>JAVTIF010000012.1:1200000-1640652 GCA_032158265.1 Bacidia rubella | reverse complement strand
ACCCTAACCCTAACCCTAACCCTAACCCTAACCCTAACCCTAACCCTAACCCTAACCCTAACCCTAACCCTAACCCTAACCCTAACCCTAACCCTAACCCTAACCCTAACCCTAACCCTAACCCTAAAAAATTTAGCTATAGATTGCTTTAATAATATATAAAAGACAATATATCTATAATAAACGCGGATAATAAGCTAATAAAATTAAAAGCCGATTTTACTGAAAAAGATTAATAGATTTACGAACTATTATTATACCGGTAAATCTGTTATTGAACTTATCAATCGGATATAGATATTAATATCAGTTATATTACCTGCGTTATAAAGTAAAATTATCGCTATATAGTAAAGGTAATAGATATCGAGATAATTTTGTAGTTTTAAATATAATTGAACAATATAAACTAAAAATATTAATTAATTTGCAATAGAATAAGAAATAAGTCCGATTAATCTTTTAATACTTTTATTAACGTAAAGATATCGGCGGAAGACTCGGAATTATAATAATAGATAGAAAATTTGATATTCCTTAAGATTATATAGATATAATAATAGCTTATACTATTTAACAATTCCTGAAATAATCGAAATAATTAGATATATAAATAGAGATTATTTCTATAGATTATATAATTTTAACGGTCGATATTAGGTTTATATCGATTAATTATTGTTTTAGAGGAAACCTTTACGAGACTAGCTAATCTTTATATATATAAGGGAAATAGTTTTTTATTTAAGGGTTATAATCCAGCTATAATTGGATCTATATAATGAATTCCGGTCCGTTAATCTTGCCTGTTTATCCTCCTTTTGTTGTTATCTATAGTCGAATAAAAAGCTTTTTTCCGCCCTCTTTTTCTAGATATTAATTTTGACTTTAATTTAAATATTTCTTAATTAATAAGCTATTCTAACGGGGGCGTAATAAAAGCTCTTGCGACTATTTCCGATCTCTAGTCCGCTTAATTTTGGTTCCGTTTCTATTTATTATTATTTTATATCGTACTAATAACAATTTTATTTATAAGAGTTTCCGTTTATTTCTATATCGATTATAATAAAAAATAGAGGATATTAAGTTATACCCGGACTTCCGATTTAGAATATATTTATTCCAAAACAGGCGATTTTTTTTAGTTAATACTAGATAAACAAGTTTGTTTTAATTGCTTTTACTATATAACCCGATTATAAACTATTTAAGGCGATTTTTTTTAGAGTTAAGATTTCTTTTAGAATTAATAACAAATTGGCTTCTTAGTATCGCTGGATTTTATATATCCGGATAAATTAAATCTTATAACTTTTAAAATAGTCTATAAGATATATTTCTACTATAATGCTCTCTATAAAGATATAAAGAATAATATTATTACTATAGCAAGTAAATTGATAAAAAAGCAAAAAAAGGTTTTCTTAACCGCTTAAAAAGTATTAACATAAATATTAGTAATAACTATATCTAATAATAGAGCTATTAGACTTTTTTATAAATATAAATAGGTTTATAATATTCTAAGAGCTTTAAATAACTTTATTTTAATATTAAATATCGATTTTAAAGACTATTAATCGATTTCTCGTCTTCCGAGAGGAATTTTATTTTTAGTTAGCTGACAATTATTAGCTAGAGCTATTCGGGACTAAAACTTAATTAATAAGCCTTATATTTTATCCGGCGGCGTTTGATTGTCTACGAATTTTAGACTATAAAAAAGGCCTATTATTATTTTTAATCCAATATATATAACTGGGACTACGTTTTTTAAAGGCTGTTTAAAAGAATTATCTAATTGAATAGCGGCTATTTACCGGTTAGTCTATTGACCTCCTTTAGATATAAATATTAATCGCCTGTACGTTTATCTGAGATTACGGCAAATCGGTCTTTTTATTAAAATAATAATATTTGATAAATAGCTAGAAATTGTTAATAATTTATTAATATAGCTATAGAACGTAGGATCTATAAGTATATATAAAATACAAAACTATAATAGTCCTAAAATTATTCGATTTTTTAATAGATTATAGATATAGCTATAAAATATATTATTTAATAAACTATATAGGCTGCAAAGCTACCGAGTTTAGCAGCTAACTTGATTAGTTAATAGATTGTATATATAACGGCGATTTATATTATTTAATAGTTTATATAAAATAGAAGATTATATCGATTAAAAAATAACCTAGATTATCGTCAAATTATAGCTACGATTATCGATTATATTATTTAGATTACGAAGCGAAATTGTATTAATAAATTAAAAACAATTAACGCCTAATCGGTTTAGTTGTTTCGGGAATAATAATAACTTAGTTATCTATATAATTTAGATACCCGATCCTAAATTTTTAATTATTTCTTTATAATTTTATCTCTAACTCTAATTCTTCTTTTTTTTTATAATTCTTTTTATTATCTTCCGTTATAATTTTAATCTCAAGATTATATTAATATCTCTTTTATTTATTAGCTAAAAATATAGCCGACTAACAAATATCTTATTTTTACGATTTAAATATTAATAAATTTCGAATCGTATACTATAGTTAGAACGAGCTCGAAAATCGATATCTCCGAATAGATAGTTATTTTTAATCTCTAGGATATACCGTCGGGATCCCAAATTATAAAATATATACTAAACGTCTAAATACGATCGCAGATTAAAAAGACTAGGGTTTCTAAAAAGTTTTATATTTTAATCCGGAAGATTTAGCGGATAAAAACGAATTTAATATAGCGTAGGATCGGGTCTATAAGTTCTATTTCTATTTTAATATATTCTATAAAAATATATTCTAAAAGCGTCTAACAGACTATAATAGGTCTTTTAATTATACTATAATTTTATTGATTCGATATTAATTTTAAGCAGAAACGACAATTTTTTTTAATTAAAGTAATAAAGCTTTTAATAACTATAAATTATATCTCGAGATTTTAGGATTAAAGCTAATAATCTATTCCGTTTTTAAAAGCCATTGATCGTATTTTCGATTTTTTATAAAATAAAATTATAAAAGAAAAAAAGATTTATAATTAGAATTTCCGATAGAATATACGCAAATAACAAGCTTTTATCTAGAATGCCGATTTTGAGACTATTAATCTCTTTAAAAGAGGCTATTTAGTCCTTTTTGGGCTAATAAGTTTCTAGATTAGTAGCTAATATATATAAGCGAAGCAATATATTAAAGATATATAATATAATTAAAGAATAAAAACGGGGAAGTTTATTATTATATAGAAAAACATAACAGTATAATATTAAAATATTAAATATATATAAAGGTCTCGGGGGAGAAAGGATAGGGATCTTAGGTTTAAAATAAAAGGATATAACGGTAATAACAATAAATAGAAAAAAAAAAGATAATCTATATTTCTCGGATAGAATTATAAATTTAATAACTATTATTAATTTTATTTTATAAACAATAATATTAATATTGAAAAAAATAGTCTATACGTATATTCTAGCGGTTAATATCTAATTTTCTGTCTTTTAAACGAAAAAAAAATAATATAAAATTTTAGAATAAAAACTATTTAGATTATATAATCCGCTTTTTATAATTTTTAATAGAGTAATTATAAGATCTAACTATTAAAAAAATATAAAATAACGTTAATTAGTTATACGACTAGATCGGAGATCTTATAAAACGATATATATTTATTTTATAATATTCTTCTAAATTTAGACTTTGATTTCTTATTTTTAACTATTATATCTATTTATAGTCTTTAAATTTCTTTAAATTCCGATTATTATTTTTTTTATAATTTATAAATATAAATTAAAAATCTATTTTAATTTTCAATTGTATTATATCTAAAAATTTTATTTATTTTAATATATAAAAAAGGCTAGCTATTAAATTCGGATTAAGATTTTAAAACTTCCGATTAAAAATAAATGGGGAATATATAAAATATCTAAGAAAAAAATCGGTATTATATTTTACTAAAAAAGCTAAAATAAAAACAAAATAGAAAAAACTAAGTTTATTTGCTTTTAATTAAAAAAATATTTTTCTTAGATATTAAACTATTTCCGAGCGTTTTCGTACTAGTCGACTATTTATCTATTTAGCGGGGGATTAGATCCGTAATCGTAGAAAGATTTTAAATATCCCGCTAATACTTTATTAATAACTTAATATCTATCTAAAAATATATAGTTATATAATTTTAATTAATTATTAAAAACTAAATAATATTAACGAAAAGAATTAGAGGATCGAAGATCCTAAAGAGAAGATTATTATTCAATTATTATTTATTAATAAAGATATAAAAGAGCTCAATATTGCGGTAGTCGATAAAACCCGATTAGTTAAAATCGAATTTATAAAAACAGATAATAATTAGATCTAATAAAGCGATAACTAAGAATTATATTTTATTACCGAATCGGATATTTAATTAGAGATCTATAATAGCTTTTAACTTTTTTAGAAGAACAATTAATCGATCTATATGGTTATTATAAAAATTTAGAGAATTTTCAATAGGATTAGAGTATTATATACTAATAAAATTTTTTATTTAGCTATAGAATATTCTGCCTAAAAAGCTTTAATTATTTTTAACGACTTTTTTTATCGCGTAAAACTGAAAAAAAGGATTCTAGATTTCTTTTAGTTTACTTATAATATAATATATTAAAAGAATATTCCAAGCAATCGAAATAATAGTTTAGCTTTTGTAGAACCGATATATATTATTTATAATATCATTTTTTTTTAATAGAAAATTTACGGTTATACCGAATATCTAATTAAGGTTTCTTTATAATATTATAATATCCTATAAAAATAAGGTTTTTTAGAATCTAAATATCGGCCTTTAAAAGCTAAAAATCGGAAATAAAAAAAAAAAAAAGTTAATATATATATTTTCCGGTTTTAGAAGATAAATCGGGCAACTAAAAAGATTATTTAGAAAACGTTTATATATACTACGATAGCGATAATCTTTCCGGATTATATATAAGTTTAATACTATAATTTTAAAGCTAATTTTAAATATACTTTAAAACGGCGAGATTTAGATATTAAAATTGCTAAATTTATAAATATTATATTTTATCGGCGGATAAAGCGATTAATCTTTAAACAATAATATCCCGTCCGAACTAATTAACGTAAAAGGTTTCGATTAAATAAAGATCCTTGATAATAATAGATCTATTTTTCTTTCTAATCTTAGCAAGATATTCGATCTATTCTCGGTTAAACGGAAAAAAAAAAAAAAAAGGTTAGTAAATATTCTTTCTATTCAATATTATTGAGAGAATTCTGGAGGTCAGGATTAATAAAAAATCGGATAATTATAGCTATATAAATTATATATATTCCGGTAAAAAAAAGAAGAAAACGGACTAATTAGGAGAGGAGAATAGAAAATTTACGGATCTATTATATTATATATCGAAAAAGATTATATTCTAAGCTATAGATAAAACGATTAATATAGAAAAAGAAGATATATCGGAAATTAATAAAAAATAAGATTAATTAAATAAAAAATAGTTATAGAAAAAAAAGGATCTAAAGATAATTAATTTTATTATAAATAAAAAATTAACCGATTATATAATAAAGATTAAAAAAGTTTTTGATTAATATATATTTTTGTTTTTTAAGTATTTCGTATAAGCTATTTTTAACTATATTTTTGCTATTCTTTTTTTTTATTTTTTAGATTTACTTAGAAGACCAATAGTTATTAGTTTATTATTTAATTAGCTTTTAAGGCCTTTTTTTAAAAGCTTTTTTTTTATTTTTTATATTCTAAGGCGGTTACTAGGTTTATATAGTTATAGTTTAACCGATAAAAGATTTTAAATAATTATTATTTTAAATAGTCTTTTAAAAGGTTTCGCCTATACTGGCTTATTAAATAACGATCGTTTTAACGTATTTTATATCTATTTAATATTCTTAGCGGCTTCGGTAATTATCTAGAAGCGTTTTTTATTTTATTTTTTAAGAGAAATCTATATTTCTAAATTAGCTATATAAGCGTTTAATAAATATAATATTATATAATAAAAGCTATAAATAATTTATTTGAATTATAATATTAAAATATAATATATAATTTAATATTTAATTTAACAATAATATTTTCTTTTATAAATATATATTATCGTTTTGCTTCTTTTTGTCTATCGACTATATAATATCTTTATTAGCTAATTAATTTAATTTTTATTTATAAAATCGTTTTTTTTTTAATTTAAATATTATATTCGATATTAAGTCTATATATATTCTAATAATATTTCTAAAACAAATAATAAATAAAGCTGGGATAAATATTAAAATTTTAATAGCTATAAGGATAATAATATTTTAATAAATAATAATAAAAAGATCTATCCGATTACTATAAACGATAAAATGTTCGCCGATTATAATAAAGAGCGGGAAGATAATTAGCGATATGTTAAAATAGAAAAGCTAAATATATTAAACTGCAAATTATAAATTAATAAAATTATAAAATTTAATAATAAAGATTTTATAAGAATTATTATATTATTAAAATACCGAATTACTAGAAAAGGGCTAATTAGAAGCTTTCGAATACGGCGGGTTATATAGTTAAATAATTTATTAAAAAGAAAAAACTATAAAATATTTCTAGTTCTACGGTAAGATATCGATAATACTAAATTATTTAAAATCTAGAGTACTAAAATTATTCTTTTAGAAGCTATTATTAAAGTTCGTTACTTGCTTATAACTAACGAACTCTATTTTATATTCTACTATACTTTTATTAAGGATAATCTAGATATATTTAGAGACTAATATCGCGTTAACTTATAATTTATATACTAATAGCTATATATTTTTATATCGGCGATAAATCGGAAATACTTTAAATATTATAAACAAAAAATTGCGACGTCAGTTATACTCGAGAGGATAAATAGCTATATTTTAATTTTGAAAATAGTATTATAAAGGGAGGATTATATCTTAGATAATTATTTAACGAAAAAAAATACGATTAAGAGAAAAAAGAACGGGTTTATTATATTAATCTATTTAAGTTCTATATACGATTTTTTTTTTATAATATTATTAATTTTATAATTAACGAGAATGCTAGCCGCTATATAATATAATATACTTTTAATAATACTTTTTATAGAGCAAGAGGCAGTTCTCGAGGAATAAAAAATGCAAGACTACGAATCTAATAGGGCTTTAATTATAATTTTTATATTATAAATAGCTATAAATTTAATTTTATAGATATTTATTACTAAGTAATCGAAATATATTAGTTTTTTATAATAGTAATAAATAACCTTAAAGCTAATATTCTCTATTTCTCTTTTTTCTATTAGCTTTTTTTATTTATATAAAAAGTTTCTAGATAATATAACGAAGCTAATTAGGCAATATTTTTAGCTATTCTTTTAAGGCTAAAAAAAGGGAAGTTACGAATTATAATAATAGAAAAGATTTTTGATTTTTAAAGATATATCGAATATATTAATTAGTTTAAAACTAAGATTTATATATTTACTAGTTTCGGCTTTAGCGTAAAATAGAATATATTTGATTTCTATAATTTTAAACAATTATAGCTATATAAAAGGTTTTTTATTATTATATTTTAATAAGTAATATAACCGCCCTAAGCTTTTATTAAATTTAATTATAACTAATTTAAATAAGTTTCTTTTTTTATTTTTAGAGCCTATTTATTATAATCTTATAGAACTTTATTTATATTTTAACCGCTTTTTTAGATAAATATTAATTAGGTTATTAATAATATTTTTTAGAGAATATCTTTATACGATATTATATAGTTTCTATATTATTATATATTTTTTTATAATAGCAACGAGCCTCTACGGTATATAACTATCTATAACGAGGGCGAAAGCTATTATTTATTAAATTAACGCAAGTTTATATTAAAGGAGATTGTATATTTATAAGAGTTTTTTTTAGAGTATAAATTTAATATAAAAAGTATTAGAAAGTAGATCGATAATACTATACCGCCGATTATTATAGAGGTGTTTTTTATAAATAAATAATTAAACTATTAAACAATAAATATTTCTATATAAAAACTTCGCTTTTATAGTTAGATTCTATTACTTTTGAGAAAAAAAAATTCGGCAGTTTTAAAAAGAAATTTCGCTTTAAAAGTCTATTTTTATTTTTTTAAAAATAGAAAACAATTAATTAAAAGAATCTTTTTTTTAAAAAAAATAATATTCAAATTATACTAAATTATACTAAAAATATACTAAAAATATATTAAAAATAGTATCTGGTTTAATTTAGGAAAAAATGGGTCGGATTGGGTTAAAAATAAATCGGATCGGATCGGATTAAAAAATCTAAAATTTAATCTGATTTAGTAAACTAATCCGATCTAGTTTAACTTTTATTAGATTAAACCGACTTATTCCGAAGCGTATTGACTAAAAACTATTTTAATAAAAAAAAAAATTAATAAAAAATAAAAGATAATCGAAATTAATCAAATTAGGTTTTATATTTTTAGAATAGATTTTTTTAAAATATTTATTATATCGATTAAAATATCAGTTAAACGAGAAGTTTCCTTTTAAAAAACTTAAAGATTAAAATTAGATATTAAAAATACGAGATAAAATGTTTAAACTTTTAAAAACAGGATATTATTCTTATTATAGTTATAAATATTATTTGTTGCTAATATTTAATAGATTTGTAACGGTCGTTTGCCTTACAATAGCCGTGGAACGGTAGGGTTCGCTTAGCAGATAATAACGAGCTTCGTGCGTAATTATAGCGGGGCGCGGTATATCGGCTTAGCTATAAAAGAAATATACGATTTATTTTAAAAAGCTCCGTTAAAAGTATTTAATAATAAATATATTAACTACTAAAAAGCGAATCTATTTAAAATAAAAAAGAATAATATTTATATATTTAATAAATACTCGTAATACTCGCGCCGCTCGCGCCGCTCGTAGATAGCAACTTAACGAGCGCCGCGAAACCCGTAAGCGGGTTGTAGTTAGTTTATTTATCGAACTAATTAAGATTCGTTTTTTGCCGAGCAGCCCTATATAGCCTAAAACGTAATAGCACCCCTTTTATATAGCTCTTCTAAAAACCTTAAATACTCCTTAAGTATTTTTTAAATTCTTCCGAGGCTCTTAAGTGTTGTCTTTGTATAGAAAGTTTTTCTATTTGACTAAAAAAGAGCCTTAATTTTCCTTTAATATTTTTTCGACTTTTTATTCGTCTTTTATTATATAAATCTACTTAGTCGCTAGCTGCGTTGTTAGCGCGACTTTCTTTAGCATTAAAACGTAGTATTTTGGAAATATTCTTATTTCAAATAAATCTAGCGTTGCGACTACGTCCCTAATATTTTTTATTAAGAATATTTTAATATATAGTTTTTCGAGCTTTTTATTCGTTAAGTTTTTAGTATTTAGCAATATACGATCTTTTTTATAAATATTATAATTTTATTTGCCTTTGTTTTCTTGTTTTTTTATTTTTTTTTATACCTAAATCAGTTTATATTTTATTTTCGTTTAAGCTCGTTGTATATTCTATATAAAATCTTTAACTACTAATACGTTAATATTTTTTATTTCGAATTAAGCAGAAAACCCTGTTTCTATTTTTTACGGGGTGGGTTTTATATCCTCGTTAAACGAAAAATTGATCGCTATCTGCGTCGTCGGCAAAAGTTCGATTTAATTTTTTTATTCGTCTAAATAAAAGATTCTTAAATATTTTTCTAAAATTTAGTTTATTCGTTCGGTTTGTTTATCCGACTAAAAATAGAAAGCTATTAATATTCCGCTCCGTATTCCTAGAGTTTTTTTTAGTCCCTTTATAAAATAAAATATAAAAAGCTTATCTTTGTCGTTTATAATTTTTTCTAAAATATCTCTATTTGCGAATACTTTTTTTAATAAAAATCTTGCAAATTATAAAGTGTTTATTGTAGTCCTATAAAAAATAAATTTCGTTTATTTAGAAAATTTATCTATTATTGTAGCTATTATATCGTATAAAATATCTATATCCGGATCGTATAATTCTAGTAATCCTATAATAAAGTTTATTGCTATAGTAGTTTTTAGTCTCTTTAGCATTTCGACTAGTTTTAGTAGTTTTTTAGGTTTTTGTTTATTTTTTTTGGTTTTTTAACAATTTTCGTATTTTGCAAATGTTTTTTTTATATTTTGTTTTAGGCTTTTCTAATTATCTATTTTTTATATTCTTTTACAAGTTTTTAAGATTCCTTAATATCCTATTATTTTAGTTGTATAATTATTTCTTATAATATCCTTATATTTTTCCGTTATATTAATACTTTTGAGTGCTTTTTCTGTTTTTTATAATATTAGTCGTACTTTTTGTTTTCTTTGTTTATAATTAAATTGTCTATTTAGGGCGTTTATTATTATATTGTTTATTCCGGCAATATATTAAATAAAAAAATTAAATCTTAATATCGTCTTAATTTATCGGTTTTGTTTTTAATTTAATTCTTTACTGTTAAGCAATGAAACTAAATTCTTATAGTCCGTAAATATTTTAATTAGAATAGATGTTCTTTCTATATATATCCTCTAATACTTTAATAATATTATAATAGCTAACATTTTTTTATTTATCGTAATATAATTTACTTTTACTAGTAATAACTTTTTTAAATAATAGGCAATAAGCCTCCCAGCTTACGATATACAAGCTCTTATTGTTTTATTTAATATATTAATATAAATTATAAATTCCTTCTCTAAATCGAATATTCTAAAAGCTTTTTTTAAAGCGAATACATTTTTCAGTTTATTAAAAATTAATTTTTTTTTTCTTATTTAGAGAAACTATTGTTTTTGCTTTAATATATCGGATAATAATATTACTATTTTTATATAGTTTTTAATTATATTTTAGTAAAACCCGGTAAATCCTAAGAATATTTATAAATTTTTGAGATTTTTCGGAACTAGATACTGCTTTATTGTATTTAATTTGTTTATTTGTATTAATACTTTTTTTAGGCTTATTATAAACTCTAAAAAATCGACTTTTATTGCATAAAATGTTGATTTTTTATATTTTATTTTAAGTTTCTTTTCTCTAAATATTTCTAGTATCTTTATAACGTATTTTTTATATTCTTTTTATGTTTCTAAATATATTAATATATTATCTATATATATAACTACGAATTTGTCTAGGAACTAATATAGTGCTTTATTTATTACCTATTATAACGTAAAAAACGCGTTAATAAGTCTAAAAAGTATTATATTATATTTAAATAAACCAAACTTAGTTCGGAATACCGTTTTTTATTCGTTATTTTCTTTTATTTGAATCAAATTAAAAGCGTTTTTTAAATCTAGATACGTAAAAAATTTAATTTTTCTAAATTTATTTTTAAGCTTATATAATAGCGGTAAGAGATATTTGTTTTTTCTCGTTAATTTATTAATTCGTTTATAATCTATATAAAGCCTAAACGTTCTATCTTTTTTCTTAATAAAAATAATTAATTATTTAATTAATAATTTAGATTTAGAAATATATTTTTTTTTTAAGTTTTTATTTAGATATTTTTTTAATATTTTTAATTCTTTTTCGGTTAAACTGTAGATCGGATTTACTTTCAATTTTCCAAAATTATCGATTAAAATTTTATAATCGTTTTTAATATAATCCGGTAATAGTAATCCTCTTTTAAATTCTTTTAATATATTTTTAAAATTTTTATATTTTATAAATATAGTTTTTATAGCTATTATCTCTTTTTTAATACGAATTTAAAATTTTCGGGTAAAACTACTATTAATTCTTTTTATTCCGACCGAATTTTTAAACGTTTTAAATAATCGGTTTTTTATATATATTTATATCGATTTCTAATTAATATATAAATTCTATTTTATAAACTATAATATATTAAAATAGATATTTTTTAATTTTAAATAAATATTAAATTTTATTCTTTTTTTATACTTATTGTTTTTTATCTATATTTCTTTTGTTTCCTATTCGACCCTTAATATTTCTTTTTATATAATTAATCTTATATTATAAAAATTTGTTTTTTTAATTAAAAATACGTTTATTTTTTCGGTATATTCTTATAATATTATATATAAAATAGCTTTTAAATCGAGCAAAGCTTTAATAGGATTTCTATTAATATTTAGCGATACGAAAATCCGTTTTTCCGATATCGCGAATAGTTAAAATATAACGGTCGTTTATTTTATAATAACTATAAAACGGTAGAATTCGCTTAGCAGGTAATAACGAACTTTATACGTAATTATAGCGGAATACGGTATATCGGTTTAACTATAAAAAAAATATACGATTTATTTTAAAAAACTCCGTTAGAAGTATTTAATAATAAATATATTAATTATTAAAAAGCGAATTTATTTAAAGTAGAAAAAAGCAATATCTATATATCTAATAGGTACTCGCAATATTCGCGCCGCTCGCGCCGCTCGTAGGTAGCAATCTGACGAGCGCCGCGAAACCCGCGAGCGGGTTGTAGTTAGTTTATTTACCGAACCAATTAAGACCCGTCCTTTGCCGAGCAGCCCTGTGCAGCCTGGGGCGTAACAAGATTATTGGATTGGATCGAGAAATTATTATTGATTTTCAGCCTTTATTAAATCTTTATAGTTGTATCGGTTATAATATAATAAAATATTGATTAATATTTGATTATAATAAGTATTAGAATATTGATAGGGTTTAAAGTTAAATAAAGCTTTTACGTTTGAAATAATATTAGAGATTTATAGAATATTTTATTATATATAAAATATCAATCTAAAAAATAGAAAGAAGTTCGGTTTATACTATATAATTATAATAAAGGTCGGCAAATTATTATTTATATATAGATATTTTATTTATTATTAAATAGAATATTACTTTTTAATATTAAATAAAAATAACTATTACAATAGTCTTTCTAGTTTTCCCATCTTTCTTTTAATTCTTCCCTATCGGCGAGCTATGCTAATCTACCGGGGACGGTAATAAATTTATAATTAAAAGCTATATCGGATTTTCTAGACTATATTCCGGGCGATATAGCGTTATAGATATCCGATTATGTCGCTATATAAATTTAATCGATAATAAATCCTTTTTAATCTTTTTATAAAATAATATATAGTTTTAGAAAATTCTAGTTAGATTTAATTGTATTTCTTTAGATCTATTCCGGCTTTTATTAAATAGCGGAGTCTATATTATTTTAGACGATAATGATATTTTTAGTTTCGATAAACTATCTAAATAAATAAACGATAAAAGATCTATATATTTATTTAATAGCGGTATAATAGCATTAATAACTATATAAAATCGAAATAATCAGCGATAGATTTTAGATATATCGATACCGGGAAAAATCGTTTTCTAGTCGGTTCTAGAGCCGCTATTTTAGCTACGACGGAGCAATAAAAACTTTATTATCTTCTCTGGACTAGATAACAACGAAATAGCTTTTTATAGCTTTTTGCACTTCAATACGGGATCTAAACTTTTAGATTCTTTTTTCCGGCTAATAATCTACTTTTTTTTTCCCTCGGTACGTAACCGGCTTTACCGAGATCCTCTTAAAAAAATCCGGTCGAAGTCGATTTTATATAGTTTTATTTAAACTAGTTCTAATAATCAATAAATAGGATTTCTAAGCTAATTAGAATAGAAAATTATAGATATATAAGAATTTAATTATTTTAGTTATAATATTATATAATATTCTTTAAATATTATCTTATTTATATAAA
This sequence comes from Bacidia rubella, assembly GCA_032158265.1. Taxonomy (NCBI): domain Eukaryota; kingdom Fungi; phylum Ascomycota; class Lecanoromycetes; order Lecanorales; family Ramalinaceae; genus Bacidia; species Bacidia rubella. The sequence continues at coordinate 1,626,806 of JAVTIF010000012.1, read as the reverse complement.
GAGCCGTATAGATTTTTTTAGATTTATAATTTCTATTTAATATTCGTTAATTGCTATTAGATATCGTTATTTAATAATAATAGCCGCTTACCGATAGCTTTAGATAATAAAGTTTAATCCGTAAAATATATAAATTTTTTTTAATCCAAACGATAACTTCTAAAAGCTCTAATATATTGACTTATCCGGGCCCGCGAAATAACTATATTAGCGGAATAGATATTTGTTATAAAACGTTATTAGACTAAACGTATTTATTAGATAAAAAATAACAAAACGGATATAGATTAGAAACCGGATTAAATAAAAGCTTAGCTAGATAAACAAAAATCGGCCGACGTTTAAAAGGTCTTCTTTTTTATATATATTTTTATAGATAATCAAATCTAATAAAATCCGTCCGAAAACGATATATATACTCCGTAGTTTAAAGACAATATTACGAAAGATAGTCTAAAAAAGATCTATTTTATATATTGGTTGTCCGGACTAGATATAGATTGCAATTAATATAATTTTTATCGTTTAATTATATTAGATTAGATAATTAACAATTTAGATAGGACGCTATTATACGTTTTTAGATCTATTCGAATAGTTATAAAAAAATTTATTATAATTAGAATTTTTAAATTGGATTAAATATTAAAAAAACTTCCGATATAAAATATTTTATAGCTTATCGGCGAATAAATATTTTAAAGCGTTCCGATTTAGATAGTCTTTAAGATTAAATAGATTTTAATAGTTTTTTATATTTAATATTAAATCTATTATATTTTATACGGCCCGGTCGTATATATTTTTAACTATTATACAAAACTAAATTATTATAATTGTTTAATCGTTTTTGTTTAAACGGATCTAATTGTTACGCCCCAGGCTGCACAGGGCTGCTCGGCGATAAAGGACGGGTTTTGGATTGGTTCGGTAAGTGAACTAACTATAACCCGCTCGCGGGTTTCGCGGTGCTTATTAAGTTGCTATTTACGAGCAACGCAAGCGGCGCGAGTATTGCGAGTATTTATCGGGTATATAAATATCGTTCTTTTTTATTTTAAATAAATTCGCTTTTTAATAGTTAATATATTTATTATTAAATACCTCTAATAGAGCTCTTTAAAATAAATCGTATATTTTTTTTATAGCTAAACCGATATATTGTGCTCCGCTATAATTATATATAAGGCTCGTTATTATTTGCTAAGTGAATTTTATTATTCTATAGCTATTATAAAATAAATAATTATTATATTTTAACTATTCGCGATATCGGAAAAACGGATTTTCGTATTGTTAAATATTAATAAAAATCTTGCTAGAGTTTTATTCGATTTAAAAGCTATTTTATATATAATATTATAAAAATATATTGAAAGGATAAACGTGTTTTTAATTAAGAAAACGAATTTTTACGATATAAAATTAATTATATAAAAAAAAATATTAAAGATCGAATAGGAAATAAAAAAGATATAAATAAGAAATAATAAATATAAAAAAAAAAAAAAATTTAATATTTATTTAGGATTAAAAAATATTTATTTTAATATATTATAATTTATAAAATAAAATCTATATATTAACTAGAAGTCGATATAAATACGTATAAAAAACCGATTGCTTAAAACGTTTAAGAATTCGGTCGGAATAAAAAGAATTAATAATAGTTTTACCCGAAAATTTTAAATTTATATTAAAAAAGAAATAGTAATTATAGAAATTATATTTATAAAATATAGAAATTTTAAAAATATATTAAAAGAATTTAAAAAAGGATTATTATTGCCGGATTATACTAAAAACGATTATAAAATTTTAATCGATAATTCTAGAGAATTAAAAATAGATTCGATCTATAGTTTAACCGAAAAAGAATTAAAAATATTAAAAAAATATTTAAATAAGAACTTAAAAAGAAAATATATTTCTAAGTCTAAATTATTAATCGGATAACTAATTATTTTCGTTAAAAAAAAAACGGAACGCTTAGGCTTTATATAAATTATAAGCGAATTAACAAATTAATAAAAAAAAATAAATATCCCCTACCGCTATTATATAAGCTTAAAAATAAATTTAGAAAAACTAAATTTTTTATGTATTTAGATTTAAAAAACGCTTTTAATTTGATTCGAATAAAAAAAGGTAACGAATAAAAAACGGTATTCCGAATTAAGTTCGGCTTATTTAAATATAATATAATACCTTTTAGACTTATTAATGTATTTTCTATGCTATAATAAATAGTAAATAAAATACTATATTAGTTCCTGGACAAGTTCGTAGTTATATATATAGATAATATATTAATATATTTAGAAACATAAAAAGAATATAAAAAATACGTTACAAAAATACTAAAAATATTCAAAGGAAAAAAACTTAAAATAAAATATAAAAAGTTAATATTTTATGCAATAAAAGTCGATTTCTTAGGGTTTATAATAAGCCTAAAAAAAGTATTAATATAAATAAATAAATTAGATATAATAAAGCAATATCTAGCTCTAAAAAATCTTAAAAATTTATAAGCTTTTTTAAAATTTACCGGATTTTATTAGAATATAGTTAGAAACTATGCAAAGATAATAATACTATTATCCGATATATTAAAGTAAAAACAATAGTTTCTCTAAATAAAAAAAAAAGAATCGGTTTTTAATAAATTGAAAAATATATTCGTTTTAAAAGAAGCTTTCGGAATATTCGATTTAAAGAAAGAATCTACGATTTATACTGATATATTAGATAAAACAATAAAAGCTTATATATCGCAAGTTAAAAGATTTATTACCTATTATTCAAGGAAGTTGTTATTAGTAAAAGTAAATTATACTATAATAGACAAAAAAATATTAGCTATTATAATATTATTAAAGTATTAAAGGATATATATAAAAAAAATATCTACTCTAGTTAAAATACTTACGGATTATAAGAATTTAGTTTTATTATTTAACGATAAAGAATTGAATTAAAAATAAAGCCGATAAATTAAAACGATATTAAAATTCAACTTTTTTATTTAATATATCGCCGGAACAAACAATACAGTAGCAGACGCTTTAAATAAACAATTTGATTATAAGCAAAAAAAACGAGAAATACGACTAATATTATAAAGAACAGAAAAAGGATTAGAGAGTATTAATATAACGGAAAAATATAAGAATATTATAAAAAATAATTATACAACTAAAACAGTAAAATATTAAGGAATCTTAAAAACTTATAAGAAAATACAAAAAACAAATAATTAGAAAGGCTTAAAGTAAGATATAGAAGAAACGCTTACAAAATGCGAAAATTGTTAAAAAACCAAAAAAAATAAATAAAAACCTAAAAAACTACTAAAGCCAGTCGAAGTACTAAAAAAATTAAGAACTATTATAGCAATAAATTTTATTATAAAATTATTAGAATTATGCGATCCGGATATAGATATCTTATATGATATAATAACTATAATAATAGATAAGTTTTCTAAATAAACGAAATTTATTTCTAATAAAACTATAATAAACGCTTTATAACTTACAAGATTTTTATTAAAAGAAATATTCGCAGATAAAAATATTCTAGAAAAAATAATAAGCAATAAAAACAAGCTTTTTACGTTTTATTTTATAAAGGGACTAAAAAAGGCTCTAAAAATACGGAACGGAATATTGATAGTTTTTTATCCTTAATCGGATAAATAGACTAAACGAATAAATTAGACTTTAAAAAAATATTTAAAAATCTTTTATTCAAACGAATAAAAAAATTAGGTCGAATTTTTACCGATAGCGTAGATAGCGATTAATTCCTTATTTAACGAAAATATAAAAACTACCCCGTAAGAAATAGAAATAGGGTTTTCCGCTTAATTCGAAATAAAAAATACTAATATATTAATAGCCAAAGATTTTGTATAGAATATATAACGAGTTTAAACGAAAATAAAATATAGACTAATTTAGGTATAAAATAGAATAAAAAAACGAGAAAATAAAGGCAAATAAAAATAAAATATTTATTAAAGAAATTGTATATTGCTAAGTATTAAAAACTTAACAGATAAAAAGCTTAAAAAGCTATATATTAAAATATTCTTAATAAAAGATATTAAAGACGTAGTCGCAACGCTAAATCTACTAGGAATAAAAATATTTCCAAAATATTACGTTTTAATATTAAAGAAAATCGCGCTAATAACGTAGTTAGCGATTAAATAGACTTATATAATAAAAAACGAATAGGAAATCGAGAAAATATTAAAGGAAAACTAAAACTCTTTTTTAGTTAAATAGAAAAACTTTTTATATAAAAATAACACTTAGGAGCCTCGGAAGAATTTGAAGAATGCTTAAAGAATACTTAGGGTTTTTAGAAAAGCTATATAGGGGGGATACTATTATGCCCTAGGCTATATAGGGTTGCTCGGCGATAAAAAACGGGTTTTAAATTGGTTCAATAAATAAACTAATTATAATCCGTTCGCGGGTTTCGCGGTATTCGTTAGGTTGCTATTTATAAGCAGCGCGAGTAGCGCGAATATCGCGAGTATTTATCGGATATATAAATATTGCTTTTTTTTATTTTAAATAGATTCGTTTTTTAATAGTTAATATATTTATTATTAAATATTTTTAATAGAGCTTTTTAAAATAAATTGTATACTTTTTTTATAGCTAAACCGACGTACTACGCCCCGTTATAGTCACGCACGAAGCTCGTTACTATCTGCTAAGCGAACCCTACCGTTCCACGGCTATTGCAAGGCAAACGACCGTTACACTAATCGGAGCCGTTGTTTAGCTATTTTATTATCGAAATTCCCGGTTTATATTGACTAATCTATTAACTAATTATAAACAACAAGAGAAATTCGGTAAACGGATAGTCGGTATTAGCAGTAAAATATCGGGCTTAAATTTTTATAAAATAATATATCCCCGCGAAATATTATCGGATATAAAACGATTCCGGATCGAACAGTTTCGTACGTTTTTCTTTTAGACTATTATTAAAATAATAAATTTTATTATTTATCTTTCTTTTATTACTATACTATTTTAGCTTAGAATAATTTAAATCCTTAATATCTAATCGATTATAGTAATCTGCTCGGTATAGCAAATTAGATCCGAAACTATTTATCTCCCGGAAATAGCTAAAAATAAGAAAATAATCGGCGATTTTATTTTATACGCGGGTAGTCCGGTATTATACCTAGCTACGAGGAATATAATAATAAAAGAAAAAGATTTATAAAATCCAGATTAAGCCTATAAAATAGCTAAAAATCGTATTAATTAGCTTGAAACCGCTAATAAACATAAGACTTAAAAAGGTAATAGCGAAGATTAGAGGATATTAGTGCGGGTTTTTTTCCCGCTAGACCGGGGCGATAATCTTTTTATAGAGCTTTAATAGCGTCTAAACCGTTTCGGTTTAGACCTGATCGATAATTTTTTAATTTTTTTTTATCTTTTACTATCTTCGAAGGAAGTTTTATTGTAAAATTTATTAAATTATTTTCCTTTTGAGTCGTTCGATTAAAATATAATAGTCTCGCGGGAATATAAAGTTCTAAAATCGTTTCTAAACTTTAAGCTTTTCTTACAATATTTAAACTAGTATAATTAATAATCAGACAAAGCCTATAAAGTATCCTTTTTCGCTCTATTGCTTTTCTAATTGCCGGAAAAAATAGCAAAAAAGACGGCTAGATTCATATCTATATAGAATCCGCCGTAATCGGTAAAAGGTTTGCTTTATTATAATTAAGATCTATTCGATAAATATAATATAAAAACTAATAATCTTTTATAGCCGATTTTCGTCCGAGGCGGTTTTATATAAAATCTAAAACGGCTTTATTAGTTTCCGGCAGCCGAATAGATCAGATTAATAATAGAAAAGTATATTAAGCTTATACGAAGGCGGGGCGCCGAAGTTACGGATTTAATATCGATTAAACCCGGTCAAATAATAGAAGATATTGCTCTTTTTTAGCTACGCGGAGACATATATAGATAATCTTAGGATCTAATTGGATTTATTCGTTTTGCTAGGATTATAAAAAACTATTATATCTCTGATTACTTTTTTTATAGGACTTTCGGCGGAAAAAAAAGAAAAAAATATTGAGGATTCTAAATTCGGAATCCCGTTTAAAAAAAAGAACAACCGGGAAAAACAGGGAACAGTCTAATATAAAAAATTGTTACGCCCCAGGCTGTACAGGGCTGCTCGGCGACAAAGAACGGATCTTAGATTAGTTCGGTAAATAAACTAACTATAACCCGCTCGCGGGTTTCGCGGTGTTCGCTAGATTGTTATCTGCGAGCAGCGCGAGTAGCGCAAGTATCGCGAGTATTTATCGGATATATAAATGTCATTCTTTTTTATTTTAAATAGATTCGCTTTTTAGTAATTAATATATTTATTATTAAATATTTTTAATAGAGTTTTTTAAAATAAATCGTATATTTTTTTTATAGCTAAGCCGACGTATTGCGCTCCGCTATAATTACGTACGAAACTCGTTATTATCTGCTAAACGAACTTTATTGTTTTACGGCTATTGCAAAGCAAACGACCGTTATATTTTAACTATTCGCTAAATATAAACGCGACCTCGTTAATGCCTAAGCCTATAAGAAGTATAAACTTAGTTAAAATAACTACCCCGAATAACTTTAAAAAAGAACGCGGTATTTTAAATAGGTAAATCGTATAAGTCAAATTATACGTTAAAATGTACGCCGTTCAATTCCTAAACGAATTAGCTAAAATAATATTTACCGTATCCTATTTAACTAAAGTAGCCTTTAATTAGATAATACCCCGTCTAGAAAACTTTATAAGAAATAAAAAATCTTAATAAAACAACAAAATAAATCAAATATTCTATTCGCTTAATAACTTTATTGTATATATTAAAACAGTATTCGGAGAAGTTAATAAAGAAAAAGCGAACAAGAGAAGGTTATAGAACCTAAAGCAGAAGTCTTCGGTATTAGTATATATTGCGACGTTTAAGACACTTACTTATAAGATCGAATAAGATAACTCTATATTTATAGTACTATTCTATTAAAAATTATACGATAAAGTAAAAGACGCAATAGTAGCTATTAAAAAGCCTACAACTTTAGAAGATATAATCGAATTAGTAATTAGAATTGATAATCGATAACAAAAGAGATATTTAAATAAGTAGATTAGGAACAAAAAGCCCATATAAAAGAATCGACTTATAGGAGATTTAATAGAAATCGATGTTTCCGAGAAAGGACTACGAACTAGAATATGTTATTCTTATAGTAAACTAGGACACGTTAAGAGAAATTGCCTTAAAAAAGCAATAGAAATGTCGGAACAATAGATCGAAGTGTCTAAAAAGCGAGAAACAAGCAATACGAATGATTACGCTAAATTGATATAAACTGCTTACTATATTAACGATTGTTTAGTATATATCTCGGACAAATAAAGATCGGGGTAGTACCTAAAAGGGCCATGAAAAGAAATAAAATTAATCAAGAAACCAAAAATCTAATGTTTTTTTTTCAAGATAAAGAAATTATTAACAACAGCAATAGAATTAAAAATCGGAGAAAGATGGATAACGGTATTAGTAACTAGAGAAGAAGAAAACAAGATAACGACGGAACTAGTCGAGAAAATACTAGGTTTTCTGCAATTAATAAACGATAAAATCTCGGTTACGGATAAAGATAATAACTTCGTATTGAAAGATATTAATATTGAAACTAAATATAGATTAATTAATACAATATTATTCAGGATTATATGAAGCATTAGAGAGTATATAATGCTTAGCAAACAATAAAGAAAAGATATAGATGCTCTAGAAGTAAAAAATAGGAATACTTAACGTATTTGTTTTGAACTTTAAACTATTAATATTCTAGCTTATAGGAATTTTATAAGTAAACTAGAAAATAATAACTAAATAAAATAGATAAATATTGTTGAATTCGATAAGAAGTTTAAAGTATCGGAAAATCTTATAGATACAAAGTTATAAAGGCTTTTCGAAAAAAGCTAGGTTAGATTAGCTAAAGGATATATAAAGGACCCCGAAGAAGTTAAAAAAGTCTAAAAAACCTACGTTTTGCGCTTAGTAAAAAGAGACTTTTTAGTTTCTTCCGACGAAGACCTAGTCGATAACTCGGATAATTAGAAGTTATTTTCTAACCCAGCTTAAAGCGTTTAACGGCCATTGACACCGTATTCTAACGATAATCCTCAGAATAATAATAAGTTTTTAACGCCTAGCTCCCTATTATAAAATAAAGAAATTAACAATAAAATATAGGGGAACGAATCCGGAGCAACAACTAAAAATAGTCAAAGAAATAACAATATAAAAGAGAACAAATTCTCACCTTAAGAATAGTCAATTTCGGACTAAGAGCCGGACCTGAATTGCTATCTACCCTAAAACCTTTAAATAAACGCTTTAAGAGGTAGAAAAAGCGTTTTAAGAATTAATATTAGGAGAAATACTAAAGTCGAAATCAATTTTAATAGCAAGCCGGTTGATTTCCTTAAACGATATTATCGGGAAATTACTATTAAACGGTATTATAAAACCCGTAGTTCTATTAACAATATCAGTACTAGAAGATTCGAGTTTTTCTAGTTTCTTTATTATTTTAACCTCTTATTTAATATAGTTATTTTTACGCTTATCTAAGCTACGATATATTTCGGATAACCGTTTTTGTTTTATAAAAAGAGAAAGTATACGGTAATAACGGATTACAATTTTATTATATTCGAAATTGTATTGAACGCCAGTAGCCTCAATCTCGGAGCGGATTTCTTTCTTTTTATTTTGGAGTTTTTCCCCTGAGAATAAAATAAGCAAAAAAAAAAAAAAAATTTGAGAAAAATTAGATAAACGAATATACGAATTCGGATAGAAAGATATTGCATCGCTTAGGATAACCAGACCGAATATATTCTCTATAAATATTTTAGTTTTTAACGATATGATATCTCTTAGAAAAATCGTAGAAGCAACGGGAGCAAGAGAAAGGCATATTTTGACTTTTCTGCTAAATAATTTAGAAAACTCGAAAACGACGTTAATAACTTAAAGAAAGCATAGTTGACAATAAAAAAAAAGGAAATACGGGGTTTTTATAATTAGATTCAGCGCTATTACATTTTTAGTTAAAAGAGCAACATAGAGGGAATACTATTACGCCCTAGGCTATATAGGGTTACTTAGCGATAAAAAACGGGTCTTAGATTAATTCGGTAAATAAACTAATTATAACCCGTTCGCGGGTTTCGCGGTGCTCGTTAAGTTGCTATTTGCGAATAGCGCGAGCAGCGCGAGTATCGCGAGTATTTATCGGATATATAAATATCGCTTTTTTCTATTTTAAATAGATTTGCTTTTTAGTAGTTAATATATTTATTATTAAATACCCTTAATAAAGCTCTTTAAAATAAATCGTATATTTCTTTTACAGCTAAGCCGATATACCGCGCCCCGCTATAGTTATGCACGAAGCTCGTTACTATCTGCCAAGCGAACCCCACCGTTCTACGGCTATTGCAAGGCAAACGACCGTTACAAAAATAGCAATAGTTTTAGAAATTATATTATATATTGATACGAGCTTTAATAGTCTTGAGATTAGCCGTAACGGTAATATATCTTTTTTAGATAAACTAGGCCCCTTAGAAAAAATATTATATTGCTATTTTTTTTATAGCGTATTTAATATATTTTTAGCCTCGGAAATAGTATTAATAAACGGAACCGGTATGTTTTCGGATTTTATTCTTATAAAAACGATAATAATAATAGGAGGGCATAATAGTATATTCCTAGGCTAAAAAAGGGTCCAGTAGTTTTAATAAGACCAATATAAACGTATTCCGATGCCGGAATAGTTAAAAATCTTTGTTCCAATTATATAAAAATAGAGCCTTTAAAGTCGTTTAAAGCTCCGTCTAGGGGCGGTTTTAGATAATATAAAAAGTTTTATAGTATCGCTAGAAATAAATTTTTAAGCTATAATAAATATAATAAATTTATTTAGAAATATATAAAATTAGATAGAAACTAGTTCGATAAAAAAAAAAAAAGGCTTCGGTCTCGATAATATCGATTAGACGTTATATGGCCGGAAAGAAAAAAGCTAGAGATATATATTAAAATAGAAATAAAAAAACTTAATTAAAACGGAAATAATAATAATAATAATAATAGCGGTTAATACGGCTCTCTGCAAAAACCTAAAAAAGAGGGCGAAAAAGGGGGGAGAAAGAGAGAAAAGAGGAGTAATAAAAAAGAAAAGAAGGGGAGAGGACGGCTGTAAAAGGCTATTATCGTATAGAAATCTAGGAAAATAAACGAGAAAAATAAAAAATAAAAGAGGCAAAAGGGAACGCATCTATTTAAAAACTATCACTAAATATAAAACGAAGCGAGCGAGCTAAAGACGCCTAAAAATCGCAATAAAGCCCTTAAAAAAGAAAAAGAGAAAAAAGAGGATAAAAAAGAAGATAAAAAATAAAAAAATAAAAGGGAAAAAGAAGGAAAATAGAAAAAATAGAAGAAAAAAGGGGATCTACGGTAGATTTTATAAAGGGAGCTTTAGGCATAGAAAGAGTCCGGCCTGTGCCGTTTATAATTAATACAAACTAATAACTATAAAAGACTTTTTCTAGATAAAATTTATAATAGATTCTATTTTTCCGGAAAAAATCGAAATTATAGCTAAAAAGCGAAAGGCGGGAAAAACGGATTTCTGCGGGAATCGGGCGCAACGGAGCAAGAAAAAGGAAAAAAAGAGAATCTACTCTAAATCGCGTGCACAAGCTAATGGAGGGGAAGCTTTGCGTCAATAGTAGATGAATCTCCACTGTCTTTATTCTTTGGAGTTTGGGCCTGGTCATTCTGACTTTACCTGCACTCAAGCGTGATACGTACTCTGCCGGGAAGAGTGAAAGGAGATCTGCCTCGGGGTCTGACTCGTAATTTGCGCAGAATGAGACGGTTGAGTTTCTTCGCAGAAGACTCTATTTCTTCTGTCTGTGGAGTGTCCGATGACACATCGTCTAGCTTTCGCTTCATATCGAAATTCGTAGACTTACCATCAGGTAATGAAGATGAAAGGACGAAGCGAAAGTCGCGCGCGAAAGATGGGAACAGATGGATCGCCAAGCGACTAAACCACATGCAGCCTAATGCAGCCCAAGCGCGTCATGTCTCATCGTGTCTGTTTACTTCCATCTCTTCTCTAACAACTATCAACAAATCATCAATAGCCCATCAAGCCTATCTCTTTGCTTTGCGCGTTTATTTCCTTTGTTCATAGTCATGCCTCCGCATCCCGGCAACCCCCCAGTCCCTGGCCCAGCCATCCTCCCCAAGAATTGGGATTACGAGACCACACCGCGCCGAGAGTTCACAGAAGGACTCGGATCCCTCGAACTGCCTGAGGGCGCCAAACCCGAATGGACGAACTTCATCAAGACCCTACAAAACCTCGTGGAAGCGCCAGCCCACCATGAAGTGATGTCCCCCAACATCGACCAGCCGTACGGTCAAAAAGCGAATCGAAAGACCAAGATATACCACCAGTGGGACTTTGTGGGCCGTACATTGAGCATGGCGCTTGCTTGTGATCCCGAACTTCCACGAAGCGAGAAAGGACGCTGGAAAGAGGTGACTGGTCGCGCCAAATATGCAAGGACGCTGATGGAGGATTCAACGGGCATGCCGGATAGGATGTGCCCCGATGACTACGGTCAGAAAGTGCAATTTGGCGACGAGGTCATGGAGATCGTGCGACGCATCAATTAAAGAGCTGGCCATAGGAAGTGCAGAAACCTTCGGCAAATTGGGCGCGTCGACTACACTCATTCCTCTTGGAGACTGCGGGTCAGTCTATTCCACAAGCCTATCTTGGCCCCCCGCATCAAAGAGGGCAATATCGTGTAACTATAAAGGGTATGGCGAGCATCTCGCACCATCAGACCCGCACAACATAACGGAAAGGCAACGTAATGGAAAGGTACCATCTTTCGACACACGCGGCTTCGCCAACCGTGTGCAACCCTGACCGAGTCTGCTCCCTGCGCTTCCTGCATTCCCATCCTTTCTCCTTGTATCCTTTTGTTCGTTTTGTTCTTCGCTTACCATTTTATTTTGAATTGGTTTTGTCGCAGTTTCGTTGCAATGAATGGTGATGATTTGCGGACTGTTCATTTGTGTACCGCTAGGAGCGCAATCTAATACCAATTATGAGTTCGCCATATCAAATCCGTAATGGAAGAAAATCCTTATGAAAGCAGAGACGGTGGGCAGCTGAAAGACATGCTACAACACATCGCTACTGGCGCGCCTGACCACTTGTTTCACAATGAGGCAATTTGCTTCGTCACGACCTTCGCTTTCTTGCCATACCCATTTATTGCAGCTGCATCAACGAATAGAATCAATATCAACCAAAAGACTTTACACCTGAGTGTCTCTAACGCCATGGGAAACATCCATCCGTCGGATCAAAACGACCAATCGTTATGTCCCTTCTTCTCAACAATCCCACTGGAAATACGTCGGAAGATCTTTGACTTCGCAACTGGTGAGTATCCACTACGTGACAAAGTGTGGACAAAAGACAGTGATCAATACCGGCCCTGCTTTCGCTTTTACGAGAGACGATTTAGTGCCACACTTCTCCGCACATGCAAAAGGATCCATCTCGAAACAAAGCAGCTTCCATTGGACAATCAGACATGAGTGTCGTGGCATGACAACGAACCAGACCCCCCTTTGAAACAGTCACGCCTTGTGTGGTTCTCAAACCTCCATATCTTTGCACAACAAGATTGCCTTGAGGAGTGGCGAGCAAAAATATTTCCGCGATACGGGAATCGTCTCGTCTGGCTTCGCACACTCAAGATCACTGTTCGCTATAAAGATTGGCTCAACTGGGAATCGACTGACTCAAAGGTCAAGCTCAGCACAGACGCAAAGGTTTACGCTCCGGAACAGTCCCTCAAGGCGATGGAGCAAGGAGCTGATCATCCTTTCGAGAGTAGATCGTGGGGTAATCAGTTTCAGCATTGTGGGCTACTGCAGTCTCTAGAGTTAGAGCTCGAAACAGTGGCGTCGAAGAAGGCGCAACTTGATCGAATGGTTGAAGTAGCCAAGACTTGGACCTTTCCTCTGAACCACGGAGCAGCTACATTGGTGCTAGATCCAAGAAGACTAAGAGGACTGGCTGGCTAGGCGCAAAGCTTGCATTTAGTCCACATGCCTCGTCCAAACCGCAAGAGGACAAGCGAAACTTGGTCAACGATGGCATTGACTTCAGCATCCCAGACTGTGAGCCTGAGATTGAGGGAGAGGAGCTCATGGTTTATTACGTAGTCTCTTTGTCATATCGAGCTGTCCCTGAGCCGGTGACGAAATTCGTGGGAGAATATCATCCGGATAACGATTCAGACAATGAAGGTATTTAGCGAGACTGTTCGACCATGCCCGTCCCTGATGAGGTTCAAAACTGAGGAGAAACAGGACAACCCTGCCTTTGCATGAGTGCTTGAGCAGCAGGTCATGAGCATTGCGTGACCTGACTGCCTCCGATGGATTCGATTTGCTCCAGAGAAGTTTCTAGTCACGCAAGGCTTTACATGGTCATATCAAGCAGAGGATAACATCCAACGCTGCGAAAATTGGAGTGAAGGGTATAACATTCCTCGAATTGGCCCGGCGCGTGAAGACAAGCTTGGTTCCCCCTGAACGGAGGCTGAATGTTTCTGGTGACCCGCATACTACTCTTGCATCTTGTGGAAAAGAATCGTCCAAGCTTCTACGCTGACGAGCCACCGTTGATGTTCGAATGAATAAGTCATGATGGCAAATGGGCAAGCGCGGCGACACGACATGTGCAGTATCTGTAAGCTCTGCGCGCGCGCCCCTAACCACTGTCTGCAGCGATACTCTCACGCGGCGAGTATGGTGTGTGTAATGAAAGCATTTTGTATGTTGCTCCATTCCGATCTAGCATCAAGAGACTTAGACATCATGTGTCTAGCAGTTTCATTCCATAGCCATGTGTCATACTCCCTACAGTCCAGCTCAGGCTCTCATTGAGTCTGCCTAGTCAAACGAGCCGAATTGGAACTTTGATTGGCTACACGATCATCAGACCACCTCAATTCTGAATCTATTGGTCAAAAGGCTGCCTTAGCGTTCCGACTAACCACGGGTGGCTTAAAGCTGCACATACCGCTGCAGTTCTGATTGGTCAAGGTCACTCTCGTTCGCCTAATCACGCATTGAAATGCAGTCGAAGTTGCACTGCTGCTTCGTATTGAAGCAACAACGGTTTTTGAGCTTACCCATCAGCCTTTGGCTTGGCGATCGAAGCAGGTCTATAAAGGCTGCGTATCTCCTTTTTACTAGACAAAGCTGTCTTCCTTAATATAATCGTCGGTAGTGCCGAATTTTACCAACATAAAACCCCACCAACCTTCGCGACAGCCATCGAAGCCACTTCCTGCGACACAATGCTCCCCACACTCGCCAACACCTTGCTCTTGCTGGGCGCTGCGATCTCAACAACTGCGGCGTCAGCTTTGCCGTCCTTCCTCGAGCCACGAACCTGCACCAAGGTCCTCGAACCCTCCAAATTCTACGGCGTCTCCTCCGACTACCTCGACTCAAACAAAGACTACGGCCCCCACCCACCCGACAACTATTTCGACTTCAGGCTCGCCCAAGTCAACGGCGCCGACATCGGGCAACTCCTCAAATCCGAGAGCGACCTGATCGCCCAATTCAAAAACCTGCCCTGCCCTCCCGTCGGCAAATTTCCCTTCAAGATCGAGTTTCAGTTCGAGCCGATCTCTGACTACGATTACAGCGGCAGCACGACTATTGACGTGTATGTGGTTGATGGAACTGCGCCGACGAATCCGACGTGGAATAAGTTGAAGGGGAACGCGCAGATTAGGATTGGAAGCTTTACGATGCCCCAGGGTCAGGATCAGGTGAAAAGGACGTATTATTTGGGGGAGCTGCCGGCTTGTAGGAAGGATTTTAGTTTGAGGTTGAGTATTGCGAATGAGGGGGCGCCGAGTGGGAGTGTTTGGTATATTCAGAGGAAGGGGACGGGGTTGAGGGTCAGGTATGGGTGCTGAAGAACAGGCGATTTGCCGGCGCGTCGTCGATTTATGTCCCAGGGACAGGATTGGCGCCGCTCTGCACTAAGCATTAGTTTTGTTCTAGTTGCGTTGCCCCCACTCTTCACTTTCGTTAAAGACTTGAATGTGATCAGACTTTTATAGGGTTTCAGAAGTCATTGTGTACGTACAGAATCGCTTATATTCACACCGCGATAGCGTCGTAGTGTGCTTGATCCGGCTGCATAATGATCTCATGAAGAAGGATTCACGTTAGCAGCTGCATGCCAATGAGCAGAGCGTAGCTTTGACATGATGCGCTGCAGTCTTGATAGGTACGTGTGATTGGTTCCCCACGAGAATGAGACATCAGTAGATCCGCAAGGCGATCATTCCTGTTATGGTGCATGTACTTGTCCCCTCTGCGCTTTTCATTGATCAGATTTCACATTCTGTTCCTTCTACAAGGTTCGATATATGGCTAACGGTCCGTGCCACCCTTTCAAAGCGAAAGGATAAACGGGATGTCAAATACGCGCCAACGGATGGTGCATCGGTGAGACACTGTACTCTTCCACTAAAGTCTAGGCAATGATTTCTGGGAAGTGTAACGTCTTAGCGGCTCCTATAAACACCGGCGAGGTCTCAGAACTCACTCTCTCCAACATGGTAGGGAGACTGTTTTTCTTGTTATCGTTTCCAGAGAATCAATTTCTCCACTTGTGAGGCTTCGCGTTGGTTCCTTCTTGATGCGATGTCTCGTCTCTTACTTCTCTGGTATTGCATTACAATCACTTTCTTGGTGGCGAGTTGTCAACCTTTTGCAACCTCATGACGGGACCAGCGTCCAGAATGACGCCGGAACAGGAGAGCCTTCGACCACGAACCCTCCTGCTGTCCTCAAGCACAAATAAGAGGGTTCGTACCCCGTAACTTGCAACAAAGTAGAAGATGATATTCAATACATTACCAGCAGATCCTACTGCAATCCTACAACCAGTACTCAAGCATGGACGTGCGAAACAACAGCAGGCCTGGTTACAGACATCTCAGTCGGAGCATGTCGAGAAGGCTTCATCTGCATATCCGACTCTGACCGAGCTGTATGCCTCCGACTAATTGCCCGTACCTATTCGGTAGACCTTATTAATAGGATTCAATCACGTAGCGTCCCATTCACGAACTACCCAGGTGCTGTGGGACCGCGAGGTATCGTGCAAGCCCTACTCGTCAAGGGTGGCTCTCCAAGCAGTGGCGCAATACTCAATTATGTCAACCTGTACTCTCATACTACGTCGCTTCCTAAGCGAGATGAGCAATTTTCTCATTGCGCCTATTGCTCATCGTTGGCGCTCTATCAGACCGACAGTGTAACTATGGGGTATTGGGAGTTGAACATGGAGTACCCGCCAGGAATTGGTACCGTCGTTTTGTATTTTCTCTCAATCTAGGAATTATTCAGAGGGTTGTGAATTGAGCTAGGCAGAACTGCTTTGTATGATTCAGGCCTGTAAGGCATGAATATGTGCAATCACGGGAGATCTTGTCCAATACTTTTCATCTGGCATGACAATTATACTTTTTTGAGAAGCATTTTCGCGCCTCAAAGGGTTCACATACAATACCTTCCTTTTTGTTCTAATAATGATAGAAGAACTATACTTACAATATATCACGTAAAAATGGAACATGAAGTATGTCCTCCAACTTTGTTCGTACAAGATACCTCCTGCCAACTCCGGTGATCTTCAGCGTTCACCAAGCTATGAGAGATGTCTTTTTCAACAACTTTTCCACTTCAGCTCCATAATACTTAGTCTTGAGCCTTGAGGTTGGTTGACTGATGATAGCTCAAAGCGAGCGTCAGCGGCTTCGAAGAGATTTCGCCAATTATCCATACATCGTTCTCTCGCATTGTGAAGAGCCCACATCGAGAGATCAAATGCACTAAAGATTGAGGATCAGCTGTTGGTATTCCACTTTCCCAAAGGACGATCTACCGTAGCGCTCTGTCCTGGTAAGGTGAGACAGTACCGGGCTCTGGCATAATCTGCTCCATAATCAAGACCCGTGTACCAATTTTGAGAGCTGGTCTTAATGCTTGCAAAATACGAATGGCATACTTATCCGACCAATCATGAAGAACCCAACGAATTACGTAGACATTCGCGCTTGGTCCCGGTTGGTCGGCGAAGAAGTCATGACTCATAAAGCTGACCCGATCTGCGACGTCTACTGGCAGTCTTTGGCGGCCCTCTTGCACGACCTTTTCTTGATCCTGAACAACGAATGTCAGTTGTGGGTAGGCTTGTGCTAGTGCGGTACTCAGGAGGCCATGGGACCCTCCCACATCGACAACGACTGCTTTACCAAGAGCATCCCAGTCAAACCCATGGACTAGATGCGCAGCTTCTAATCCTGGATAATTTGATGAGAAGAAAGTCATCGCAGATGCATAACGCTTTTCACGACTAGGATCCTTCGAGACCTCCTCAAACAACGAGGAATCGGTGTGGTGGGCAATGTTGAATCCCTGCGAGGCAGTAAGCGCGTTTATCTTGAACTAGAGGCATGCCTGACGACTCACTGCATTGTTTGGCTCTTCTGACCCTGGCCATTGTGTCAAAGCATCGACGACCTGTCAATTGCTGTAAATGAGATCACGATACTGCACCAGAAACCCTGACAAGGACATACTTTGAGAGACGCAGGACAGAGCTCCTCAGCGACCATACTGATCCACTGCCTCATCATATGGTCTTCGGCAAGCATCTTTGACGCAGCCGTATGAGCCACAACACCTTTGCTTGGCTCATGGAAAATGCGAAACCCCATTGCATGTCGGAGCAACCGCTGAACGTCAATCTCCTTGAGACCAGCTGCTGTGGCAAGCTCTTCATAAGTAAGTACGTCTTTGTCAGCAGTAAACGCAGTCGCGAAACCAAATTTGCAAATCGCCTGGATGGTCATCCAGTAATGAATCTGTCAATATATGATCAACCCTGTCGAGACTAATGCGGAAAAACAGCCACTGACAGGTTGAGACATTAGCATCCTTCTCGGCCCAAGCACCAAGACTTGAAGCTCATCAGTAGCGTCAATGATTGCCTGCCGCTGGCGGGCGATCGCACCGTCTTGGTATACTAGAGGATCTGTGTCTGGGCTAAATGACAAGGGGAGCAGATTTTTCTTCTGCAAGTACTGCTCAATCTCATTGTTGTTGGATGCGATCACAGAAACGAGTTCGGACATTCGACTGGACGACATGTTGCTTGGATGAACAAATGACAATGACCATAGACAGGACGTTCCTTGATGTTGGTCAAAGGCATTCGCCCGGCTTATTAGACCAATAAAGTGTGCTCAAGGTCGCTCTAGTGGCATTTAGGAAATGCAGGGAAGATACGGGAGTTGATTGGAGTTTACTTTCGATGGCTCTAGCCCCAATTGACTGTATACTGGACGATGGGCAATTGGAAGCTCTAATAAGGTTGGATATTTCTTCAATGGTGATGGGTGTCAGATTTTTATCATTTTCTTTACAAATATCTGAGAGCCTCAGAGGCGGTACAGCTAAACGAGGACGCAGTTTCCCTGCTATTGCCCCCTACCTTCCATGAGGCCCAGTAGAACCCAAGATGTCTCTCTACGCTGCTCATCCAAGAGTCTTACTCGCTGAACAACCTGACTTTTGCGCCATTAGCGCTGACAGTCGTGATCTTCCAGTCCTCTACGAATTCTAACACAGGATCCGCGTTTTCTATCCTTGCAAAACGCTCAACAATCTTCACGACCGCATAACCTACCTCAGTAAGCGCCAGCTGCTGCCCAATGCATATTCGTGGACCTCCACTAAACGGAAGATACGTCCAGTGCTCGAGCTTAATGTCATTCCAACGGTCAGGTCTCCACTCATCGGCGTCCGCTCCGAAATACTGCGGAAGGCGATGCAGAGCGTAGAAGCTTGTCGTCATGAATGCACCCTTCGGCACAAATATGGGGGAAGTGCCGTCAGGACCTCCGCCTGTTGGCAAGACGGTATCTTGTAGAGCGGCGCGATTCATCTGTCCAATTGAGGGGTTCAACCGGAATGTCTCGCTCATCACATTCTGCAGACAACGACAACTTTTCAAACGCTCGAACGTCCACTCGCTGCTCGGATGCTGCTCCAATACTTTCAATACTTCTCGACGAAGCTTCTCATACTCAGTCAGATGCCGCGAGAGGTGGAAGAATATGTTCGTTAGCGCGACTGCTGTTGCATCGTGAGCAGGGAGAAAGACGTTCAGAAGTTGGTTCGTAATGTCGGTGATGTTGTTTGATCCGGCGAGTAGTTCCTGCGCAAGCACCAACCTCGAAGACTCTTTCTCGCTTGCGCACGAAGTATCTTTCGAACAACGCTCTCTTTCCTGCCGTACGCACTTCGCGACGAACGCTCTAGCTGTTGCACACGATTGCCTAAAACGCCGGTCACGGGTCCAAAAGTTCCAACGACTTCGTTGCATTCTTCTCCCAACGCAGGCTTGACCATAATTGTAAGCAGTGAGGAACTTCTCGGCATCGATGCTGGGACTGTCACTGAGCGTAGCGGCAGAGGTACCAAATAGCAATTCAGTCGATGAATCTAGAGCAAGCTTCTCGAAAAGGCGCCTAAGGTCTATGACCCCTTTGCTACTGGATAACAATTCAAGCATTCGGTGAACATGGACACTGTAGGAAGATAGATTCGTCACCTGGACTCGAGAGAAGGATCGTTTGATCAACTCTCGAGAAAGATGCCATGACGACCCATCTGTTGTCATTATCCCTCTTCCCACAAAAGGTCCGAAAGCGAAGAGTCGGACTGGCTCAACACCCCAGCTGCTGCAATCTGTGGCAAATACACCTTGTAGATTCTTAGGCTCGATGGTGAATATCTTCGTGGATCGAAGGGTCTGCGATTGGAAGGTGGTTCCATATTTCTCGAACAGCACCTTAAATGATGCATTGTGCGCACGCTTGCTTCTGGATGAGAAAAGGGAAAGGTCTAAGAGGCGAGCCTTGTTGGGTAGTGCTGGTGGAGGTTTGCAGTTGTGTCTAGGACGGATCCTCCTTCGGCGAATCGCAATCGACAGCCTAGGATAGGCAATGGAACAAACGATGACACAAAGGAGAACAAGGAGATATTCATGGAAGCTTTGGACATTCTCATCGGCGGCCATTTCAGCAATGTGACGCTAGAGCATGGGAATCGGAACTTTGAAGTACAGCCGAAACGGTACTGCATGGATGCAATGTCCCCGCCTAATTCAATACAGAATCGATTAATCTAGGCTCAAGTGCCGTGGTGCGCATATGCGGCACCTTGAGCTGCAAGCACGGAGCTCAGTTGCCGAAACAAGAAACTGGCTAAACGCTGGTTGCATTAGTTAGGCTTCCGCCAGCATGAGGGTTCTAACGGAATCCTCAGAGCAGTCTAGCGCGCAATGAGCCTGCGCTTTGATGATATCGAGGGGAAAATTTGCGATGACCTCCCAACCGTAATCAGATTCTCATGATTGGAGCGCGATTCCTTGTCGGCTTTACACAGTAGCTGTATGCAGGCAATGTAATAGTTTGCACTAAAGATTACAAGCTTCCAAGCAATAATCGAGCCATGGTGCGAGCCGCATAGTATTGACTGCGATGTGACTCTGGATTGGCATGTCCATTTGGTAGTGACTAAAGAAGATGCACCTTTCTGACAGACGAGGGTACAAGTACTCACGTCTTCAAGATGGCATCAAGGAGAAGGTACACTGGTCCGCCGGCGGGCTGTTTTTGAGGATAGCCAGCATCTTAGTTGGGATATCGACAAGCTTCATAGCCGGGAGATTGTCGCAGCAGAAGCATCCAGCGATAGAGCCTCATCGTGCGTTATTCAATACTGAACAAAAGCTTCAGATTTGACGTGAGCGAACCTACAGTATCCACTTTGTCTAAGACCTTTGTTCACGAACGCATCTTTGGTTCAGCACCATCGTACGAGTCCGATGCAGCTTGGCTTAAGATATTTCCTGAACAAGGAGGTTTCTTCAAACATCCATCGCTGGCACCTGAGCGCTCTGCGTTTTCTGTCTTCCATCAACTGCACTGTCTGGTATTGAATCCTGTCCCTATCCTGTAACATGGAAAGAAGGGACAGACGCTAATGAAGTCTTTCCTTGCCGTTCAGAATGGCATCAGACAAGCATATTACCTCGTACACGACGCCGCTGTCAATGGTGATGAAATCAAGGAGGAAGACATGCCCATGATGTCCTCACCTCGCCACGTTGCACATTGCATCGATCTCATACGACAAAGTCTCATGTGCCAGCCGGACACTACTATTGAGGTAAAGAATGACACCGTTGGGGGCGTCACCGGGTTTGGTACTGAGCACCAGTGCAGAGACTGGCAGCAGTTGATGGCGTGGACGAGCAAGTGGCAGACATATGGTCAGGAGCGTCCATAGATATGATGCTCAGGATTCAGTAGACCACTAAGAATCAATGCTCTATAGTTGCCGAAAATCCATGGGCTACGGGTTTGTTGATTCCATCAGCGGATTCTCCAGCCTTAGTATCTCCTCTTCGCTTACAACTCGGTCTTCAACAGAAGCCATCAGTCTCTTCCAATCTACACACGTATGTTCGGACTCGCTGGCATTGAACATAGGGCGTCGTTTTTCCGGGTGCCAAATAAACGTGGTGAGAGAGGCATCCGCGTGGCAAAGCGAGGCTTGTCGGAGGATATCGATGCAGTGATCTAGATGACATCGCATCAGTGTTCACACCTTCCTACCAATACTCGCGGAGGAATCATTCCTGAAGAGTCTATCAAATCTGAATTAAACGTACCGATGTGCGACATGTCGTGCTTCTCTTCCTCCTCGGTCTTATTTTTCTGACCATGATCACTGTATATCGCTCTTTGTAGCATTCTCTACCCATCGCACCTGTCAGCTTGGTATTCTGTAGGTTCTGACTGCTCCTTAATCTAAGGGCGGCTAAACAGAACACACCACACAATGTACTTCATGGAAGACTCCCAGCCAGCCTAAGAAGCCACCGGCCTCTGACAACGAGACTGACTCTTGGTTATCTCGCCGTAACTCTTCCGCTGAGATGCGGAGATGCATTGGCTTCAGCAGCGCATCCCATGCCGCATCTGTCTCATCTGACGGTCGACCTGAGAAAGCGCTGTTGGAGAGATTGTGGAAGAGTGTCTTGGTGAGATGGCGATCCAGGCTACTGAGCGAGGCTGGGGCTTGTTTAGCATTTCTTGTTCATTGCGACGGTAAGGCCTAGTTTGAGGAAGCATACTTGGCGCCAGTGACTCTGGACATGTTTGGCGGTGCACGTATGTAAGAGCTAAGATGGAGTATATGAATATGATGATGGCATGGAGTAGCCATGGTCGTATTAAGAAGGGTCGTAGCCAGTAGTAATCCCCGACCTTTTGTTGTTTTGAAAGGGCTCCACGAGAACCTATCGCGCTGTGCTCCTCCAATGGGAGGAAGGGAGCATCCTCGGAGTCTAATGATGGGGCTCGTACTGGCATGAAGTTGCGTTGAAACTCTGATCAAGAAGTGTTACAATGGCGAAGTGGGTATCAATCCTCATGCGGGTTTACGCGGAAAATCTACCTGCAAGCTAGTCTACCCGATCTCTAAAATATGCCATGCGACTGCTTCGAACATTGAAGAGCTTGTCTACTAAAGTGCGCAATTTCAGATCCGAGATGTACGAAACATATAAATCATGGGCAGGAATGGACGAGGCGATATTCTCGTCGTTCATCAAGATATGATATGTTATCCCACCAAGTGACTTTATCAACGACCACGAATATACACACGAAAAGGCACAGTATCTGATGCTCCCTTACATACACTCAAGACCATTCCGCCTTCAGTACGTCCTTGAAGTCTCGTTTGTAGGCATCCGGATATGCAATGGGTCCACTCTGGACCTCCCGCTTGTAAGCATCAGGGTAAGCAATCGGACCCTCTGCAACGTCTCTCTTGTAAGCATCTGGATAGGCGATTGGGCCATCCGCAACATCCCTCTTGTACGCGTCGGGATAGGCTATAGGTGCCTCTGCCACATCACGCTTGTAAGCGTCTGGGTAGGCAATGGGTGCGGTGTCGACGTCTCGCTTGTAGGCATCTGGGTACGCGATAGGTCCGCTCTCAACTTCAGCGTCTCTCTTTCGATTCGGATCTACGGTGATGTCTTGTCAGTGTGTCGGAGGTTCCTTTAGGACTGTCCTGCTCACCAAGAGGTATCGCTGTTGCGGCGGCTAGGAGAGTACCTGCGACGTAGATGATTGTGAAACGCATGCTTGATTGCTTTGAGCACAGGTGTAAGACCTTCTTTGAGGTTGATCAATGTCCTCTATAAGACGTGTTTCTTCAAGATCTAAGAGGAGGAGCTGACGGCAAGATTCGAGTGGTAATCATGAGGGGGCTCTGGAAGTCTTTGCTCAATACAACGCGGTGAAGGATCATTACTATCATGAACTCTAAACAGCTGCAATGCAAGACATATGTCATAGCGCACTAAAGCTGCGTTAGCACCGAAGCTTCGACCAGGATCTTGACAGCTACCGTAGAGGGCCCTTTCGGTGCAACTGGAGCGGCAACATCATCCTGCAGGTGGAAAAAGCTTCTTCCGCGTCTGGACAGTCTATTGGTCCAAATGTCGGTACGATTGCCTTGCATTCTGCATTTCTCAATACACTAGTGTCCATCGCGTCGGCGCGAATGAAAATCCGATAGACAAGTGGCACAGAGTCAATTGCGAAGCTACTGCGCGACATACGCAAATGGCTTGAGCTACTTAGAAGCAATCCTTCTTGGACTTCCGGCCCAAGGTTCTTCAAGCGGGGTTGACCTCTTCACATCCGTGTGTTGGGAGACCACGGAGTCCGAGGTCTACTAGCTTCAATGCACTGTTCTCGGTGTCAAGCCGTGGGATCGAATAAGATGCCCTATCCAGACGCGATGACTGATATAGACTTCTAGGTCAACTTCAGATCTTGCGAGCTCTGTCAGCTAGAGCTTACTCTTCAGCGGTGAGGGCAAAGAGTCGGTGTGATCCACTTCACTAATGCATTCCGCCAGAAGCTTGTACAAGCCACGCTCAGACATGGCACTTCTGACTCTATCGTGGAGTTCTCCGAGAGTGACGAGCCGCCTGCTGTCCTCCTCGGCACTTGGTGAATCATGCACCACCGGTCCCATCACCGGGACACGGAGGTCATCTCGAATGTATTTGTAGATCTCTCTGCTGCCCTTTCCAAGCGATGCTTTAGCATCAGGGTTCCCAAGGTAATCGTCTCGCGCTTTCATGTATGTAGCAAGTGCAATGTCACCAAGGTACTGTGTCGACTGTGTCAATGCTCTCAAGCTCTCTTGAGAAGACGTCAAATGCGGTATGATAAACAATTGGATATGTGCAATGGCACCACGCAGACGAGGAGCTGTGTCTAAGTTCGTAGACTCTTCCGTCCTATCCACGAATGCTTTCCAACAAGTGTGTAGTAGATCCTCGGATGCGTCTCCTGATATCAGGTTCCGATGGATAATGTTCTTGAGTTCCTCCCGAAACAGTGGGAAAAGTGACGCTAGGAACTTTGACTGGAAGACCCGCAAGTCGAGCGCTTGACAGATAGCAACCAAATGAGCAGCCGCTAGTTGTTTTAACACATTCAAAGCGTCCATTGAATATCGAGCTGAGACAAGTGCGAGCGAGTTCAATGCCTGATTGCCCATTTCAGCCGTCTGGACATGAGGCGTCACGGGATTTGCAAGGTATCCAAGCTCTGAGAGAAGAGATGCAATCAGTATATCGGTTCCCTTGAAAACGTAGGACTCGGATGGCTCGGCAAATACTAAATTTGGTGGGAGACCGCGAGATGTAGCGGGGTTGATGACCTCCGTGCACTGGGTGAAAAGCAGACGACCAATGGACTGAATAGCTTGGCGGAGCTTTTCCATGGCTGATGTGATACTTTGGGCTTGGAAATTACCACCGTGGATGACTCTAGGCACGCTGCGCTCGACTAAAGGATTATCTGTAGCACAATTCAGCTCAGTAGTCACCTGGTGGTGCGCAAGAGCGAGATCTTCCAAGATTGGTCCAATCCATTGTGATGCCGTCCGAATAGAATAACGATCCTGTCGCAAAGATTTGTCGTCGTAGTTGTCGGTCCGGGACAGCAGTTTTGAGCCCTGTAAAAGACTATGAATGTTGCGTGCAGACTCTGCCTGACCCCAATGAGGTCGAACAAGGGAAAAGAATGGATCGAAACTCTCGTCCGTGCCCCTCAGCCCCTCAACACTCATTGCTGTCAAAGCCTGCGCGAGAGTCACCAGGTGAACAGCTTCGTGCATAGCGAGTGCTGCCACTCCAGCCGAGACTGACGTGCCATTCACCAAAGCCAGCGCCTCTCGAGGGTTCAGATCGCATCGGCGTAAGTCTTGGTCAGACAAAGCCTCATCAGCAGGTTTTAAACGTCTCGCACCACCTGATCTACTGCCAACCCAGGCAGTAATAGCGGGATTCCCTTCTAGCAAGCCTGCTACGTATGCAAGTGGGCTCAGATCACCAGATGCCGAGATGCTTCCTCGTAACGGGATGCCGGGAGTGACATCGTGATTCAAAAGCTGAGCTAGCTGGTCGACAGTGGTGGATGAGATCCCCGAGGCGCCGTGAGACAATGAGTTGATTCGAACCAACATGGTGGCACGCGCCCACGACTCCGGTATAATCATTTTGGCACTGTGGTCGAGTGACAGAACCCTCCTGTTTGCCGCGTCTATAGCATGATCACCGAGCATGCCATAAAGTAAACCATTCAACAGATCCTTCTTCAGAGATATCGATTTCAACGTTCGAGTGTTGGCACTGCCGCCGAATCCAGTATTCACGCCTTGGACGATAATTTAAATTTTTCCTTACGCTGCGTGAAGATTCGAACATACCATAGATGTTGTGCTCCTTTTCCGCGACCTTCTTGAAGGCTCTTTCACCATCATCGATGGCGTTGCAAGCTTGATCGGTGACTTCCACTCGAGCGGAATGGCTGATGTACACGGATCGTTAGTTCGGCGAAAGTGAACCTTGAGATTAAGCGTACCAGGAGACCAACACCACGGTTGCAATGTCGAGCCCATGACCGCTGACCGTCTTACTGCAATCAGAGTTCTCTAAGTCTTGCCCAAGAACATTCCAATGCTCAAGTAGAATCTTGTTCATCGTGTTTCTAAAGAAGTTGCGTCACCCATTTAAGAAGACGCCGAGAGGTCGCGCACGTGAGGCCTCGGCGTACAAACGAAGAAGCGACATCTGCAGACTATCTAAGCGCTAGGCCCTAAGGTGCCCGGCCGATTTTTGGATCTCCAGGAGAAGACTTCACATTTTGATACCCACGTGTTTGATAGTTTTCTATTCTTCACATATGGAACATTGTATACACTTTGATTCGGCGGAAAATGTCAAGACTCCGCACCTTTCGCTAGCTTGTACCTTTGGGTGCCTCCACAGCTTGGAAACTCGAACTAAATGCTAAGATATTCTCCTCTACGGTTCCTGCTAACTTCTCTGTTTCGCTCAGAAAAGGACTGTGGCTGGTGTTCAGATTTACGACTTTCCACTCAGCTCCACTATTCTGAATGAACATATCCTGTGCAAAAGGAGGAAGTGCCTGATCCTGTTCTGTGTGTAGATAGACTCGCCGTCCATCATAAGTATGTTCTTGGTAATATACAGGTCCAGAAGGAGAAGTAAATGATAGGAGAGATTGACCATAGATCTGATTCGCCGCTTCCGAGCTTAGAGGCTCGGGAACATCAGCATAGAAGGTCTTCTTAGGATCTTTTACCAGGACGAGGCCCGCTTTTTCCTTTGATCCAATCAGCGATCCGCTAAAGAGAATTATGACACCGAGGAGGATAGCTTACATCTGGATCCTGCCATGGTGCCCAACTACCACCAATCATCTGAAGCAGAGTGTTGCCAGGCTGAGGCACAAAAGCGGATTGATATATGAGACCGATTACACCGCCAAGCTTGCCTTTGGCACCTCGTTCAGCTTTGGACAGCCCTGCGATAGCACCACTGCCTGGAAAGCCTGCATATGAGTGCAAATAGAGCACAACGTCCTTGCCCTGCTCCACGATCAGAGGCTTCAATATTGCCTCAGCCAGAGCCTTCGTGTCCAGTTCGACGGATGTTTGAGGTCTATTGACTGTCACAAGACCCCATGTTCTCACATTGTAACCTCTTTGTTGGAGTTGCGCACCCAAGAGATCCATCGACGAGTCGACATGGAAAGCTCCGGGTACCAGAACTACCGTCAATGATGGCATGCTGAATGTTGAAGCGGCGAGAGCGAGATGACTGATCAATGCTGAAATGGAAAGGAAAGCCGACAGTAGGTTCATATTCGGCTTTTAGGCAGCCCCGTTAACTCCGATGCTGAGAAGCAGCTGTAAGGAACGTGAAGGGAATTGGAGCGTTTAGACAAGTTGCCACGTGCGTCGGGATCTTGAATGCTTTTGTACCTTCAAGAGCGTGCACATTCCGCAATGGCTCTTGACCCTTTTGAAGGAAAGAGATGTGCCAACTCTTGATCATCGCCTCTAGCGCCTTTGATCAGGGTTCAAATGAACCACTGCAGTCAGTTAGACATTGTCAAACGATTGACAAACGGTCGAACAAGAGGCCACAAATTGACCTAGACATCTTTTCAAGAGCTTTAAAGCTGTGTGGCTGCGGCGTTACCATGCAACAACATATCCTTGACGCGCCCGTAGCCATGCAATTGACGCGAATAGTATTGATTATCATGTTGACCCCTGTTGGACAGGCAAGAGGACCGTACATGGCTTCCGTACTGGCGTCGATCATTCCTGTCTATGGAGGCATGTTGTCGAGCACGTGGGGTGTTTGATAACGCTACATTGCCAGGAATGCGCAATAGAGTAAATGGAAATGGTATAGCGGTATTATATGATTGTAATATATCACTAGACTCAATGATACCCGGCTGGGCGGCCCGCTAGAAAGCCGAGGCCAATGGTCGCAACCTTCTCTCAATCCTTCAACTTACGACATGCACGTCAAATCCAAGCGCCCCAATAGATGACAGGAGTGTATGGCCCCGCATTCACCTCCTGCATATGCACTGTCAGCTTCATGTGTGTTGTAGCTGCATTGGAGAGCCAATGACATAGATGGCGCATGCCACGAGATAGTCGGCCGGCAATCATTCCCGATGGCAATGCAATTGCTGATCCACAGCCTGCGCACGAGCTGATCGTTCATCAAAAAGAGCGCTAGGCCCGACGCCTATATCTTACCTGCATAATGAAGGGGAGCTTGCTGTATGACTGCATTAGCTTTGAAGGATAAAGGATTCTGCCCGCAGTCAACTCGTCTACCTGACCAAAGAGCGTCCAAGGTCTACAAAACCTGCAGTCGCAGACGAGTAGTGCTACTCCTTGACTAATTCAAGTTCAATGACGGCTTACGGCACTTGCGTGCCACACAGATCATGCCTTCCTCCTCCGCGAGATTGTTCTGACCCCGCCACCAATTTTGAGAAATGTTGTTACTCCCAGAAATAAATTGACCGTTTCGCAATATATTACATGGGTTACAGGTTCAACCGCTGAGCAATTCAAGAAAACAGCCTTGAAATTGGTGACGGCTAATTTTCGCATAGCAAAAACGACCTTTGATCAAAAGTCAATATCCGATTCTCATCATGAAAGATTGTGCATTTCCGACGCACATCAGCCATTCTAACATACTTTCTTGTTTCTAAAAATACACCAGCGGAGGAAATTTCGTTCTTGGCTGCTGTGGCTTGCATTGTGCCGCATGCTACTTGCAATTGCCTTGCGAAGACTTGCTCGTTGCAGACGTGCTGAAACGTACTGCATCTCGGATGACATAGCCGACGGACTTTGCTTACCGCCCAATCTTAATAGTTTAATAGACGCAATCTGGCGCATTCCGTCTGCGCTGTACATCTTGCCTTGATCAGAGTACTCCTGCCTGCTTTCCAACGGAAGTCTCTTGCGTTTGACTAGCTGTGAAAGCGAGTCGCACTAGTGCAAGGATTTGTGAGGTAAGGCTTTCGAGTTTGTTTTAGCTTTAGTTGTCGGTTGCTGCACACGGAGCCAAAGCTTGCTTACTCATCACGAATATCACCGCAATCTACCAAAAGCTCTACGACTACGGCGCGACTGGGTAGAACTTCATCACCAACACTCAAAACATTGGGCTGTGGTCGCCTGAATTGAGCGAAAAACCCCCAGTGGTCCTTGCGCGATGGCAGCGCCACCTCCACCGCCTGGTCTTGACCTATCAGAATCTCAAGTGCCACGCATACTAGGAGTGAATATTGCGACTTTTGTGGTCGCAGTCCTAGCAATCTGCTTGAGATTCATTGCGCGACGGGTCACCCGACAACCTCTGTGGTGGGATGACTGGTTGATGCTACCAGCCATCGTACGTCGGCCAAGAAGCCACTGTAAATGAGTCAATTACTGACTGTAGGAAAGGCCGCAGCTTTCACGATGATGATTGTCTCGATTACTTACAGTGAGGATATTCACATCCTGTTTATGTTTGAAAGCTGAGCAACCTAGTGGTCGAGCATGGTCTTGGTCGCCATGTATGGGTTGGACCACCAGATGCCGCCATTGCCTGGGCCAAGGGTCTCTTTATCTCCGAAGTCTCGTATACTTGTATCATTTGCAGCGTAAAATTCTCTCTGCTTGCCTTTTACTGGCGTATTTTCAAGCAGAGTAGGATCAGAGTACCCATCTACATCCTCACGGCAGTGGTGAGCGCGTGGGGCATTGCAGTGGTAAGTCGGAAATCCTTGCATCTTGTCTATCTCTTCCTGATGTGCTTTAGATGCTCGTCACGATTCTTCAATGTCAACCAGTAGAAGCGTTCTGGACGCGGTTTGCGCCTACTACTTCACCCAATAGCTTCGCTTGCCGAGTCAACGTCAACCAATTCTTCAATGGGAATTCCATACCGAACATCATTACAGATGCAGCTCTTCTCGTCCTACCATTGCCTTTCATATGGGGCTTACAGCTTCCGACAGCACAGAAGCTTGCCTTGAGCAGTATCTTTGTGCTCGGTATCTTGTAAGTTGAAGGACAAATGTCGCGAATTCTGATTCTGATAAATTATGCACTAGTGTCGTCAGTGTATCAATTGCACGGTTCACCTTTATACTCAACCTTGACTTGCAATCACCCGACATCACTTGGAACTTCGTAAACGTACAGATCTGGACGGGCGTCGAAAGTCACATTGGCATAGCTTGCGGTATGTCAACCAGCCCTTCCTATTAACTCTTGGTTTCTAATCGTCTCATAGCATGTCTCCCATCACTGCGTCCAATTCTGAATCTCATGCTTTTCGGTTCCGTCAATCGCTCGCATTGGAGCAGCAAAGGAAGTTCGGCGCCGTCTGGAAAACTGGCGGGCAGGTATTCTTGGGAGCCTCACCATTTGAGAAGCAAGTTTGGCGGTAGACTCGGTTCAACTACTGTGGCTGAAGAGAGCGAGCAAGGTTTCGTTCGATTGGAGGAGCGCACCAATAACCAACAGCACAAGCCATCGCATTCAAAAGCCGATAGCGGTATTCATGTGAGGACGGATCTCTTCGTCAGTGGACAGAATAAGGAAGATCGTCAACAAGAAAGAAGCTGGGGTCCGAGCTTTTAGCACCGTCTCCTACAGGAAGACAGAATTTAAGCAAAGGCTGTGATAGTACGCATCTTATCCTCCTCGACGTACAAAATGACTAGCCAAGCAAAGAGCGATACCAGACGTAGCAGTGCAGATTTTTTCTCCCTGTGGCACGGATGGTAAGTTGCGCGCTTAGATCCTTGAGACTTGGTCTACCGAGAGTTCTTGCCGGTCGACGGCTCGGGGACACCATGTCACACTTTCACTCTCCAGTGGGTGCCGCCGAAGCATGAGCTGAACTATAAGTCTCTTGCTTTCGACAATCGATACAGACTTCTAGGCAGCCACCAACTTATCCTCTCAGGAAATTATTCCTCCACTGTTCCGCTCCGGAAGTCCATCGAACATGACGCAACCCGTCCCGCAAACCATCCCGACTTCCAAAGAAGAGACATACCCTCTCTCGCACGACCATCTATCAACAGTCCGCCTCATCGCACAGCACGAGCTCTGGCAGCAAGAACTTCGCTTTCTATTGCACCCTACCATCGCCTCCTCACTCGACGTGGCCCACGAACGACACCAGCCGCCTGACGTCCGCGAATCATCAGAGCAGGAGGCGCACTCCCAGCCTAAACTTCGCGTCGCCGATCTCGCGACTGGCACAGCAATATGGGCCCTCTCCTTACTCCGCGAGCGTCCCAACATAGACATCACAGCGTCCGATATCTCGCTCGCACAAGCGCCGCCACCTGAGTGGCTACCTGAGCGCCTGAAGCTAAGAGAGTGGGATATCTATTCGCCAGTGCCGGACGAATGGAAGGACCAGTTCGATGTTGTGCATATTCGGCTTGCGCTTCTAGTCGTGAGGAACAACGACGCGGAAAGCGTATTGAAGCGAGCTTGGCAGATGTTGAAACCTGGGGGCTGGATGCAGTGGGATGAGCTGGACGTCGAGGGCGCTGAGATCGTCGTCGCCGATTCCGCTGCCGTTGACGAGGATGATATAAGGGGGTTCAAAGCGATGCAGGAGCTCGCGAGTTTTGAGGGGTTGAAGTGGCCGAGACGGTTGGAGGAGGATTTTAGGGGGGCTGGGTTTGAGAATGTGGGGAAAGAGGTTTTCAGGGGGGAGAAGAGTTTGAGGTGGTTTTTTCAGAGTATGCAGTTTATGGTTATGGAGGAGGAGACGAGGAGGAGGGGAGGGAAGGGGAGGGAGGATGTTATGAGGGATGTTGAGGGAGGGTTGGTGATGAGTAGGAAGGGGGTTGCGAGGGTTGTGCCTAAGATTGTTGTTTGTGGGCAGAAGCCTGGAGATTGCAGATAATCGTGACTTGACGTTTATTGCTGCATGATCAATACAATGATGGTGATATTTGTTTCAGTCTCAGGAAGCACATGCTGAAGTTTACCATCACGCGATTATATTACTTCTTTGACGTAGACATCTTCCCATCAGCTGGCTGGCTTGGCGCATCTTGTGGCGTATCAGGCGAGATATCCTTCCTCGTCTGCGCATCAGGATTGGGTCTGCCATCATCGATATTCCCATTATACGAGATCTTACACACCAGATCACCGAATTCGTTGAAACTAGGGTCCTTGAAGAAGAAGCTGCCCGAGGCAGAGAAGCAGAATTTCTGTTGTCCAGCCAAGTCCTGCTGAAGGTGGTTCTCCAGGTCACCGAAGCGGGTAAGTGCAGCGTTGAAGCATGTGCGGAGGTAATCGGGCCAATCTCTGAGCTTGTTGGTGGCTATGAAAGGAGATGCCTTGGCCATGTCAATTGTCAGACCACCATCGGAGACGGAGACAAGATCGAGATAGATGGTCCAGTTCATAGACATGTCAACACCCTCTGTTCACCTCAAAACCTCCATCTCCTTTCCAACAACCCCCCTCCAACCACTCCCTCACCTCTTCCTTCCCCCTCTGATACCTCTCCATCTCCACCAGCACATCCCCCACATAATCCCAACTCGCCCCTCCCTTCTCACCCACCCCTTCCCACCCCTTCCACTTCCTCCACCCTCCCATCCCCTCTACGCCCACTTCACGCTGCTTAACAACATCCAACGCAGTTTTATGGACGTCATCGACCTGTTTGCCATGGAACTTGCATTGGAAAATGTCCTTCTCGTGGCCTCGGGTTTGCTCTGGTGCTGTTTTGTTGCTATGGTATCTTAGATTCGGGATGTCTCCCGTGCATGAGTAGATGCGGTGGGAGGGGTCATTGTTGAGGTAGAGTGCGTAGTGTGGTTCCTGGGTTTTGGAGGGGTGGGAGATGGAGACGTTGAGTTCTGGCATGATGTAATGAATCAGGGGTTGGGCTGGAGGGAGGTCAGGGATGTTGGGTTGGAGTAGCTGATTAGGGTTGGCGACTAGCGGATTTTGCTGGTTGAATGGTTGATGGAGGTCAGATCCTGGTTGGGCAGGTGATTTCTTTGTTAGGGTTGTTGAGGGTTGTTATGTCGTACAGAGGGCGATGTCTCGGGAGCGATATCAATTGATGTGATACATTTTCTCCAAAGCAAAAATTTCTTGTCGAGGACTTTGCGGCTGTGTTTATTGGAGTGTTTTCCGTTGCAGAGCTTTCGGAGAGAAGTAAAGGGCGATAAAGGCTATTGGAGAGATTGTTAGAAATGAAAAGCCATACAAACGATCGCATGTTTGTACGTGCGGGCAAAGCAGTCGATCAAACGGCTGAGTAAAAATTCATGCTTTAAAAGACATCTAGACTGGAGGCAATCGACGGCTGGCTATCATACACTTGCGTACTCAAACAAATTAACAAACCAAAAGATTAACATATCAAATACCAAACAAAACGCTATGCTACCGACCCTCTCCTCAGATCCTCAGGCCTTTGCCAATAGCATTTCATAGGGATTAATCAAAACCTACGTGGATGGCCTACTCACTCACCTCGTTCTCATCCTTCACAGCCATGCACGGTGGTCCCGACACACCCCAAATACCTCTCAATATAGCGCACGGCGGAAACCAAATACTCAGTGCACCCGCCAACCTCCTAGCAGCTGCTCCAGCCAATCCCACCTCCTCGCATTTTCCCTCTTGCATTTCCTTCAACTCGACGTTGACATTCGTATCGAACGTCTCGCCTCAACTCTCGCTTGCAAGCAGCTTCGAGACTGATTTGATGTCACCAGGTGGTACTTCTTGTGGGGACGGTGAAGCAGAAACAGATGCCACAAGCAAGGCAAGGGCCGAGAGATATTGCATGTTGGTCCAAGTGTCTTTCAATTGAGGATAGATTCAATATCAAGTAGCCTGCTATCTGTCGCTTTTCAAGGAGTTTGGAACCTTGAGTTTATTGTGCAGGCTGTTAATAAAGCTGAGCTGCTTTGATAACGTGTCTGCTTTTCGTGCGAGGAATCACATCTTCCATAATCTCTTATGATGTGTT
Organism: Bacidia rubella; assembly: GCA_032158265.1. Classification (NCBI taxonomy): domain Eukaryota; kingdom Fungi; phylum Ascomycota; class Lecanoromycetes; order Lecanorales; family Ramalinaceae; genus Bacidia; species Bacidia rubella. The sequence continues at coordinate 1,592,481 of JAVTIF010000012.1, read as the reverse complement.
CATTGGCAACACGATTTTAGCATTGTGCTGCAACTGCGTCATTGAGCACTATTATGCGGCTCTTGTGTCATGATAGCACGGCCCCTCTGTAGAGAAGATGTTTGAAGTTTTCTACCCGTCGTATGCCAGAGCCTTCGCTCATACAAAGAAAAAGCTCATCCGAGCTCCGAAAGGTTAGAGAGATATCGAGATGCTGACGCTCCACAGAGGTGTTTTGAGCTCATGAGTCATCGACAATGATACAATCATATAGGCCGAACATCGCATGAGCAGTCTTTCAAGACGTTCCCAGCCATCGAGATCGATCGTAATTGACTGCTTTGATCGACAACACGGCTGACACATTCAACGTCACAGAATGCCTCGGAATGGATATGAGGCAAACAAAGGCGGCGTGCTGTACCAGATACTATTTACCTTACCTTTGAACAAGGCTTGGCAACAAATGAAGGATAGTGGAAGTCCACGGGCTGGCACCGTGGTTGGTATGCAACGTAATAATGACCCATTTCTTTAGAACATTCCTGGACCATGTTCACCGTTGCATGGGCATGCAATCTGGGGACTCTCAGCTGACAGAGAAGATCTTGGGGCCCTTCGTTGAGATTATAGCAGACAAGCGCATCTCAAGGATTCTAGGGATCGCAATAATAGATCGCAACAATGGAAGTATGTGCGTGTACACCTATACACAGTGACTCACATGATCTTCATGATGTTTCCCTTTGTAGAGCCTCCTTCGAAACAACGTTAGAGTCTTGGACATCACGAGGCAATCTCCGGGATCGTTGTAGCCCGTTGGGTTGTAGAATGTGTTATTGAAATCACCGCTTTTGCTATGCGAATAGATGGACCGCAATGAACTTGTGGCGTTCCGGAGACTGTCAGCTGAAGTGTTCAATGGGTACTTCTAGAGGCTGGAGTGCCTCGAGTGCAAAGATATCCAGGCCTTCTGGAGATAACGCAAAACCCGGCTGGGCGCCAAGGCGTTTCCATGGCACCTCAGCATGGTCAATTCCCACGTTCCTCCATCCACGTACTCTGCTTATAATCCTCATCATGGTTCTTCTGAGGTAGATAGAGTGGCTAGAATCATGTGTATAGAGATAATATGTTTGCGAGGAGCTTCGGCAGCAGCAACCGAGTTCCTACGATCTAAGCCAGGATGTCGGGAGCGAGCAGCGACAGACGCCCTTGTTCCATATGAGAGCGATTGAACTCAGATGAAGTGTCTCCCCCAAGCGGGCATCACATCCAGTCTATCAGACGATATGATATGTCTAGTACCCTAGCCAGCAAGAGCAGCGAGTGCACCTTTTCGATTAGTCAACACCCAGTCATTAAAAGCAACTGGCACGCATTGGAGCTCTGATGCATTCCCTTGGCAGCCTCGAAACGCCAAGCTTGAAGAAAAATAGCATGGCGAAAGACATGTTTCAATGCGAGGCAGCTTGGACTTCTATTTTAGCGCCTAAGTTTGAGATGTGTCTCAGTGCTCTGCCTCTACAAGTTGGACAGTGCCAAATCGTCCATTGCAAACGGACACTGTGAGATAATCAACTTTGAGTTTGCCTACTTAGCCTGCTTTTCACCTAATTGCACGGGCAAAGTTCGCGGTTGACGTAGTGACAACAGTACGCTCCACATCATGGCGTACAATGGTAGCAGATACTCTCATTATTTGGCAACGCTCTGTCTCATTATTGTTGTCGCATCCACAAGCGTCATATTGGCTTCCCCTGATGACGAGCCTCTGTCGATAAGGTGAAGCTCCTAGTATCAGACCATTTAGTGCCCAGTCTTGCTGATTGGCTTGTTCAGTAGTCAACCAGAGGCAGCCTTCGGTGGGTGGACTCAATCAGTCCTCAGTGAAAACCAGAACTCTGTCCTTGGAGAGTCACAACCCGCCGATTTTCAACTTTTTGTCGACTATAAACCCAGAGGCGAAAGCATTGACAACATCGAGGCTATGGTGACTATTGTACGGTGTTTGGTCAGTCTGTCATTCAAGGAGTGGAACGAACAGCTATCCAAGTTTCGATACTCTGACTTCGAACCTAATCCGATGCTCGACATCCTCCTTACGAGTAACAGGGCTCAAGGACAGTCGGGCTTTCATACGAAAACAATGATGTGGTCTTTACGAATAATTTCATGTTATTTCTTTACTCACAACAGGTACGCAGAAATCAGCTATTCAGCAGAATATCGTGACAAGCCAAACCTTGGGTACGGTCAGCTTATCAAACGGAAACCAACTCAAGGAGAAGCATCACAACTCACCGAAAGCGCGCCCAACGAGCTATCACTCTTGAATGCATCAATCCCGGTAGGCCTGTCTATCACGGTTACATCACTCGTGGTAGAACCTACCGAACCTGTTTTCACTCCATACGAAGTGTTCAGTCTAATGATGAATATCGTGATTCTCATGGCAGAATTACGCCCGGAGAAGGTCAATGAAGGTTCTAGTGCCTATTATCCACCGGCAGATTTCAGCTTAAGCTTCACGCCCAAAGGCAACAAGCAGAAGTTCATCAATAGGGCCGTAATCCTATCCATCGCATACTTGGCGAGAATTCTTCCCACAGTCCAGAGTGGTAAAGACATGTGGAGAGAATGTAAGTGGGACATAAGGAGCGATGGCAGGGTCGTCGGAGAAGGGAAGTTTATGAAGGGCAGGCCGCCTCCTGCGGAGTTTGTCGATGGCAATCAGGCTTCTGTTCTGGTCTCTTAAGTGGTGCATGTCGGAGTCTGCGGTCTGGGCTTTCCTCGCCGAATGTAGATCAAGCAACGCGATTTACCTGTTAACCTTTGTGAAAGCGGGTCTCACTGATGCTCTTAGTCGAATCATCTACAGCCTACATACGACACTCCAACCCGGAGATAGGACATGGATTCAATATTCATGAGATGGTTAGAGTTCGGCGATATGTCGATCCTCATTGCCCCTGATGGATTCTTTCTGCATCGTGCCATCAAAGGTTTTTGAACGCTCGTATTCTTAGCATGCGCCTCGTTCTCTGCCCTCCGCAACAGACCTGTGTCTGCTGGCAAGAAAGACGTTTTTAAGATGAACAAGCAGAGCATGAGAACCGTGACACGTACGCGCTTCGGTATCTTGCTTTTGAACATTTGCAGATACATCGGCATGTCTCAGTGATCAGGAGTGCTCACATATAACGATACTCACATATCATGACAATACTATCAACCGGAAATGATATTTAAGAAACTCCCACGGCACAGCCGGTAAAGACGAATCTGCCGGCACTTTGCATGCCATACTGAGCGGGACAGCGTCTATACATGGCTTTTCTGATAGCATTGCGTACAAGCGTGCTATTAGTTCCACCGTGAAATCCAACCGATTACGAGCGGCAAAGCAAACTTTCTGATTTGAGTGCTAGAGCCGCAGTTAAGCACAGCTTTGACACAACACCCTCATGGACCATACCCGAGACATTGCACCCTTGACAGTCTTCGCCGCGAGGTCAATGTGCGCATGACCATTCGATGTGGTTGGCAAGATTTCGGTGCTGCAGGACTGATACCTTTACCAATGCGTATACGCGCATATCGACGATATAAAACCCTCGTTCTATCACAGTCCAGCACGAGACAGCCATGCGTATACTTCGATGAGTACTCAAGACCTCACCACCTGGGGCACGATACAACTGGGGAAGGATGCGGTTGAGGACTTGCGCTCCTTGTAATCCCCTGATCAATAATAACCGAAGCTTCCATCGCAAACCTCATAGTTTCAACTATCAGTAGATCTTTCCCAGCCACGATTCAAGACAGCTGTATTGTCACTTTCCTCGCTCTACGCGTCGGATTGCTACAACAAGAAAGTTATGCAGGTCTGCGGTAAGCCACATGTAAGCCTCTCATGCCATAAGTGGATGTTGACCTGCGCAATGCTTAATGGCTGTTCAGATCGATGCACTCTTCTTATAAGCGACACCTCATCAAAAACTATTCCATCATCCTCGGATACGTCGACACGGTTTATTGCCCGTCAACGCTGCAGGGTAATCGCCTAGTTACCTTAGCTCCTGTTTCACAACTGGATGGACAATCTGAACGATGGGGATGAGTTGTCATAGTGGCTCCGCCTCAGACTATGTGAGATGACTGTTGCCAATGAGATGCTTCATCGACTACGTTAACAGATAATAACAGGTAGGCGTTGCTTTGCCTGGATGATCTAATTACATTCTTGTTGTCCGTTACACATACCACAACCAAGACCAAAACTAGCTCTAGCATAGGAATCGGAACATGGTCTCTCACTGGGTATCATACTGCACGGCGATTTGCAACACGACTCCCGCGCGGACTCTGTGTAGTCTCGGTATCATTGACGGTCGTCCTAACCTTACAGCGCAAGGGGACCTAAATGAAGCTGAAACCCTCGCCCACTAGTCAGATGCAACTCGGTCAGATTGTCCCTCTTCTGTGCAAAGTCACCCATTCTGATTATACTCTGTTAGAATATAATGTTACTACATGATTTCCTCAAGTTCTCGTCTCGCAGCATCTCGGATTTATTCAGGTGTACTCCACGCTTTGTAAAGAAGTTGGATCGAGGCCAGTCCCTGTTAGCTATTAAAAAAAGCCTCTTAGCTTGAGCGAAATCATGCATTCGTCAAATCAAGTAGCCTCGTTTTTGGCATCGTAACGACTGTGGTCCGGATTATCAAGCTGGTTGGCGATTCCAGCTCGTAAGGGTGGGGGTCTACGAAAATCAGCAAGAGTCTTTCTGTTCAGGGAACACCACTACAGAGCCCAGGAGGACAAATTTGGCGAGGAGAATGTCTAGAGTAGAGCGATGTACAAATGTTGTCCATCCACGTCTCCTGTGACATTCGAGACGGCACTATTCTGAAACTTAGAGCTTGTGACGTTCGGCAAATCAGCTCTCAAGTGTCGGCCTCACGGTCACGCACGGACGACTGCTGCATTAAAACGCGATGATAACCATTAATGAGACGACATGGCCGTGTGGAATAGTGAAACGAGTCTTCACGCTTTGTGGGATGACTCAGCGGTCTGGGAACACGTCAAAAGCCTGTGCCGCAGCTGGCTGGCCCTTGACCAAGTCTGCGACGCTCACGAGATGCTTAATCATGGCACAGTTTCTATCGGTAAGGCCTTAAAAACAGTTTGGTAAGTTCATAATGGCCAAGCGACGATCGACTGCAACATATTGCGACGAATGTACCAAGCAGAAGAAGCAGAGTGCCCCACATGTTTGAGTCACAGATAGGTAAGCCGGAGCCCGAGCCTGATTACCGGCCGTGATCAAAGATATCTCGTTAGGGTAAGAAACCATTAGCACCACTGCTTTACACCTCACTATCGCAACTGATTACTTCAAGAAAGAACCAAAAATTGGCTTTGTGGAGAGGACGGCCTTCACTGGTCAAGCTAATACTTGGCCACGTTCTGTATCGCCTCAAGATGTTTGGGTAAGGTATTTCCCACCGCATTCATCACATTCAGGCCACCCCGCGAACATCACCGTGAGGGTCAAAGGATGGCAAGTTGGTAGGGCACAGCAATTAAGGCCGCGGGCAGTGCTGATAGGAGGGAACCCTGCTGAAGATATGATTAGGTGATCAATTGTCGATCATCTGAAACGCGGAAATGGGGAGATTGGGGCCATTTAGGGCCCCCCACTCGCTGTCGACTCCTACCGCTATTGGCTTAGTGCTGATGGCGCAAGCTGCACGTCGCTGAACTCCACCCGCCAATTGACGTAAGTGACGGCGATGATCTAATCAACGGAGCCAGAAAGTCTGATAAGTCATTGGCTCGAGCCCGCCCGAGCGTCCGCAGTCTAAGCTTTGACAGGCAATAGCCGACAATCTGACAAAATTAGTACCCCTTTTCGCTATATGCGCAATTGTTTCATGTTTTCAGCTGACGTACCGCGACGCGTCTTCCATTGCCCACGACCAAAGCACTCGCCCATTCTCTATGCAGACTTCCAGCAGGATGAATGGAAGAGCTCGTTGATGGCTCATGAAGCTTCGATGAGCATCAAGCCTATTTGAAGCCTTTTCAGTATTTTCACGTATTCTTAAAGCGACTTTCTTCGAGAACGCAGGATCGCGGCACACCCCAATCCCTCGTAACGTGACGCTCTGATACTACCGGCTGACCGGCACACTCAAGGTTGCATATCTGGTGTGACAAAAGCTAATTTGGCCCGGTAAGGGGCAGTGAAGGTGCATTTTCGAGGTCATTTCGTGCTCAACCACTTTGATCGTGGGAGGCTTTTGCATACCGATTTTCGGCGCTAGATGTGCTGACCGTCGTCAATTACCGAAAGGAACCGTGATTCCACCATGAACGCTGAAGCTTGAAACATAGCCATTTCTACTCCCCGTCGGTGGATAGTGCTCATCTTCAATCTTCTCCTTGCGGTCTGCCTCCTGGCTGCCTCGCTTCCCCAACATTCAACTACACTCCAGCCTCTCAGCTGACCACAAGGATCATTAGAGGTCGGAACGGTCCAATCATGCACCGCCCTTTCGTCTGAACCCATGCTAAATCATGATCAACCTCAGCCCTCGTTGCTTCTTGCCCAAAGGATATCAATTCGAAACGCTCGCTCAAGCTGTTCGACCAACACTAATGAATGTCATGCTTTTCCATTTGCCTTTGGTCAGGGCCTTTTCCTCCACCAACATGTTCACCCCTGGTACAAATCAAAATTCAAAAATGGCAGAGAGATTAGAAGGGGCTTTATACAATGGCTGTGTTGGTGATGAACGGTAGCCTTGGTGACATACGCCTCTTTGGCAGATGGCTCTTGCAAAGTATAGCGACGTCACCCAAACGTGTTGTACATTCTATATAATGCAAATTTCCTTCCACGTCCCGCTCTGCAGAGCATTGTGACTTTCCTTCCAAAGAAAAAGCACACAGCTCACTTTCGTGGGCTCCCGTCATGCCTCTCCTTCCTTTCTTCCTCGCTGCCCTTCCACTTGCACTAGGCCAGATCACACTGCCCAACGGTGTCCCTACTTCCGGCTGCATCGGTGATGCGGCAGGCACAGCGTCATTCTCTTCCCAGCTTTCCGTAGAAACAGGCGGCCAAAGAATCGTGGCCGGCGATTATTGGAACCAAGCCGCCGCAGTCTGGGAGCTCACATCCGACACTGAGGGTGTCATCTTCTCTGGCGAAGGCATACCAGGAGCTGGTGCCGGCTTCAACGGCAATGACGGCGGTGCAGCGAATGCTCAGAAAGCGCTAAAGATCAGCGACGACAAGAAGACACTCTCCATCGCCATCCCATCCCCAACGCTCGGCCAATCCTTCGACATCGTCTTCAATGCAGGAAAAGACGCAGTAGGCGGTGACGAGCCGTCTAGTGCAGCTGAGCCTTCACCGAGCTGGAAGGCAGGAGATTGCAAACTCTCGTTAGCAATCCCTTCCCTCTCCTAAAACCCCTGATTAACCCAGCAAAGCACCTTCACGGACAAACCAGTGACATGCAGCGGCTCTGCCCAAGAACCACTCTCCCCAACAAAAGAAGTCTGCGCCTGCCCCAGCGACATCATGCTCTCGCCCCTCAGCGGCGGCGACGACCCATGCAGCTCCTACATCAGCTCACAAGGCGACCTCGTCGTCGTAACGAACCACTGCACAACCCCAATCGCAAAGCGCGCACCCTTACCAACGCCGGGCCCCGACCTCGCAGACTCGCCTCTGATCGGCGCCAAATTCCGGCCTCGACCACGTGCTGCGAAAGAAATTCTCCCACCACGTGAGCCCGCGGCACCAATGCAAGCCCTGCAAGCCCGGCAGGACGACGCCGCGAAATTCAATCTCATTATTAAGGCCAGCGTGCCGTGCATCGCCCCCGAAGCCAGCGCCACGGGACCCGGCGCGTCCGCAAACCCGACAATCGCCTCACTGTGCTCGAACAACAAGATCACGCCCAACGCCGACAGTTGGAAAACCTACGAGGTCCCGAAATACATGGCCTCCCTCCTCACTCAGGCCGAAGGCGGACACCCAACACCCACAGCGCCAATCGATGGCGTAGGGGCGATCCATAGCGATGTGAACCCCAAGGGCGCGCAGTGCACATACACGAGCAAGTGCGACAGCATCGGGTGTTCTGACGTGCGGGACTACAACACTGGGAGCCAACTGAGTATACAAAGGTTCTTGGGCTACCAAGCCATCGTGAATCTGAATAATTATTACAACTCCGTGTACGAGGCGTTATTCGACACGGGAACGATCGGGAGCTTGACGAGTCCCAATATTGTGAAAACGTTCTATACGAATCCCACCCCGGAGGCGACTTGGATGCAGATTATTGGGATCTTTGGCCCGCTTTTGGGGATGATGTCCGGGATGCTGGCGCCGTTTATGATTCCCAGCGCGGCGTTGGGTGTTGCGTCCGGGATCGTGGGACTGGTGGGCGCGGTGGGCACGATTGCGAATTTGCAGCCCGTGGCAGATAAACGGTTTGATGAGTACGCCGGGATCGCGGATTTCATTGGGCATTATGTGGAGGGGACGGTGAAGGGGATCGAGAACGCTTATGATCAAACGATTGGGAAGAGTGTTAGTATTTTTGAGTGGACGGGCAGCGAGTATGCGCCTGATGGGCAGAAGCAGGGGATTTTTGGGGAGGGGGTTTTCGCGGATAATGATTATAGTCAGGATATGACGGATAATCTGCTGGAGAGGATGATTCGGATTATCACGTATAAGGCGATCAATTTCGCTTGGGTGGATAGTGGGGTTTTTGTTATTTATGTGCCGTATGGACGGGATGTTAAGGGGCCGGATGGGAAGATGATTACGGGATTTAGTGCGGATTATTGCAAGAATCAGCTTAAGGCGAAGGATCAGGTTGGCAAGCTTATCGACTGCGACGCTCCCGGCCCTGGCATGGCGGCCCTACACAATGCGGCTGATGGAGGGAGTTCAGGGTCACTCAAAACACCAATGGGGTACGACCAATCCTTCGAAGTGCTACCGGGCGAGAAGTTCGATGTCATACAAGCGATCAAAGGCTCCGTCAACTCCTGGAAGAAAGGGGATTTCGGCTACGACGCAGCGAGTCCATACGAAGACGCTTTCAACTCCGAGGGCGGCATCTCGCCGCAGCAGCTTGAGGAGATTGGCAACCTCAAAATCGAGCCAGCAACGGCAGGGTTCTTCAACGTGCCGGTTTGTCAGACATTTGATCTGAGGTTCTTCCCGTTCGCGACGAACGAGGCGGGTGCAAGTGGAGCTCCATGCACAGCGTGTGGGTCGAAGGTGGCTGTGGGAGGGACCAGTGGGAGTACGAAGAAGTTTATGGATAGTGCGAATGAGATTGTGAAGAAGACGCTGCAGGCGGGTGGTGGGACGTATTGTGGTGGGTATTATGGGAATAGCTGTTCGAGTAAGTGTCCGGAAGACTTGTATACGGGCTGAGCGGAGGAGGCTCTTGCTATGGATATGTCGTGAACGAATATAATCTTGGCTTTTGCTACTGTACATACCTCTTTAAGGATGGTTCATGAATTGAAAGTTTTTGATCTTACTGGGCTTTGGCCACATCTGTTTCATTTAGATGAATTTGAATCACGTAAGATGCTGCAAGCAACCCTTGTCCAGATTCTTATTTTTTGGATACACTGAACAGGAGAGGGCAGTCGAAGCCGGAATAAGTCTTGAATGAGGTCTAGCAACACATTAGAAGCGAAGACCGACCAGCACTTCGACCTGTGACAAGAAGGCTGCGAAGCTGGAGGCTCTAGATGCCTTCAAACTATGCTGATCACGTGGAAAAGTAGCGAACGACTGGAAGCAACTCACGCTGAGCGAAGGTTTAGAGCACAGTTACCTCTGCAGAAGTTGGCATTCGACATGTATACGTCTGGTCAGAGGGATATGTTGAAATCATGGTTGATGGATGACCAAAGACAGTTCTTCACATGCGTAATTTGGCCACACTACGAGAACAGACGATGCACCGTCTGCATTAATGAGGTGGCGACCTACTTGTTTGCAGCTGCTGGTTGAGTCAGCTCGAACGATGCTGGCTGATGATAATGTCGCTAGGCATACCTCGGAAGCAAACCATCATGACTCAAGAAGAGGATTAGCAAGCAGTACAGACCACTGAACCGTGTCAATGTGAAGAATTACTTGCACAAATAAAGAGCAAAGGGTTCAATCGTAGTAGAAGTCTCGAATATAGGCTTACGACTCCTATGATAAATAAGAACGCCTCGTCATTCACTGCCGCACATTATGTTTCTATATCGAGATGGCCTCCTGTATCCATGGTGTAACTTCGCAAGCAAATAGAACACATTACGTCGCAATCTCTCTGCCCAAGGCCCAGTACACATCCACAATCCAACTCAACTCCCTCAAAATCTACCGCCCATTTAGCCACGCCCCATCAAGAGCAATGCGAATCATCATACCCATACAAAAACACCCAGAACCCCTTCCCCCCCACCTTGGTCTTCCCTCCATACCCGCCCCTATCATTACCCTCTCCATAATTCGTGCAATTATTGATAATCAATGTCATACTCTGCACGATATTCTCCACCGAGACCGAGTCCGACACAGTCTCATTCTCAGCCCTCAAGCTAAGCGTACACTGCTGCACAGGATCCTTCCATTCTCTGACGGCTTTTGCGTCTGTGCCGGCTTGGCCTACTGTGACGGTGGTTTCGTTGGATGGATTGGTGGCGAGGGTGCTGGCTGTGAGTCGTTGTGGGGTTGTAGGGTTCGATTCTTGTGAGAGCAGGTTGAAGACGCCATCGCAGACGTTGAAGCCGCCGCCGGGACCGTTGAGCGTTTTGATGTAGCCCGGCGGTGAGAAGCAGCTTAGAGGGTAGTTTTGCTCGATGTTGGGGACGGCGAGGGTGAATGGATGGAAGAGAGTAAGGAATGTGATGATTGTGAGAGCAGTAGAGTACATAATGAAGATTATATGACGATTGATGAGATTGACGAAATGCTCTTCAATGCCTGACTTATCTGGAGGTAGGAGAGGGATGCGAAAGGATGAATCGCTGCGTTTGACCGCCGCCACCTTTATGTATGATGTGGAGGCCATACTGAAGTCTTCAAGTCATGCTGCAAGCGCATCCGATCATGGCATTGGCCACTTCCAACGCGTGGTTTACCTTCGCATATGGCAATGTTGGGATTTGTCTCACTTCACAGACCTTATTTTCTTGTCCATGTATGGGACTCATGCTGAGATCCGTCGGCACTGGCCACTCTCTATCGCAGCCGCAGCTGTAGCGTCATGGATTATGACCGCCCTACTTTGCAACTGCAAGATAGCCAAGCTGGAAGATCTTTGATTTGATGGAAATGTTTCTGAAAGATAAAGTGGCAATTATATCCCGGTGTCGGAAAAACTATTCAGCGCTGTGAGGGTCCAAACATAAACAGGAGCTGTTCGTAAACGGAGGGGGGTACTGTTCGTAAACAGTGGCTTCAGTTTCTGAACAGTATGGCTTTATTCATGAACAATGAACTGTTTATGAATGGTATAAGCTGTTCATAAACAGTAACTTATGTTCATAAACTGAGGGTTCTATTCAGTAACAATTGCCAAGATTTGATCAAAAATAACGACTTCAATAACAGATTATTAACCACTCTTAGAGTTTAGAAAGTCAGCAAGATTAGAGTGTATTCAGGTCTCCATATAACGTCGATTGTAACCCTAAGTTTGACCTCATCGTCATTCTGAAAAGTCAGTTTATGAATGGAACAGCTGTTCATAAACTGATGACGTTGTTTATAAACAGACCTGTTCGTGTATGGACCCCTACAGCGCTGATCCCGGCAATCGTCTTTCGGAAGTTGTATCATTCTTCTTTCAATAATCCTCTAATGAAAGATCATACTCTCGACATGTCGTGTGATCGAATCACTAGATTGTCTACCACAGAGACTCTGTGCGAAAATCTTGATACGCAAAGTTTCATCTCAGCCGCAGATCCAGCATCATCCAGCGAACTAATTTTCCCATCTTAGTTGAAATCGAAATCTTCCCCGCCGGAACCAGGACATCATGGCAATTCAAAACGCGATTGAATTTTCTAAGAGTAATAAAAGCCAGTCTTCCAAAGTAGCAACGAACAGAAGTACCACTAGCCAACATACTTGGAATATCGCCAGTCGACCTTGGCTTCACGCGGCGCCCGCAAGGACCTGGTTGAGCCCCTCATCCGTTACTGCAGTCCTCAATGCTCCGAGATCTAGCTTTGCAAAGACGGATAGCAATCCTACGCACGGCCATGAGGAGTGCAATACGATGAAGCCAAGAGCGTCTCTGACTGAGACATCTGATACTAGAACCGCCCTAGCGCTGCGCCTGTATCGCAAGCTTGAATTTTCCAAAATTGTCGCTTCGGAGAAAAGATTTATACATTGGAACATACTTCTTGTGCTCGAAAGATGATATCTGGGGCATTATCCGATTGACGTCAGTCAATGAAGCCTTCGAACGATATCACAGTGACCCCTCAGCTAAAGCAAAGCTACTAGGTATCGCAGGATCCAGTTCATTCAGAAAGTATGGCGTAATCGTCTTTATTCAGCTAGAGCCGTGCAAAACGCAGACGACTCAGATGCATACGAACTTATTGCCAGCTTGTTATTGCAAACGATGCACAGTATTTTCAGGATTGGGCCAAGCTAACAATGATCAAAGCCGCTGTTTCACCACCTATTGAACTTCATCAAAGGTCTATCTTTTGACAAGCCAGGCCTGCATTTGCAATATCGAGTACGAAAAGCTCAACATCAACATTGTCAGATACGCTGTACAGCCAAACGAGTGTGTATAGACCGCCATTAGTGAGGACGACCAAAGTTTTCTCTGTCTGTATCGACCGCGAGACTGAGCATACGAAAAAAGCGCTCAGGTTTTTCTGATATGTATGGCGCACCGCAGGAGTTCTTGATCGATCTCTCCTTCATCCCTGCGTATAGTCTTTTGCTTCTCTCTCTTGGAATCTTGTTTCTGTGCTTCACGGGATCGTAAGACGTGCGTGGTCGCACATGCTGGGTTGATGCTTCAATCTAATGATGTGTGCTGCTTTCCAAGTATGTGCAATCTATGCGGAACTTTGAGAATGACTGAAGAGAAGATCACAATTCGAAAACATCGGAATCTCACATACTCACCATAACAAAGAAGACCGGAGGTGAGCAGCCTCTTCTTGAGACGTCAGAAGAGTGTTTGATGTTGCACTCCCGAGGGACAAAGCACGACATTTCAAGACAACCGGTATTTCGATGGCTGCCTACGAAAGCCTCATCAAGCAGCTGCCATGACCACGCAGCGTCAGTCGTCAAGACGCACATGGTCACCATAGAGCTGATCTTGTAACATCTCTGTGGAAGACTTGAAACAATCTGTGTTGATGCTAAGAGAAGTTGAGTCATGCAAGAGATTTTAGTGTGTCGCGGGCCTTATTTCATGTGCAACATAAAGCTCTCCAAGAAGGACTGCAAGACCCAATGGTACGTGCATTCCGAAATTAGATCATCAGTCTATCGAAGTGTCATGCATGCAATTTACCAAAGTACTTGATCTCATCTTGTCAAGCTTCTACTAATAGGCAAGTTTTCTGGACTTGGTCCAACCAGTATCTATTTCCCCGCCCGTCATGTAGGCGTTATTATTACATCAACCCTGGCCAATCCAACACTTCTTCCCTACTTCTCTGCTTTGGAAGCGTATTTAGCAATGCCATTGTTGATTGCTTCGAGGTCGTAGACTTCGCAGAAAGCCGAGTAATCTCCTCTAGATTTGTCGGCAGCCTCCTGTTCAATCTGCTCCTTGGTTGGCCAGAGCCCATGTTTACGATCACCATCTGCTCTTTTCTTATGATAATATGGCCAATGAAAATTCACGAAGCCTCTGACGTTCCAGGGTACCATGTTATCGTATCCAGAGTACATCACTACTCGGGTGTGCACATGGTTTGCCACATCTTGTGGTGTCTTGAAACCGATCTCCAAGGAACCAGGAGGGTACGGGATACAACACCTGTAAAATGTTACCCCAATGCCGAGGGCCAGCACAAAAAGTAGGGGCGACTTACACGATGCGAATCCGCACGATCTTCTTTTCTGGGTCATCAGATTTCATCTTACCGTTCTTCAATTTCTTCTCGTTCTCTTCCGCCATATCATACGCCAATCGGAGGACTTTGAATCCCTTCTCTGAAGGAAATTTCATGGTGCTACAAGATCCGGAGTATTCGATCTTCCTGGTCTTGATATCGTCAGATGCTGCGTTATTCATGATGATATGGTTGCCGACAACAGCGAGGCTGAGGTATGTACTGGAAACTCGGAATACAGTGGATAGATGGTACTTTAGCGCTGGTTTTCTGAAAGTCGATGACTCTTGAATGATTGTGAGAATGCAAAGAAGAGTAAGGAATGAATTGATTGAAGTAGCTTGGGGTGCGGGTGACGTTTGGCACAAGTTTCAGAAATGTGTACTCCACAAAGAAATACTCCAAGGGTTGGTCAGCAGTCCAAAGTGAATAAGACAGCCAAAATCTATGCCGACCAGCCGCCGTTCCATTTGAATCGTATCCGAGACGATTCCGGTCTCATGTTTTCTGCCCAAAGCACAAAGGAAACTCATGGTTCAGAGCAAAATGTAGACGTTTGCAGCATTAACGATTACGACGAGTCATGGGGAAATTCATTCGGGAAATCTTCAGTCAAAACCGATAAACAGTAACATGCTCGCATGATGCTATTCTATTTCAATCCACGCACGCCCAAATCGACAATTCTATCTCCTAGACCAAGGCTTCCAGTAGAAGTCTGTCTCGGACTGGCATAATCTTTACACTACTCTTTGACCTGTATGCGACCGCATAATGGTGGTAAAGCCTTCCTTAGCAGCCGTGCTCATTCCAGTACGGAGCATTGGGAAGTGGGTCATACACTCCGCCGTTGCCACGCCATTTTCGAAGCTCTTCATTGATAGTCTTGAGGTCGTACACCTTGACAGTATTCCAGTCATCCTCATCATCATCATCATCCTCCTCCCCTGGCTTGGGATCCTCCGATGGCTCATTGACTGCGCCTTCTTTGCCCCACTTGTGATCTTTGTCCGCTTTCTTCTCCGTGAATGGGAACATCACGCTCTGATCGAGACCAAATCTCCATGGATGCTGCCTGTTTCGAAACACCGTAATACATGTGTGCGTCTTGCTCTGAACATCTTTTGGTGTTTTGAAGGCGACTCTAAAGGTTGGAGAGTTCCAGACAGCGTAACTTGGTAAGGTTAGTGGCATGACGGGAAGACAACATATTGATGAATACTAACTCGAGACATACGCTGACAACCTTCTTTTCTGGGTCGTCACACGATTCGATCTTGCCTTTCTTGAGTTCTGACTCGAAGGCCTCAGCTAATTCATATGCCATACGTAGGAAACGGAAAGCGGCCTCCGAAGGGAAGTGGATATCATCGGGCCACGAGTATTTGATCTTCCTGTCTTGAATAGGATCAGACGACGAATCGGCCATTGCGTTGATAGATGTGAAGCTGAAAGATATTCTCAGAACAATGTATTGGGCTGATGCTGGCTACTCTTAAATACTGTGTAGGTCGGAAAACCTGAATATTCTGGAATGCTCGTGAAGAAGATAGAAAGACCCAGAAGGATGATTGCTGATATAGCTTGTAGTCTGAAAGGCGTTTCGAATCCGTTTTGGAACCATGCATTGGACAAAGAAATGCCAGTGTTCTCATGATGCATCGAAAAGATGAAATATGAGGGTTCCACACGACTAAAACCTGTTCATTAGCTCAAATTGAGACATTCAAGGTCAAAGAATTTGGCATTTCCAAACATCAACCGAGATATACTAGCATCACATGTCACATCCTCGTTACTCCAGACCACAACCCTCTACCAAATAATTTTGATAAGAAACAAATCGCCCGTAAACTATCGGCCACGGACATCAGTATCCAGTGTCCCACGGAGCATCGAGTAAATATGACAACCATCCTACCGACCGCCATGACATACTACTCCGCTCGAAATGAAATATCTAATGACAAAAGACCTGGCTTTTATCGAAACACCAACTCAAACGTTCCAGCATTTCACACATCTCGAAACGATAACTTCAAGGTCAAAGACCTCAGCCTTTCTCGAAACACCAACCAAAACCACTCCTGCATCAAGTCGTCTTATCCTCGAATTCAAGAACCACAACCCCCTACAAGAGTATATTGAGGTGAAACAAAGTGACCCGCTACCCACCATTCACCAAACACCCAAAGAAAGCCTCCGCTTCACGCTCCGCAACAATCAAAGGAGCACTTTCCTCCCCCTTTGTCTCGAACAACGATGAGAGCAGCAGTCGCAGCTAGCACTGCATTGATGCTCATTTAGACCTAGATACTGACGGACCTGAGTCCCTGGTGGTCGTTGTCTGAAATGGAATGTACGATACTGATGCTTGAAGGAATCGCAGTCCTGATACATGGCTGATACCCTATTCTTAGAGAACTTCCCAGACAAGGACCGTACTACTCACTGGCTGAAACAACAGCAGCATATGCATCGAGCAAAGAACACCTGGTGGTACATGTTATTAGAAGTGAAACATTATATACAATCATAAGCCCCTTTCACTCAACTCTGCTTCCATATCATAGCCTCATACATCTCCGCCTCTTATATTATCGAAATGCCAACAGAACCCCAAGTCCCACCACAAAAAGCCCCGTCACCATCGACAGCCTCACACTCGCCGCTCCACTCCCTTGCGTCGTACCCGTACTTGCACCACCACTCGCCCCAGCAGTCCCTTGTACCGTCGCCGCCAGCATCTCACTCTCGCTCGAACTCCCCCTCGTACTCGTACTTCCCACCGAAGCCGTCCCATTCCTTCCAAGCGCTTGGGTACTACTCGCAACAACGACATTGCTTCCCTGCGGATCCAGCGATATGGGGGTCTGAGAGACGGAGATTTCACCGCCTTTCGTGAGGGTCTGGCCAGCGACCACGAAGTTGCCTTGCGCGTCGGCTGTGACGGTTTGGCTCCCGAAGAGGAACGCTGGGGGGGAGGTTTGTTGTGGTGAAAGTTGTTGGGTGGAGCTTGCTATGATGACGTTGCTGCCTTGGGCGTCTAGGGAGATGGGCGTTCCGGAGAGGGTGATGATGCCGCTTGGGGTTAGTGTTTGGTCGTTGAGGATGAAGGCGCCGGCGGGATTGGCTGTGATGGTTTGGCTGCCGAGGGTGAATTGGGCTGGAGGGGCGGATGTTAGGGGTGAGAGCTGTTGCGTGCTGCCAGCCACGACTATGTTACTGCCTTGGGGGTTGAGCGATATTGGGGTTCCGGATACTGTGAGCGCTGCGCCTTGGCTGAGGGTTTGATCTCCTATGATGAAATCGCCCGCAATGTTGGCTGTGAAAACCTGGCTGCCCAGAGTGAACTGTTGTGAGGGTGGTAGTGTTTGTTGCGCGATCTTCTGCGTATTCGTCCCAACGACGACCTCTGAGCCTTGCTGGCCAAGGGAGATTGGTGTCCCGGAGACGGTTATGACGCCGCCGTTGGTGAGTGTCGCATCGTTTATAATGTACTGGCTTTCTTGGTTTGCTGTGATAGATTGCCCACCCAGTGTGAACGCTGGTGGGGACGCAGCAATTGGAGACGGGGGCAATAGTTCCTGTGCGTTTGTGCCAACCACCACCTGGGTACCTTGCGGATTCAGCGAGATCGGCGTGCCAGCTACTGAGACAATGCCACCCTTTGTCAGTGTCTGTCCCCCCACAACAAATGCGCCTTGCGTATTGGCTGTCACGATCTCACTACCTACAGTGAACTGCGGCGGAGAGGGTGTCTGGGCTGGTAGCTGTTGCACCTTTGTACCAACCATTACGGCCGTAGCCTGCTGATCCAGTGATATCGGCGTGCCAGCCACTGATACAACGCCACCTGGCGTCAACTTCTGGCTCTCAATTTCAAATTGGCCCTGACTGTTGGCTGCAATGACTTGACTGCCGATGGTAAAGGAAGGCGTAACTTGAGGCTGGGGTGCTACAGGTGCATGAGGGGTAGTATCCGCTGGCGGCGAAGCGGCACTTGTGGCACCTTTTCCAAACGCTCCCATTATCAAGGAGCCGAGATATGGATACTGACTGTCAGTCAGAGATTCGGGAGTTGGAGGTGATGGAGTATCATTCTCAGTGGGAGAATCTGGTAAGTGGTTGATGGCAGAATTGGATGCGGCCAGAGGCGTGGCGGATGCAGGTGTCGGAGGCGTTGAGGCGTCCTGCTCAAGAGACGGCTCTGGTGATGGAGCGACGAGATAGTCTGCCGTTGGTGCCAGCGCAGGTTCAGGGGGTGGAGGCCTAGAGGGTTTGACCTGATTAGTGGAAGGCTCTGGTGACGGTGCGATTAGAGCCTCAGCCGATTGTACCGCCACAGGCTGCAATGCTGTTCCTGGGCCTTGGGTTACGGTTGGTGACGCCGCTGGTGGCTTTGAGCTAGGTTGCTCCTCCATCGAAGTGGGACCATCATCGTCTTCCGTTGAAGTGATCGTATCAGTCAGATACAACGCCACGTCATTAAATTCTGGAGGCGACACGACTCCCACTGCAGTGTCGTTACAGAGCCATATACCTTCATCGGGAAACATTGAATTTAGGATCCGGTCATTGTCCGCCCTATCCCCATTTCTTGTGATGATGGTCCACTCAAACACCCATCCTTGTGGATTTTGCTTGAAGCGCTCCGCAAATTCTCCATTCGTTTTGGCATCTGCGCTACCGGTCGGGTCTGGGATTGGAAAGTTAATGGTGGGCGATGACCCTGGTGGTTCCAAAGTATCCGGCACTGGTGGATGTGAAGGCCATTGGAAAGGATGGTAAACATCATCAGTTTTGGCTGTGGTACATGTAGGTGTGCCATTAATGCTAGTTGCAAGCGTCCCATTAAAGCCATACCCGGTGTCATATGCGACACGCGTCGATGGGAAAGTTCTGTCCAGTTAGCATGCTAATATGCGGGTAGAGCAAGCAGTACCTACATGGTAACGTTTACCCATCCCGTCCCAGTGAGTGCTGGCTCTCGAGTGACGACCGTCCGAGTGCCGCGACTGTCAACGTCTGTAGGGGTTGTTATGTTGTTCAGGTCTATCTCGGTGTTGGTGATTGTTGTTGTCCTCGTTGTATTTCTCTTAGTGTTCACTATGACCATTTCTGTTTCCAACGTCGTAGTGTGGATTGCCCCAAGGCTGGGCATCCAACCATATGTACTGACTCCAGCGAATTCTCTGGTGCAGTCAATGGCACAATTGCTCACATTGCCGACGTTGCCCGTCGCACGAGGGCGGCTTGTCGTAGCTTCCACAAATCGTTAGCGAGTGATTTGATGTACACTTGTGAGTCTGGCTCACCGTTCATATATTTCGACGACGCCTGCGCTATGAACATGGCGATAATGTAGAAGACAATCATAGCTACTGGATGCGTATCGCAAAGAGTAGAAGAACATCGTAGGGGTTGCCGTATACTTGAATAGTAGCCTCGGCCAATGGCTCCGTGAATCTGACATATCTGACAGCCCTAAATGAAGCAGGATCTAGAGGCTCAAGCCATGGATTTAGTTCCTTGCAGCTGAAACAAACTTAGTGTCTGGATTTGGAACTGACCGCGTGCTCTGAGGAAGCATCCCTGCACTTGAAGAGTTGAGGATCGATGTGACAGCGAAATGTGCAGCACGAAAAATTTGCAGAGCGAAATCGCACCACCTAGAGCTGCCCAAAATCCTTCGTGCCACCGGCTAGTCTTTCATCGCATTAGCGTTGGCTCAAATTAGATCAAGACGTGAAATGATTACACAAAATCTAAGCTGCAGAACACGAACGATGATGCTGCTTCCTACCACACGCATTGCTTGATTTTGTCCATGTGTACGTGATGCATCAAAAGCCAAGAAGCAGTTGCATGTTTCAAGAGGCTATGCATGCATAAACATAAAATCTTGAAACACTGTGCCACAATTTTGGTGCCCGCAATACTCAAGAGAATGCGCCCAGGCTCGATTAGTCTCTTGGACCATCTGCGTGAATATTAGGGCTGTTCTTTGATTCGCTCTTCGTTAGATTTGACCGGAGACCTGGAAGGATCATAGGATCGGCCGGAATCCATCGTAGTTTTAGTGCGATGTCCAGCGCCTAAAATCGAAGGCTAGATATGCAGCTTACAGGTTAGCTGACGGTTTTACGAGTGCCCCGTCACCTCGTGCGCAACCTCCTTAAGGCTGAGCACAGCATCGAGGCCAGGCTTTGCTCCGCCCCGACGGACAAGCATCCAGTATGAGTTATGATCAAGTTTGCATGAGCTGGCATTATTGACACTTTCAACAACTGCATCGTGATTTTGCTCAATCCAACAGCTTTCTCGCCTTCGGGACGCATCCCAAACAATGGGCAAGGAGGTGTTTAATCGCTTGCTCCTGCTCTGGATATTTTCAGTATGGCATGTTGTTAGTGCTGCTAAAAGCGCAGACCTCCCAAAGCCTCTTGTCGTTTCTCCAACCCAATACTGGTATGTGCCCTTCCGGAGAAGTATTCGGATACCTGGGAGAGAAGTCTGATGAGATACCCGTGCTTTAGGGATGGAAATGACGGTCCATGGTCAACCTTTTGGGCGACTATCGGGACCCCAGGGAATAGTGTCAGGCTTCTACCGTCAACTAGTAGCAATGCCATCTGGCCGGTCTTGCCTGAAGGTTGTACGAAGGATGACCCTGCAGAGTGTCGCAATAAGCGAGGCGAGTTCTTTTATCAGGGAAACTCTTCGACATTTGAGAACATTGGGTTGTATCAGCTTGCGATCACCGTTGAACAGCAACTGGGATACAGCGGGAACAGCAGTTTTGGACATGATAGCGTCAAGCTTGGTCTGACAACAGAGACCGCACCAGTCTCCAGTTACCAGATCGTAGAGGGTATTGCGACCAAGGACTTCTATCTGGGCACCATTGGGTTGAGCCCGAATGCGATCAATATATCGTCTTTCGGGGACCCGAACCCCAGCTTTATGACCACTCTAAAGGACCAGAAAACGATACCGAGTCTGAGCTGGGGCTACACCGCCGGTGCATCTTATGCGCAACCTCCTGTCTTTGGCAGTCTTACTCTAGGAGGATATGATGCAGCCAGATCAGGCCTAGATAATGTGTCTTTTCCATTCGGCCCGGACACTAATCGCGAACTCCTTGTGCATGTTGCGAGTATACATGGTGACAAGCCACAGACCGCGTTGCTCACGAAGCCAATATATATGCTGCTGGATTCCTTGGTACCTCATATTTGGCTGCCAGAAGAAGCTTGTCAAGCATTCGAAGCTGCTTTCGGCCTGTCGTATAATGAGTCCGCCAATCAGTATTTTGTGAATGACGACACCCACGAAGACTTGAAGAGACAGAACTCCAGTGTGACTTTCAGCTTAGAAAGCACTGCCAATACAACAGCGCGGAGCCTGGACATCACCCTGCAGTACGCTAATTTCGATCTGAAGCTCAACACCCCGAAGACGGGAAACCATTCTCGCTATTTTCCCTTGCGACAAGCTCAGAATGAGAGTCAATACATCTTAGGGCGGACATTCTTCCAGGAAGCTTACATCACCGCCGACTATGAGCGTAGGAACTTTTCTGTAGCTCAAGCCGTCTTTCCCGACGTCAGCAATAAGCAGACCATTGTGACCATAACCCCTGCAGGTTTTGTTGATAATAGCGAGAGCGGCGGCTCCAGCAGTCTGAGTCCTGGAATCATTGCAGGTATCGCCGTAGGCGGCGTTGTCTTCATAGTCGTTGTGCTGCTGGCCATATGGTGGTGGAGTAGGAAGAGGAGTAGGACCGCAGAAACCGAAATGCAAGAAGAGAAAAAGTTCAAGATTGGCCAGCCAAAAGCGGAGCTCACGGGGCAAGGATTGGTCGAAGCGCCGTATGAGAATGCGCGTGAGAAGTCTTTACCAGAGCTCCCCAATGCCCAGGCTCAAGTTTACGAGCTATACAGCTCCGAGGACGGATCAGGAAGACATGAGATGTATGCCGGCCATGACCGTCCCGAGCTCCGTGGCAATAGTCCACTCAGCATGTGGAGAGATTCGAAGACGTTGTATGATTCTTCTGGTGCAGGAACACCTAAGTGAATGGTCAGGATCCGATTCAGACCTCAGCTTTAATGCAAGCCGCACAAAGTGAGTTCCATGATGCCGTGCTACGACCCTTTAGCCCAAGCCAATAGCAGGCGTGACATAATTCCAGAGGTCGCATGCTTGGATAACCACGGCTTCACGCATTCACCAATGGCATATCAGATTCAGGTGAAGAGGAAAGCCTCGCCTTTTCATGACATACCCCGAGATCTTCGTCAGTCAGCCACCTCTGTCGGTAGCGATCTTTGAGGCGGGAAAAATTCTAAGACGATGGTAGAACATCAGGGAGGGGACGACGACAAAAAGTTGAGAACATGATTAGCACCACCAGGTTTTGATCCTAGGACCTCCGGGTTATGAGCCCGGCGCTCTTCCACTGAGCCATGGTCTGGAAGGTATGAGTCAGTATTGCCTGATTTGGAGCCGAGAAGTTGAAGGAAGGCTTACGCTTTGTATTCTGGAGGGAGGACGTTATTTGTATATATATTGCAAACAAGTACTTCTCGCAAGACCAACAGTGTTACTCGTCTTGGGCGTCACTTACATTGACCAACTTCTGGACTTAAGATCTGAGTCTGTCTGCGCTCCACAAGTCGAAGCCATTCCAAGAGAGTAGCAGAGTTTGAAACCACGCTAGTAGAGAGTCTTGGCGTAATGTTACTAAGGTACCTTACGATGGCAACAATCAGACTCACTGCTTCTTCATTTCACACTGCTGCCATCCGAAGCACCCTTTACTTCGCGTTTGTTCTGTCTTAGGTCTCATGGATATACTGCCGAGCTATCGCAGCTCCCTCTTCGTTACTTTGCAGTCTGGTCACACGTTCTGTCCTGGTCTCTCATGACCCACAGCTTCTTGCGATAGCAGAGTGCGCTGCAGAGCTCACCACCCTCATTCACTTCACATACGCAAGAGCTTGGAATACTGTATAATATGGGACCCATTGCATGGTTTAGGAGACATACTCACAGGTAGACTACGGTGGAAACCCTGGAATGGCCCTCTAACGCATGAGTACCTGGATGCTGTCATCCGAACAACGCCCCTGAGGAAGACCCTACTTGCTCGGCCTCTCCAGATACATTCCTGAACTATGCGGTCCATGCTGTCATTACGGAAGCAATGCCAAAGTCCTTCCTCCATTGTCCTACAGGCGCCAATGGCTTCCAAATTGTCATACTTCGCGTTGACTTAACGTACGCTCTCCCCCAAAGTTTCCGGCAAACATCGATGACCATGACTCTTGAGCTCTGTCAGAGCGTGGGAGCCTTATCGCCAACCTCTGTTGGCGCGTAAAACAAGTCTGCAAGTGCTTGGCAAGAAAGCCATACGTTGTTGTCCGATACGTACCATAGCGCAGCGATACTGAGGCGTCTCTTTCTAAATGCGGCGATATCAGTGAGACCTTGAGCTTAGAAGGCGCAAGCTCGACAAAAGTTGCGGCCGTAAAGGCTCTCAGCGATATACGCGCGTTTCCACTCATGCTGTGTCTGCTGCCGCGAAGCCAAAATGATGCACTGGGCTTGAGCTTCGACTATGCATGAGCCAATTATCTCTCTTCATTTAAAAGATGCAATGTGATTTTCTTTGTCTGTGACTACAGTCGAACGCGAATTGGTGGGGACTAAAGTAGTTACCATGGTATTCATCCACCCCTGCACGCCACTTATACTCAACGCATATTCAACTGTTCCCCTCACGGCTGAAGTCAGCACAGCTATTCAACATGCATTCTTCGACGGGGCTGTCGCTCGCTTCGGTGTCCCACCAGTGGTCACCCAGTTTCAAGACCGCACTGACTTCTATAATAAATCTCACTACAATATCCGTACAACACTCGATGCCGAAGGCATGACCGACACCTTTCTAGTCCTCGACGATGAGGTGCTTGCTCCAAGACCATGGAATTACAATGAAACTATACAGCACCTTGCCAATGCTGTGTGGTTGGTTTGGAGCAAAGAAGAGAGCATTCACATGCAGTCCTACCGAAACCGAAGCGGTCATCGCCCCGTGGTCTACGCGGGTGAAGATTTCACTCTCTGGCGAGTTCGTATTCGCACTGCTGACATACCTTCCCTCTGGACAGATTCCTTTGCCGCTGAAGAAGATCTAGACTACTGGATAGATGAATATGTCGGTCCAGAGCCCTACCATTACGATCCACACGATCCTCAACCACGGGCCTACGCAAGCCTGGAGCTTTGGACGGATTCAGGGTCATATTACAACAACTGGGGGCCTGCTCGACTTACTGCCAATGCTTCCGAGATCCTGTGGAGT
The DNA here is from genome assembly GCA_032158265.1 of Bacidia rubella. Taxonomy (NCBI): domain Eukaryota; kingdom Fungi; phylum Ascomycota; class Lecanoromycetes; order Lecanorales; family Ramalinaceae; genus Bacidia; species Bacidia rubella. The sequence goes on along the minus strand of JAVTIF010000012.1, from coordinate 1,567,973 downwards.
ACTCGACCAGACGACTGTAAAGCAATCTGGTATAAACCTGAAAGTTGTTTTCGATTGACGAGTGATGCAGCGCGCGAGGCTGGGCTCCAGTCTGCATGGCGGGATGGAAGAAATATTCCAAGAGAGAACAAGAGTATTGATCTGGACCAGTCATTTGACTGGGACAGTCCTAAGTGGCCCCCTCCTTACCCTGACCCTGACAACATTCATGCCGCCCCACAAATTCAAGCTCCGCCGCTATCGGAAAGCTCTATAATGACGCGCGATACTAATCTTCCATCCTGTTTGCCATGGGAGTCTGCTGGATCACTCAGGTCTCCTCGTCGCCGCCCAGACCTTGCACAGGTCTTGAGCAACAGCCAATTAACTCAGCGGTCAACGACGCAAAGTCCAAGACGTACGAGAAGGCTCGCTAGTGCTATCCTCGTGTAAGACATTCCCATATCTTTGGGATGCTGTTCAAGCTACACAAGAAATTGTCTCCTCTCAATTTGCGTGGTTCACGTATTCATACAGAGCTAGGGTATCTGCTAAACTAATTATACGAAAGAATGCAATCGACCCTATCATCACACGTCGTCATATCATGCCGCCTTCATACCTGGCCCTCGGCAGCTCCTTCATCACATGGTTTTCTTCCGCTGCTGGATTCCTCGGAGCCTTCCGCTCACCCATGTACGGATCTCTCGCGCCCTTGTACGACACTTCAGTGCTCTGATACTCCAGATCATTAATTTCCTCCCACTTTTCTCTGCCGTACAACCTCCCGCCTAAGTTCGCGCTCGATCGAGTGTTGTGAGGAGGGACAGGCTTACCCTTAGACCCCTCAGAAAGTCCAAGAGAGTAGCTTTGAGAGCCGGAATGCTCTGATCGATCCATTGATCTGCCGGTCATCCGAATTGAAATGCGAATTTTTGGCAGACTTCGGAAGAAAGCTGGAATGGCGGGTAAGCAGGAGCATATGATGGCGCATGTTAGCTCGGCAGTCCTACGATGTTTGTGACCGCGTCAGCATTTCTCATCTCAGCTGGAAAAGCGTTGTGAACGTTTAGGGCATAATTGCTTCCGCAGCGCAGATGAGGAAGAAATACTCACGTCAAGAGATTGAGCGAATACAAATTCCAAGTCACATCATCTTGCCAGTTCCTGTGGGTAACCATGATGAGTCTCACGCAGCTTGCAATGCATCCCCTGTATCACAATCAGCACAAGAGCTTCAACAAGCACACCAACCCATATGTTCATAAGGTTCGCTATCAACCAAATCCCAGAGGAAACTCACCCGACCCCAAACCCAAAAATCACAAACAACCCCACCTTCCTCTCCTTCGTCGTATTCAAATCCCAAACCGCCAGAATCGGCAACACCAACACCGCAACATCGCTCCCCAAATTAAACCCCGCGCTCGCCAACTGCACCGCTCTCTGATCCACACACTTCCCCGGCCACTCCGGATACCAAATCTTCCTTATAGGATCACACTGAAAAATCTCTACAAACACCCCCGCCGCATAGAACAGCAGATTTCCCCACAACAGCAAATGAAACGCCACATACGTCCCCCTAACCGGCTGAAAAATCCTTAAATACAACAGCAGGATAGACAACTTGATGGTAAAAATAACGGGCCCATAGAGTACCTCATCAATATACATCACTTTCAACCAAACCACAAAATCATCCCCCAGAACATCCCACACATGTTTCCCCGCGCCGTGGAAGTCCACACTTATGAGCAAGCCCGAGAGCGCGAGGAAGCCGATGTAGCCGAGGAGAGCGGTCCAGTCCTCCCAGCCGGGGACGCGGAGGATGAAGATTTTTGTGTAGAGGCGCAGGATCATGAGGACGGTGGCGATTGTGATGCAGACGGATTGCGTGAGGATGTTCCAGTGGACTTTGCTTTCAGGGTTGGTGAAGTTGGAGGTTGTGCCTGGAGGGGGTGGGGAGACGGGGATGCGACCTCGTTGCCACCAGGGGAGTTCTTGCCAGGGGTTGAAGATGTGGGTGGGGGTTGCGGAGGGGAGAGTTGGGGAGGACATTGTGAGGTTCGCTGGGTGGCGCGATGGGCGCAGATGGGGTTGGTAGCGATGGAGAGGACGGGGGGGGAGTTGAAGAAACGTTGGGGGTTATTTGGGGGATTGGGAGGGATATGAAACGATTATGGACATGAATGTTCACGGCTTGAACGAAATGTCGCCGCGGACATGGATATGCCGTTTCTGCAGGTGAAAAGAAGCCGCATTGTCGCAATGGCCACGCACTAGACGGATGTGGGGTGCTGAAACATGTTCGAGGTACCGTTCTGAAGGGGTTCATTTATGTATGCTTGTTCTGCTTGTGCACTTGATATGCTGTGTGTGTGTGTATGGAAATAGAGGGAAGTACTTAGCGCTGATTGGCACGCTTGGAAATTGTGCAGGAGACAGACAGACAGTTGTGCCGAAAATTTATGCCCCTGATCTTCAAACTGCAGCAGACGTGGCTTGATCATCCCTCCTTTCCAGCTTGGTCAACTGTTCAATGGTGATAGTGATTCAAGCATATGCTGCATCCGGTCACAAGTTCCTGTACATGGCAAGCATTGCTGCAATAGTAGCGTTACGCGATCGATTTTCTTTGCGTAACTGATCGACTAGCAAGTCTTGATAGCATTTTACTGAGGTCTTGTCAAGTGCCTAGTCGTTGATGGCTTATGCATTTGGTTTCATCAAGGCCGCAGCTTCCCGGCCCGCATATTGGGGCTTTGGCCCGAAACTGCTCTTTGCAGAGCTCGAATCGGCTTGGTGGTGTGGCTGCTTCGCATGGATTTTCTGCCAGAGTCAAATTTAGACCTTAGTGTGGTCATCAAGAGCCTCTTTGCTTCCAGTGAGCTCTAGTGCATGCGGTTGGCCACTGGTAAGGGACTGTTGAGACTCTAGGCATGTCTGGGGTAAGTCGACTTGGTGCCTGGGCCATTACCTGACCGTCTGATTAAAAGCAATATTTGCCTTTCGAAGTCTTCATTCTCTTGTCACATGTCTGAACCAATCCAACCATTCTGTCGGGAGGGAATGGAGAGTCTTGGTGCAGAGTCCTTGAAACTCAGTGTGTTCGATGAGAGAAGGAGGTCGTCATCATCAGACCACTCATATGGTGTACTGTTTGTTCTCATCAACAGTATGTGCATGTCAATCTGTGGAGACCGAAATAGATCAGCAGCCACAAAGAAATGCCAGGGCTGCATTGGAACGTTGTTCGGCCCGCGCACTGGGAACGATGAAAGTCACCCTCCCTGATCTCTTGCCTGTGATGAAGTCTGGCCTAACGATTCTTGCTTCACAGTCCGTCAATCAGCATACCTTAGATACACCTAGTAGCGCATGCTGAGGATGGAATATGTCTGGTTTTCTTCTACGGGTGTGAGCTTTCCGGGAGGCACTCACCTATCTGGTCTCTTGATGCCCGTGGTGGCACGCGCTGGGACTGCTGCCAGGCAGCTTACAAGGATACGTAATACCAGTTAGGGAACCTGTGAATGTCTGTTCTGGCGTGTCTGCTACTGAGCGATGGAGCGCGGTATCAGTCATCATTGTGTCAGGTCTGTGTGCTACGTCACTATTCGGTTCGTCCCCCCTGTCTATGCCGCAGAGACAACGTAAAAGCTCTGGACGACTTTGGCTATTTGTGCCCTCTTAACGACTTAATGACTGGATCGTCGCCCATTCGATATTTGGTCAGTCTGTCATTAGTATTGCACTGTCTTAAGAGCGCATGATTGAGCAGAAGCCTAGCACGTCGGATCGACTGTAAAATGAAGCTGAAAAGAAATTGATGTCCCGAATATTGACAATTTGGGCTCTGAAGCTCTACTCATATACAAGTCAGAGGCTGTAGCCCATCTACTGGAGCCTGATGCTGTAGTGATGGAGGCTTTGATCTCCCTAGAAGAATGTCTTCATGAATCTTGAATCTGGATTCTGGATCCGGCCAAAGTTCGTCACACCTGTGCCGGCAGGATAGGCGAACACATGAAGCGTGCCATCATTACCTAGATTCACATCAAATTTAGCATTTTTTCCGATACGCAGAGCTTCTAGTTGGCAGTTCTCTGTGATATTGGGAAACCAGTGCGATCCGAAAGACATTAGGCTTACCTATTCGCTTATGCCCTGCCTTCCCATCTTCGATGCAATCAAATAGCTTACGAAAGTCTTCCACAACCCTACCCCACTCCAAGGTCTCCGACTCCTTTGTCGTGTATGGTGCGCCTCTTGGGCCCCACTCGGGCCTCCATTGCACAGGTTCTGGTGGAAACGGGCGTACGCCAGGTTCAATGGACTTCGTGACAAACTGGTCGAGCACCATTGAAGAGACTAGAAGAAACGCGCATCCATTACCTCGTCGATTTATCCCGGCAATTAGGGCTGTGACGGGAGGTGGATCTGGACGACTTTGTCCACTGCCATTATCACTCCACCATCTGATCACCTGTTCGTACGCAATAAGGCCGTGCATATGATTCCATTCCCGGGCGCAGTTGTCGTAATTGAAGCCTGGGATGGAGGGGGAGAAGTCGGGGTCCTCTTTGGCATAGCAAGTCACAAATGTGTCGCTTACGGTGGTGTTTCCTGCACCGGATGCTCCAAATCCCTCACTTGGATAGCTGGCGACGATGTTTTCGAGCGCGAGACTTTCTTCGAAGCCCAGTACGTAAGGTCCACCATCTGCTTCGACTTCATTTCCTTGACTGATCGGTGATACCAGGTTTCCATAATCGCCACCTCCATCGACCGCAATTCCCTCATTGAGTGGTGTAGCTGGAGACCCCAAAGTTCGCGTTAATAGTAGGATAAAGATGGTTGCAAGCGCGAGAGATGTTGAATGCATGGCTAACATGAGCTTGAACTTAACAAAATCTCTGAGAAGATACGGATGTTCTGATGACCTGGATTCGCTTGCTTTATTGCATGATGTTCAATCTTGCGCTTGGATCATTGTCCCAGACATTTGACTAGGCGACAGAGATCTGGCATTTTCAATCGTATATTTGCCGAGTCAATATAGCACATGCTTGTGGCTTAGCCAAGCTCGAAAAAGATATGTCTTGTTTCGTCTTGATACGTGGAATAAAGAAGCTTCTTACATGCCCCAAGAATAAATTCAATTGGTAATGAAGTGTTGCAATCTTTTGCCATGTTCATACGAGGTACGATTTGCAGGCCTTCGGCTCCCGTTCACTGGTCGATTTACTGGGGTGGCCTATCTGCATGGAGAATTTTTCTTCATGTCTCGTTGCAATTGATCATCGACTTTTCGAGCCATCTCTCGTCGGCGGGATCACAAATCTGCCAATAGATGCTGCGCTAATAGGCCAAGCTGGAGACTCTAGGACGAGTCGAGGACAAGTGCTTCATCGTCCCCATCACCGCCCAGTTGCGCCGACCGCCACTTCGCATAGCATGATGCTAGGTCTCACGGCTAGGCCAGGTTCCAGAGCTTCAAGAAATTTCACAGAGAGTAGAGCTACTTGAGCAGCAAGCGACTGCATCTAATCATAACCCTTAGAAGTCATGCCAGGGAGCCAAATAGCAGTACCCGAAGCTTGAGAGACTGCTCACCATGAGCGTCTGTTTGTATAGTCGTCAGACTCGCAGAAAATTAGGGGCCAGGATGATGTATTTAATTTACGAGGCTAATATGGCGTAATCCGTAACAAACTCTTACGTGTTGCAAAATAACAGACTTCGATGAAATAAATTTACCTGCTCTTCACTGTGAAGTAGCGGACATCGAATGATGTATCTACTTAAGGAAGGTAACACATCATGTCTAATACAAAGCATATGCCAGACGGGCTTCTACGTCTGCTTGAGAAAGTCGAGCGCCATCTCAAAGACCTAGAGGCAGATCCGCAGTCACCTCTCGATGGCGAGCTTTTAAATCAAGTCAGATTTTATACCGCTCGTACTCCAGTCTTGTCTCCTCAATCAGCATATGCTAATAGATTCAGATTCCACACAACCTCCAACCCAGAAAACCTGCCCCATTCTGAATCAAGTCTCTCGTCTCCTGCCTTCTCTTCAGCAAGACCCCGCGCCTTTCGCCGAACTAGTCACCTCGCTCACCCAAGATCCAACGTTTTTATTCCAAGATGTTCTCAAGATTGACCCTCCCGTCGAGTTTCACCTGGCTCTTGAGTCAGGTTCGACAGCGTTACAACTCATGATCGTCAGGCTCCTGCGGAAAGCGGCGCAAAACAGGGTGGATACGAATTGGGTGGCTGGAAAACAAGATATAGTCCGCTCTTTGGTACGAACATGGCTCCGTACACAGGATACACAACTTTCGCAAGAGGCAGGCAAGGACTTGACACAGCTACTGTTGGGCGCATTGGAAAAGGCTCCAAGTCACATCGACCCGGCAATGGACCAGAATTTGATGTGGAGGCGTGTATTTCGAGACAAAGATGTGTATGAAGTGTTCTTCGAAGAGTGTAGTCTCAAAGCTACCGGAGAAGGGCAGCTAAGTCCAACGCAAAAGACCATAGCCCAAGGTCGGCTTCATGACTGGCTGCTAAAAGTGCGTACCGATGTTGTCAGGACGTCACAGATTCCGGAGGTGGAGCAGAAGTATGGACTTTCCAACAGTGGAGGCTTGCTTGAATACGCAGCAGCTCGAATGGTGGACTATGAAGACGACGATCTAATGCGGTCAACATTGATCAACTTCTGCACAAACTTGATACAGGTCAAGGATGTAGAGCCGCAATGCGAAACAACGGAACTAGATCAGCTTAAGAACCTCGGAACGCATCAGATATGCATCTCGTACTATCTTGACCCTAATGGTTCTCACAGCTCTTGGACACTTGAAGCTTCGGCATCCTATCTTGCGACATACTGCACGCTTTACCGAGCAGACTTCTTGACAGACACAGACCTTTCATCACGGATCGTAGACGTTCTCGTCAGTGAGCTATCTAGATCTCTTGGCCAGCAAAAGGAGCATCTCATCGTGATGGTCGCCTTACCAAAATCTTTATTGCTTCAGCCCGGTGGAGCGTCAGTACTGGACTTGCTACCAAGCCACAAGACTAACCCTCAATCTGTTTGGGTACTTACCTCTGTTTTCGGCGAAAGTAAGGATTATGAGGATCGAATGGCAGCACGAGCCCTCTATTTTCTGTATGGCAAAGCCAATCCTACGCTCTGGGAGGATATCATCCAACTCGTATCGACCGCCGCACTGCTTGAAGAGGCGACGTTGGCCAATCAGCTTATTGGAAGTCTTATTAGCTCCGACTGGGAGCGTCTGCCAGATACAACGAACCACGAACATCCGCATTTCCCGTCCGTAACAGAACAGTGGCTCAGCAGCAAATGCAACGATGGCGACGCACTACCCAAGACCGGCACCGAAGTCATATTATCGCCTCCAGCCTTGCAAGTCGTTGTTCCATATCTGATGTCAAGACCAGAAGACATCTACCAGCAGAAGCTTCGGAACATGAGCCAGGAACAACGACAAGCCGTCGAGAAGCTCTCTGTCGTGAAGCATGCAGCGTTGCTTGCGCTTTTGATTGAAGTGCGTACGATGGAGCGTTCGTCGGACATTGACAAGATTGCGGAAGCAATAGAGAAGCGATATGCTGAAGGACCCCTCGGTACACAAGCTACTGGGCAAATGGATCCTACATTCTACGGCGCGTTAGGTGGTGGGCCTTGAAGAAACGGATTCCTCAATGATGCCAGTATGTTGAAATAAGGAAGGACGATTTAGACGACTTATGAACGGACCCACACTCCTAGCGCTCATGAAGAATAATAAGACGCGATAGATTGGCAATGCATGGTAAGTTTTATCTCTGTAAAGTAAGTCCTGGCTAATAGGCCCTCTAGATCGCCACTTGATTGCTCCTAGATCGATTCAACATAGTATGACACATTCAGCCGAATAGCCTTTGAGCCCTCGTCTTCGCGGAGTCACCTCTGCGATGGCTGCCTCCTGGCCGCTTCCCTCACAGCCTCGCCGGACAAGGACCTAGTAATTCCCCTGTGCCGAAAATCACAAGAACGGTCCAACAGACTACATGGTGGTTCGGATGGAACACGAAAAGGCCATGCATTTCTCGGTATTTGCTCCTATGCTGCAAGGCGTCCAGCAGCTCTCATTCCCCTTTTGAGCATCGTGCATATCACACTTCTCGGTCTTGATGCAGTCAGCCCCCAACCTCGTATTCCACCGTCAATGCAACCGTCTTGATGGAAAGTACAGGTAAAAGGCGACAAGCTGACGCGGACGCTCAATGTCTGACCTTGCAGGACATATTTTCACTAGCTTTGCATGGATGGGACCGCAGGAGCCTGGGACATACTCTTCAAGACAGTACAAATCACGCATGCATGTATGAGACTTGTCACGCTGCAATGATGCATCCGTCCCTATCATGCTTGCGGACAAGTAAGGTAAATGTGTACAACGCAGGCTGGGAACGGCGCAACTGTGCTGTCTTCAGGCATCCTTGCCTGCAATGTGAGTGAAGAGCTCCGTAACAAATAGCAGATAGCATCGATAAGACTCTGCATCAGCAAGTTGAAGGCAATAGACTGCAATTCCACTAAAGTACTCAAAAGGATTCTGGCGTGCAAGCGTGCTTTCTCTTCAACTACCTACCCCTCCGCTTGTACTTGACTGTCTCACAAAGATACACGCGATGACGGTGCTAGTCCGTAAAATATTCTTATCGATAAGCCTCACAGATTCACCGTCGAGCTCCCCGTTGTAGTCACACGATTCCCATCCACTCGCTCACTCAATCTCAATGGCACCCCCTCGACGCTACCGCGGCGGCGGCAGCCAACGCGGCAAGCTTCGCCGCGTCAATGGCGCCGATGTCCCCTACGACCCCGACGACATCTTCGACGACAAAGACCGCCCACGCCCGACTCCGCTATTTCCTGTATTCCCCCCCCCCCTCCTTCCTCTCCCTTTCCCGTCCCTCCTCCCCAATTCAACCATTCACTTCACTTTCCTTGCCTTGCTAAAACCCCCCCAATACTACTAATCCCCGCCCGCCCGCTAACGCCCACCCTGCTGATGCCCGCCCACCCACCCTAGGACTTCTTCCCCACCCCCCCCTCCCCCTTAAAATCTACCGAAAAACGCCAACTCAACCACCTCCTCGCGTTCCGATCCGCCGTCCACGCTTCACCCTGCTATACCGTCCTCGATGAGGTGAAATTGGGGAAGAGTAAAGTTGAACGAGACAAGGAGAAGCGCGAGCAACTGGAATTGAGACGGCGGGGGGGAGTGAGGAAGGAGAAGGTGGTGGATCCGTTTAGGGGGGGAGGTGGGCGGTATTCGTCGCGGTATGTTCAACACAAAGATGGGGGTATAGGCGGGGGGAGAGGGGCGGGGGTGAGCAAAGGGGGTAGAGCAGGGTTGAAGAGCTTGAGTTATCGAAAATACGATCTGGAGATGTTCCCGCGATTGTTTTGGGGTTTTTTGGATCCAGGGTTTGAGGATCCACTGCATCCCAGGCCGAAGAAGATTATGCAGAAAGAGGAGAGGGAGAAGGAAAGGAAAGGGTGGATGCAAGTTGAGTTGGAGCCGGAGGAGGAGTTTGAGATTGGAGAGGGAGGGGAGATTTTGGGGAGAAAGGGCGAGGTGGGGGGGAAGGATGGGGAGATGGGGAAGGAAGGTGGAGAGGAGGATGAGGGGGACGAGGATGAGGTTGTGGATGATGAGTTTGAGGATGAGGAGGAGGGCGGGGATTATGATGCTGAGCAGTATTTTGACGATGGGGATGATGATGGGGGTGGGGAGGGGTTTGAGGCGGGAGGAGAGGGGAGTGGATATTTTGAGTGAGTGGGGTTGAGATGGGACATTTGCGTGCGATTTTGTGATACCCTATATGCGGTGTTGAGATGATCGAAAGGAATGAATATCTTAAGAGTCCACGCCTTTCTCAGCTACGAATGCATTGCCCATTCTAGCTTGCTCAAGAACGCCTCTTTAGTATCATTGACTCCCATGTGACCATGCTAAACGCCCATGCTCATGCCAGTCGTCAAAGTCTTGCGCGAGAGAGCTCCTCAAAGGCCCATTGTAAAATCGTAATTTATACCCGGCGTAACACTGGCCATGAACTGCAGCAAGTCAGCACTACTTCACCCCAATCCTTTCGGAGTCTCATTCACCTTCAAGAAAACAACCAAATACTGATCCACCCTAATAGCGACCTCATCCTCCAGTTCTCCACTCTCCCCCTGCAACATTTCCCACTCATCCCCTCCAGCGCCCGCACCCCCGGCTTTCGCCCCAGCCTCTCCACCCTTCCTCTCCGCCAACCTCGCCTGACTCATCTCCTCGACCAACCCCTCCATCCCCCCACCACCCCCCTTCTCCCCCTTCCTCAACTTCTCCAACCTTATCTTCATCGCCGCATCCGCCCGATCCAGCAACGTCTTCATAACACTCGCATGCCTGCACGGATGAATACTCGCCATCCTCACACCACTATCAAAATACGGGAAATCCTCCAACGTCACAGTCTTATCCTTATAATCGCCCACAATATCATCCATCATGCGTTCCGGCTTGAGGGGCTCGCGGGCCCCACCGGCAGTCATAACGCTTCCACTGAGATAAAGCCGGGGCGTGCGATAGTAAGGCGTGTAGGTGATATAAAGCGTGTAACTCCTGAGATCTTCGCGCTTGCCAGCGGCGCCCGAGTCCTTGATGATAGCCTCCTCATCATCCTCCTCGTCTTCCATATCCGGAATCTCCTCTTCCTCCTCTTCCTTCTCTCCAACCTCCCCGCTTTCCCCAAGTGTCCTGACATCCCCTACCCCCGCCCCCGCTTTCCTCCCATCCCCTGCCCCTCCACCAGTCTGCAACCACCCCTCATCATCCCCTTCCCCCTCCCCCCCTCCCCCAGCACCACCAATCTCCTCCCCCGTCCGCCTCAACTCATCCCTAACCACTCGATCCGTCTCGCCATCTTCACCCGCGAACCCCTCCCCCAGCCGTTTCGCACACGGCACGCCCCTCGTGACAAGGAACTGTTTTTCTTCGGGGAGATAGGCGACGCGTTCTGCGGCAGAGGAGGCAGCGGACCAGGACCAGGTGGGGAATTTGTAGACGAGGTAGTCACCTGCGAGGAGGAATTCTTCGGGGGTAACTTGGCCGGTGGTGCGGAAGGTGGAGGTGTGGGAGATGGGGGCGAGGCGGTCGCGCAGGGTGTCGAGGGTGGAGTGGATGAGGTTCATGGTTCTTGTGGGGTTTCTTTGTGGGCGTAATAAGGGGTAGTGGTATGTGTGTGGGTTTGTATTGTGAGATGATAGAAAGCACTGTGGTTGTGATTAGAGTGAAGGCAGACTAGGCAGATGGGGGGAGCTCAAAGTTACGAGTATTACCCTAGTGCGGCGTTTGTGACGTGTCCGAGGTATGACGTCAATTGAAGATGAGAAATTCCGGAAACCAACGGCGAGAATGATGATGTGTTTCTCGTCGCATTTAACCTATGGGTATCATACTACTGTCTTCAGCTCAGGATCGTGAAGATACAACACGGTATTGGAACACCTAGCGCTTACATCCGGGGAACATATAACGTTCGTACCGCATTTTATCGAGAGCTATCTACGCCTACCTATGAGCCTTAGATCAAGCAGCTCAGATTTAGAGAGCATCTTCGCCATGGCAAACGGTCATGTTACAGCTCCAGCGCCTGAGCCAGCTACGATGCTCCCACCAGAGATCCTGCATAATGCAGTGGAGCTTCCTCACAAACCAGGAGCTCAGGTCCACTACTCCATTGCCCGGCCAGATGAGCCTGACTCTGTCCCTGTCCTTGTCGTTTTCTTGAACGGGCTGATGTCGGATAAATCGACTTGGTTGCGTATCATGGCAGGTATCATCAGGAAGCAGAAAGCGGCCGCGACCCCATTCTCGACTTGGCCCACCATGCTCGCTTACGACAGGTACGGTCAAGGTCTAACGCAGGATCATGATCCGAAAGACAAGGGTCGGAAGGACGGGAAAACCCACGACGTCAAGGATGCCGCTATTGATCTGTATAAGTTGATCAAGAAAGTCAACACACAGTCAAAACCGAAGATCGTCCTTGTAGCCAATTCAATTGGATGTGCCATAGCCAGACTATTCGCGCAAGAGCACCATGTGGATGCGATACTGTTCCTGGATTCCATCATTGCGAACTCTGACTTCGATTTTTGGCCTAATCCAGACGCCCCTGAGTTCAGGCCTAATATGTTGCCAGTGGATGTGGACATTGCACAGCTGAAGGAACAGCGTGCGAAGTTTGCGGCCATTTTCGCGCCAGATGTCCCTAATAAGGAAGGGCTGGACAGGAGAAACCTGGCGAAATTGTTGCCGAACAGCAATAAGCCAATGATCGGCGAAGCTGGGAACCGGCCGTGGGTCACTGTAATTGGTCATGATTTCGAGAGATTTGCAGCAGAAAGTCTACGTGTGAGTCTTTTGTGCTCCTTTGGTCGAACTTAGCTGACAAGCTCGTCTAGAGTATGGGTACGCCGATATCTTTGTCGATGCAATATTCGAATCCGGCCTGGCAGCGATACAATGAAGGCCTTGCAAGATTGACAGAGCATGAGCTCAGCAAAGGTCCATTCCAGGCAATTGGTTGTGGTCACTTCATTCAAAGAGATGATCCCCAACTCGTCATCAGCGAAACCTTGGACCTGACGGAGAAGGTCAAACGACCTCGACATTCAAGCGGTGCTAAGACGTCCTGGTTGGAGGTGTAGCCATATGGAGGAATGTGCGATCAATCGACATCATATATGCCGAGTAGCCATGCAGCCCGTAGAACGAAGAGGCCCCAAGCCATACCGAGACTGTCCCAGATGACGTTGAGCTTGCTGCCCTTCACTTCCTTCCAGCCAACAGGAACTTCGACGACAGGTATCTTGGCAGACTCGGCGAGCATGAGCATTTCAATATCGAAAATCCAGCCTTCTGAGTGCATGTGAGGAATTATGTAAGGGAGCGAGGCGCGAGAGAAGAGTTTGAAGCCGCATTGTGTGTCTTTGATGGCGCCGGTAGCTGGTGGGGTGAGAAGGCGGATCAGGAGATGGAAGCCGTGCATGAGTGAATTGCGGAGGAAGGAACGCTGATGATGTGGTTAGCAGTATGTTGATGAATAAGCATAATCAGCACGTACCTTGACGACAGCTTCACTGCCGACCAAATGCGCCCTTGAGCCCACAGCTACCGATCGCCTGTCCGCGTCTTCGACACTCTTTGCCTCCCGCACAAGCTTGCCCAGATCCTCAAACTTGCTTGCTCCATCTGCATCTGCAAATATTGCATATTCGCCTCGTGTATGTCTCATTCCATGTATAACCGCGCCTCCTTTGCCCCTGTTCTCATGCAGTTGGATTACTCGAATGTTGGATGCAGCTGCACCCTTCAGGTCTTTCGCAAAGGCAAGGGCCGTGTCGACAGTCTTATCTGTTGAGCCGTCTGAGACGACTAGTATTTCCCATCCAGTCTGTTGCTGTCGATCGGATATAGCATGTCCATTGCTTCTCTCCTCGCCCCCCTTACGCTTCCTCAAGCTGCCATTGACCTGTACTTTTGCGGTGTCTCCACTCCCATATTCTTGCTCCAGATATTCCACTGCCTCTGTGAGCATAATGCCTAATCTCTCCTCCTCGTTGAAGGCCGGGACGACAAGTGACATGAAGACTTCGGCCTTCTCTATGGGCGGTGGCTTCAGCGACGCTGCGGTCTCTTCTGGCGCTTTCATGGTCTTTTTGAGGGCGTCATGTTTTTCTTTCCAACAAGGCAAGTCTTCGAAGACCGAAATGTTGCCATCTTCTTCAATAGTTCTATATTTCTTTTCCGAGACTAGGGGTGCTCGAGGGATCGGGGCGACGAGGTACAGCAAGATGTAGAACTTTCACAATTAGCACCGTAGACTGAAAATTAATGACTCAAGACTTACAGCCCATGCACCAAACACCAATGCTGAGAACGCAACTACAAGCCATACTTTCAACACACCGGGGTCTTCCATTGTGAGGGCTTCAGGGAGGAGACCCATGACTTCGACACCACCAGCACGGCTGCTGAGGATTGTGGAGAAGATGAAACAAGCTGTAGGATATCATGAGGGTCTTGTGACTAGGATGTCGCAGGCAGATGTGTCCACAATGGCTGAAAGGACAGCTAGATGGTTGAAGGGTGAGACACCTCGGGCTTGAAGATGTACAAATCTTCCATTCGGACAGGACACTTTGGTGTAGGACTGCCAAGATATATCCTTTCAGGTTTCAATGGCAAATCTACGCTCCCAGCGCTGTATTCATTACAACTCGGCAGCTTAAAGTACGGCTACATGTGCAGCAGGTGATTTTAGTAAAGTAAATGGCCTGCTAAGCCGGGCGAAGGAAGTCACAGATGGCCTTTCACGAGAACCAATGCGCTGACTACTCTCCCAATGCTCATAGCTTGCAGACCCAAAACTGATGAACAAGCTCAAAGCCATTCTTCTCAAATCAGATCAGCGTCTCACCTTTCCGCCACGTTCTCGGCATTCCACCTACAAATCTCACAAACCCCACACAATATCCCTCCATCCACTCAATCCCATCTTCCACTTTCACCATCTCCCGTCTCCTCCAAAATGCCATGCGTCCCACAGTCTCTCTCCCGACCAAGATTCCCTCCCCGACTCCGCTTTCCTCTCCCTCACAGCAACTACTCCTCCCTCTTCCCTCTTCCCATTCCACACCTGTCTTCACAAGCGAATCCAACAGGCTTATCGCGCCCAGCTTCTAGAGCCTCCGGCCCTCTCCATTACTACCGCCGTCCGGACATGTTACTCTTGAGCTGCCGCTCCCAATGGTGATGGCGGAGAATGCGTAAGAGCGCCTACCGTACGCGCCTACGGGATTGATATTCATCAGCTAATGTCGGGCTCGCGGAGAATATCTGCTGTGCAAGTGTTGCCATCTCTCGGCCAGAAGGGGTGAGGGTGGCCCGCAGTCGATGTGAAGCGGATGGGAATAAGGATAAATAGCAGGAAGTGGAGAGAGGTTGAGAGGACAATAGCAATCGGTATGAGAACGTCATTGGGAAAACATGAGGGGGTAGAGACTAGGGATGAGAGTGTTCATGCGCTGTGGAAGAGATCTTGCATCTTGCTGAGCAACGGCTTTGGAAGTCTACTATTCGGTTTCGAGAGTCGCTACGCTGATGTTTGAGGTTCGCAAATATTCTAGCGCTTTGCCCATGTTCAATTTGCCCATGTTCAAGGTGCTGCCTGGCATTACGCAACACGTCGACGGCATCACTTCTGCTATCCGGGAATCTGTGTGTACAAGTGCCGAGAGATAGTCTCACAACGCTACAGCTGTCTCGTGCAGTACGACATCCTACATTTCCTCGTCTGCAACGAGCTCTTGTCTCTAGGCTATCGTAGCATCCTGAAAGCGGCTCTGCAATAGCTCATATCTTTCAGACCACCACACCTTCGAACGAGCTGCTTGAAGAATTTTGCCTTGCGAGGAATCTTCGCCAGCGCACAGCTTGAAGCGTGGTATGCAGCAAACGAATTAAGACTACTGCATGGCCTCATTTGGTGCGCGCCGTGCGATCCCATTCGTGACTTTGACCTCTCTTAACATCCATCGACGGCCATAAGAGCCTCTCGACCTGCTACAGACAGCCTCATGCAATCCGCGACTGCCAACGCAATACCATTCATGTATAGCGCAGAACTCTATCCCCATAAAGTTGAAGCCAGATGCAAAGCCACCTTATCGTCTCCCAACTCTTGCATAGAAGCGCCCTTGCATTGCTGTCCGAGTCCCCACACTTGGCTAGCTTTGGTACCTGATCTCCACCACCCTCTCTGCACAGACCGATGAGTCCGCCCAATCTATCTTGCAGGAAACTCTTCAGCCTCATCTCCTTTTGGTGCTGGTGGAGATCTGCGCGCGCTGGATCCTCTCTTCTAATGCGAAGCTATGATCGCTAGTATGCACCCCAATCCGTCTTTGTGCCGCGCTGTGATTGCCTGATAGGGACGGTGCCAGCCTTGCGCTTCCTCCCTCAATCTGTATTCATTCTCCGTGGTGAGGAAATGGCGCAGACGGTATGGTGATGTGAAGACATGAGGTGAGTGGAGTTTGCTGATGTGAGTGGCGCTTGCTGACCTTCACCTTTCAGCCTTCTCACGGGCGTCGAGCTGATATGAGGCTCTGCGAAGGAAGCTGACTAGTGTACCCGGCAAGTTATTGAAATGCCGAGTCAGATCTCACACCGAGATCCTGAGACTAGTACTCCGGTCAATGTGTGCCTAGAGTGGTAGCGGTGTCTCAGCCTTACGGTGGACTCTTCAGCCTCGTTGGTAGGTCGGTCTGATTACGTTAGTTTTAGTCATGGTTTAAGTCCTCCCGTAGAGTAGAGCTAATTTATAGCACAAGGCTGAACAACCTTCTCAGGAACGATTCCCCATGTGGAAAACGCGTGAGTACTCACCGAGCATTTGCGCCACGTTTCAAGCACGTGGTGACGGCATGTGCTAGTGGACGACTCGATGATCGCTGCTCATCCGTAGATCATGCGCGAAGCGAGTTCGACGTCCCAGCCTTGTCACTACATGACGTTCTGTAGATGCGAGAGATCCTTGATGGCGCTCCTAGATTGCGGCAGAGAAGTTTGCCTGAAACCGTGTTTGTATTCGGAGACGCAGGGAGAGTGGGAGAGCGAGGTGTAGGCTGCAGTGGATTGCATGATCTTGCTGTCCTTTGCGATCGGCGAGCTTGGACCATCAAACATGGCGTGATGTGCTGCCTCGTAGGCCTACAGCTGGCTTTGAATGTCCCGACTGAGTCCATGAAGTAGGTATTTTGACTGAGCAGCCTGGTTCCATGGGTATGGGATTTAGGGTGCTATTCCGAGGGTATAGCTACGTCCATTCTAGTTGCAGCACGGAGAAGGGTCGCAGGTAGGATAGCTAGCATCACAAGATCAGAGCGGGCAGACACAGTATTGCAGAACGCCAATGCGAACGTGAAAACGAGATGGCATCTTACCAAGTTACTGCAATCAAGATATGAAGCATTGCTTTCACACTTTGCGCTTCAGCTTAAACATTATCGGGATTATTACCACAAGCTAGCGTGTACTTCAATTGGTATTTGCAGGTCATCTTCAGATGTCCCACATCCCAATCTATATTCCATGGGGGATGCAGTGGACGCTTGTCCATGTCCAAGAGCATTCCAATCTCACCAGTATACATTTGGTAGCGCGTATACGAACCTAACATCCGCAAGGTCCCTGAAAGCCTCTGATTCCGTTCAAAAACAGCCGAAAAGTTCAGCTATATACATGGGATCTCCTATGTACCGTTGTTGGAGAGTATGTTCGAGCCTGTTGTCGAGGCTAGTGTTCAATGTTTCTTTATGCTGCGTCTCTGATTAGGCCGTCATGGTTGTACAATGTCCGTTTCACGTCATCAGAGTTGCTTCCTTTTCCATTTCGACGACAACTTTGTCCTGCTGGCTAATTCGAGAGCCCACAACAGCGTGCTCTGTTGAATCCATAGTTTTGTGTATATCATAAGTTGATGACAGTCTCGTGCATCGACATTAAGTGTTTAGAGCAAATTTTAGTCCTTGCATATGCTACAATTTCTTCCGGTCCTTCAAGCCTGTCCCGTATTCTGTGTTGCAATGTTCTTGGTCCATTGTGTGCTTCATCGCCGGACATCCTAATCACTTATGTGAGAACTGTAACAGTCCGAGTCCTGTTGCGTCAAGGCACTGGATGATCAAAGCTTGAGCTAGAAGATCCTACAGCAACCACAGCAGGACAATACTTGAAGTATCGATGTCCAGCTTCACAGGTTTGTCAAAGTTGTGACAATCCAGTGAAGTCTGCGTATTATTAACGAGGTACAGAGTCAATCAAACTCATTGATGGGTTCGAAGACCCTAGATCTTCTTCATTAGTGATTACCTTCTAAATATCGCTTTGCGTCATTTGTGGGTGAGGGTTGCGTATTTGGGGTTATAGTCGTGATCTTAGATTCGACCACTGAGCCTGGCACCCATGCAGTTGCGCCAACGGGATTGGAGGGGTCGCTTGGTGGCTCTTCCTTTGTTGGAGAAATGTCCATCATCGGGATATCGTCGTCATGTTCATCTAAGGCAGCATTCTTTGGGGTTTTCGGATTGATCTGGGGAGTTGATTGCTTAGAAGCTGGCTCCGGTGTTTGTGTTGCGCTTGTGGGCGCCGTTGAAGCGATTGATACCTCGGGCGCATCGGATGGGGCGATGCTTGTTCTTTCGGGAGAAATGGCTCCGGGCCCTGGGGCGTCAGACATGATGGTGTCTGGATCTCTGATTGAGGCTCCAGCCGTACTCTGAGTGTCGGTTGCCTGGTCGGAATCAACAGGTGGCTTTTGCGTGACCGCTGGGCTTGGTGCGAAAGTGTCACTGTTCCGATCATACATGATCCACTTGCCGAACTAAATCCCCATTAGTAGTATTCAATTACACAGGGTCGTTCACACGGACAGATGCAATACGATGTCCAAGCCAGAGCAATCTCTCCATCCTCATCGGTTCCATAGATGCTGTCTCCAGTTGTCGCTCTTCATCGTCAAGTTTGGGGTCAGAAAACCATGTATTTGGAAAGTACCACATCGTGTAGAGCATTCCGCGGAGGAGGTAATCTTCCCACAAGGGCCGAGTGTCTTCTTTGCTGGGGGCGGGAAATTCGTCTCGTAGGACAACCGGGGAAGAACCGTCGTGTCGCTCTACCAGGCTGTTGAGAAAATTACAAAGGGACTCCCAGGGGATCGGCAGTCCAATTATACTGCATGCTATCAGTTTCTCCTCTGCCTGTGCAGCGCTCCATATAAATGTCAACATGATGTGCACCAAGGGTAGGCAAACATTGGTCTGCGAAACGTCATTAATGGGTGGCCAGTGCTTGCTGTTGAGTGCATAGCCCAGGATCCCGAAAGCGAGGGAGGAGGCATGATCTATCATGATCTTGGAAATCTTGATTTCTTCCACAGGCAAAGGCGCGTCAAGGTATTCAGGCAGCTCAGGCTTTTGAAGGACGCTGCCCTTCGAGATTGTGAGGTCCTTCATTTTCCCCTCCCACACCAACAACGCTTTCTGATGATTCATCTCGTCGAACGCGCGGCGGAAAATGGATCTCGGCTTCCTGCTCTCATTCTTCTTCTCCTCAGTGAGTGCGCCGTGCTCAAATATACCCGCTACGTTGGAAGTGGCAAGATAAGCTAGGATTTTCTTCAATCGGATTTTATTCAAGTCTTCCCTGTTGCGAAAATCCATTGGAAAGTCTCCGACCCAGCCGTCGATAGAGCTTTTCACTTGCTTGATAACGGCAACAAGATCCTCCTGTTTCTTTACATCAGAAGTTGTCTTCTCGTCAGAAGTGAAAAAGATGCCATGGACTTTGATTACAAGACGCTCGAATTCGGAAGGTTTGTGATATGGAAATGCTGCACCTTTAAGAATGGGGTTAAACAGAGTCATGATGCTTCCTCGCGTACTTTCAAACGGCGAGATACATGTCAGTGCTTTTGTGTACAGACATAGTTGCTCCACAGTATAAGGCCTTGCAAGTATGGCCAAATGATGATACAATCGACCAATTTCAGGGGTCTTGTCGCTGGCCTTACTGTACCAATACCTAGCAACACCGCTCCAGGTCTCTCGATCACGCGGCTCCTCTTCCTCAATGGCCATCCGGTAACGGGCAAGATCTCCTAAGCATTCCACCCAGGTATCCTCGAAAGACGGTACTGTCTCATATAGGAGGGCCATCATCGAATAGGCGATGTATATGAAGGCCAGCATGTGCTCGAATGCATGAGGAAGTTGATATCTTAGCACTTCCAAGAAGCCATGTATGCCGTGGCGCCACATACGGGCCGGCATTGAGTACTTGCCGGCTAATTTACTCAAATTCTCGCTCGCAGAAGGATGTTGCGATGCGAGAAAGAAGTCATGATGCTCATGCAGAAGTTGTTTGTGTAGTGCAATCAGCGACTTCCATTGATCGTTGCTCAAAGGATGAGTTAGAGCAGGGTCTTTTCCTGAACCTGGAGTCCGCTTCTCATCGACATCAATACACTTGGCTTCTACCATCACAAGTCCAGCGTAGATACCCTTTACCTCAATAACGAGCTGATCATGACTAATTGGTCTTGTTTCAGGTTGTGTCAGCATGGATGGGTCTGGTTCGGGGTCATCCTGCTCTGCTGACCCAGCCTCATCGGTAAGGCGTCTGTCTGCTTCATGCTGATGAGTGCGTGTTTGCAACACTATAGGATGGTGCGGCTTTTGTATACTACCTGTAGCAGGCTGCAGCGCCTGTGTGGTGCCCTCATTTGACGGAAATTGTGGCTTAGGCTTCCTGGATGAGTCAAAGGGTACGCCTTTTAACAATGGCTCAAAGCTCCTACCCCTGGATGTTCGGGCTTGGTGACCTCTCCTCTTGGGTGATTTTGGCCTGCTCGAGATGTTTCCCGTAGGTTGATTGTCCATTGTGTGATCAAACAATCTCCTCTGGCCAGGTGGTGCAGGTGCAGAGCCTTGGCGCCTTGCAAACTCTATATCCTGGATCTGGCTGCTTGAATGGGTCTTGCTATGTCGTGGCCTAGTGTGTGGACTCGAAGCTGCTTGGCTGCCCGGAGGATCTGCAGACGCAGACTCAGAGCCAGCTCCTCTTTTTTTGGGGTTGCCCATCGATGGAATCTTATCGTGGCCAGTGTCCAACGATTCGGGATCAGGATCCGTCTGGATATCTTGCTCCTTGCGCTCGGGTGCAGTGGATGGCCGCGGTGGGGAGGACTGTCCAGATCTCTTCCGCTCCGTGTCTATCTTCTCAGCTCTTTCTCCTGAAGCGGGCTTTTGCAAGGATTGTCTGTTTGGGTTTGTAAGACGTCAGATTAGTCTGCGCCGGTAGTTCGGTGATAAGAAGCAGTGACTGTTCTCGAAGTGCTGGCTTACGCGACCTGTGCTTGCTGCTTGAATGCCTCCCTTTTCCCCGCCTCCTCCTCCGTCAAAATCCCAATAGCCTCTAAGCTGCCCGGATGTACTTCTTTCGCGTGTATCCATAACTTTGGCTCCTGATTGAAGGGTAGAGCACATATTGGGCACGCGTAGGCGGCGCCTGTGTGTCCGAGAGTTCTTTTGAAATCGAGCAACTTCTTCTGTGTAAAATGGTTCATACCCGGCCCAGACTGCTCGACCAGGTATCTGCGAACGAGTAGGGTACGGAATCATGTGTGAACTAGTAATGTCAGTACATCTTGGGTCTTCAATGGGGTGAGAAGATGCTGCATTCACTGACCGGATTGTACGACAGGAACACCGTTGCATAGTTCCCCGAGAGTGAACGTTTCGACGGGACCGATATGAGGCTAGTACCTCATGCGCTGCCGCCAATTGGGGAAGCCTGACTAAGCAAGAGCAACGGGTAACCACAGAGACGTGCTTAGATGCGATATAACGAATTTCATGAAGTCAAGCGACCGTAGTATATGTGTTCTCCAAATCCAGCCTACGCAAAGCGCACGAGGGACTTTGCAGCCAAGTTGCAGCTGGTGCTTTGCCTGATGTAGCTAGCTCTGGCGCGCGACCCCCCCTCGATGCCGACGCTTTAAAGCGAGGCAAATGAAGGCAACTTTGAGGCTCTTCTGCAGCAACGCTACCTTCAACCTTCAATCTCATCCTGACGTTACCCTTGAATTTGCCATTCAGATCGAATCTCTTATGAGCCTTAGCGTCATGATGAGAGTACTACCACTGGTTCTTCTATCCGAGGAGACTGAAACTCTCTGAGGCTCTTTGGAATTACCCACGTGATTGGTGCGATTCAATGGGATGTACAAATGCTCTGCAAGGCTACGTTCTTCGGTTACATACTTTGCACTCTCAACGCATACCGAAGCAATGGGCTGGACCCCAATGTACTCGTGTACGCCGCGCCGAATCGCATGTTGACAAAACCCCCACCATCATTCCGCAGTGGAAGTTCGTAGCAGCGCTTAATCGTTATAAGTCTAAGGTAGGCTGCCATTACGGTTTGACCCCGATTCCTATCGTTCATTGAAACCCGTGGTCTCAGCACAGAGCTGCGCTCTCTCCCAACTTGAGCCCACCTTGCCATCCAGGACAAGGTTCGCAGCCTTACAGGAGATCTTCACAGTGTCCTCTAGCCCACTTGACGCCCTCGAGCGCTTCTAATAAGAAACAAGGTTAGTGCTTGCGCACTGTTGCCTGATCGTCAGTGCTTTTCAACCTAAAAGTGTTTTGTTTTGTTTTTCGAGACTTACCTAGAGCTCCCCCATTAGGCCTTATGCTGCATACTCGGTGCCCATTCCAACAACGCTGAGATCAGAAGTGGCCACCAAATGCCCACGGCGGAAACATGGGATAATTCAGGGAATAATTTGCGCCAGTAAGTTTACATGGAGCAACGCACTGGTGGTCTACTCAAGCGGGGAAACGTCTTCAACATTTGGACAACTTCGATGGTTCCATCTAGTCATGCACAAGGACCACCTGACACATGATGCAGGCCACATCTCTGCTCCTCCAGTCCACCATTCTTAACGATCTCTGAAGCCTTGATTCACTGTGTTGATAGGCTTTAGCATTGGAGTTCCCAACGAATTGATGACGATGCTCTCAGTCGGTGAACAAGAGGAATATACTTAAAGCCGAGGTGTCACTTGTACCATCATGGCACATGACGTGAGATCGAGAAAGTCAGCATTGTACTGAGTGTCATACCATTCAACACTTGTCATCTGGAGAAACTGAAGACTGGTTCCCTGACATATTACGCGCCTGAAGGCATCATCCATCGGTGAGCAGACGAGGCCAAGCTTCCGTGATCATCAAGTAGTCACTTTCGCAAAGGTATCAGCATCCATATACGCCCTGAATGCCAACACTCCTTCGACGTAATGACTGCCTCATGCGTCATTTACTCCTTGAATGGATACAGCTATAAAGGCTATGGACTAAGAGTCCTCAAAGTGGGTCTCAAACTCTTCGTCATTTCAAACACGCCTTCGAAGTTCTTTCTCACCGAGAGCACAACCCTGAGCACCAATGATCCAAGTCTTAGGCAATATGCTAGCTGGCTTAGTCCCCTTTGAACGCCAGTCGAGTAAATAAATAGCCGGAAAGCTTAGGAACTGGCCTGATTCGTTGTAAAGTCAGCCACGTGTGTTAGCTCACTTCAGATACAACAATGAGATTCGATCTCAGAAGAGGGATCTCGATTACAGTTTTCAATTGGGCCGTCAAAAGCCCAATAATGCATGCCATGTACTCGTGCATGACAAGCTCCCGATCCATTCAAAAAGTGGCAAGGTATGCAGACAATGCACTGCCAAGTGCAGGCGGGGTAGCTTGCAGACCAGAAGTTTACAGCATCGCACCAAATAACCCTGAACCTTCAGGTAAACAGCAATGCAATGCTCTACGCTATAGTCAGCTCATCAATAATATGTTCGTCAAGGTTGATGATTGAGCCCATCACTGCAAGCAGCCCCTCAAGGCGTAAAGGAACCATGAGCGTCGCTTTAGGTGCTCTATGTCGAAGCCAGTAGCCAATGGCAGACTAGATACTCCAAATGTATCACGCTATAGGCCTTGATCTCAACAGATGCAACTCTGCCAAGATTCCAGCAGTGTCCACGATAACGTTGAGACATTACAGACTGCTTCACAGACTATCGGACCTATGCATACCATGCATGAGCTCATTTAGTACAATTGGTTTCCGAGCTATGCAGGCGCGTGTACACGTGGGTACTCGCAGAGTTTCGATGCAACCCTAAATTATGCGTTGAGTACAACTAAAGATGAAGGAGGACTGTGAGTGTCATCGTCTAAAGGAATGAATGAAGAATTAAAAATTCACTGGCCATTATTTAGACCAGGTGTGTCGTTGTGTTGGGAAACTTTGGTGTAGCAGGCAATGCTCCCAACATCATCTTGCAGTACATCACTGTCCCAGGAAAGGTTCCACGATAATACTTGCAGCCAAGGCTTCCAAATTCATAGTAATACGACACCTCCTGCAGTGAGTCAATTTTTTTGCAAATCACGAGGACACAACTTCCAATTCCAGGATGACCACAGAAGATCTATGCCCCAGATTGGTCGTCTCTTTTGAGTTGTCACACGATACGTTAATCTTCGGCACGTCAGCGCCGCCTCTGAGTAACACAATACTGGAGCCCGAACGCTGTTGTCGCTAGTCGTTCACGTGCCTGCTTAATCAAGTCACATGACATGCCATTCAAGCAGCCATGACACAAGTATAAGGATTTTGAAAAGCAGGCATCATTGTTGGTTCGTTGCACAAATGGTAGATTTCCGTTTGCCTGACAACGACCTAGTCTCGTTTCAATATCAGGTGATTCAGATGAATGCCCTTAAGGTCTACAACAAATTGGAATCGTACCTCAAAGGCGATCGAATCTACATCAGGTTTCTGTTATTGCGGGATGATACCGTTACTCAAAATATGTGACATCCAATCACGGTATGATCCACTCGGATATTAGCATAGTATGTGTATGTATGATGGCCCCTTGCATGTTCAGGACCGCTGATCATGATACCGTCACAGCTCGCACCATGGTAAGACCAGCACTGTCGATGATCTTGCATCCTTTCAAGATTCATCGAAGATCACCCACGAGGCAAACCGACTGATCCGATTGCATCTTACTAACCAAGCTCTACGGTATGAGCCGTGGTTGGTTGATGAGTAATAGGTCTAGAACTATGTTATGGAAATGGTCAGGCAAATGGCTAATTTCAAAAGTAAGCGCCGAGATGTGAGTTCCCATTCTCTGTGTCATTCACAGATAGCGAGAGCCCTGTTCCGCTCCCACATATGCCTTCTTTCCGCTTCTACTCTTCATTTCTCAAAGCAAGCTGGATGGGCCCACGTCAATCTGCTCATGTCGTTTGCGTCGGCAACTCACGGTTGCCTACAGTTTGGACACGTATCATATACAGAGTAGTCTCTATGAGTATTGGAGAGAGGCAAACCATTGCCTTCGCGAGACACCATATCTCGGACTCGTTCTCTGGGACAAGCACACCGTCTGTGCTAGCTAGAAGCAGTAAAAGGCGGATTGACTGAGCTTCTTGGCGTTGTGGTCGAACCTGCAGCGCTCCTTGATCTCATCCACAGGAGGCGCGGTGACTCAACAGTAACTTGTGTCTGCAACCAGAAGTTTATCCACCTTCAACACTACCTGCACAGGCTCTGCATCATCACAAACATATCTCGCAATTGAAAGCGGCCTGTGGTCGGAACCCTGCAAAGAATTGCGACAGACGTTGCTGAACCGTGCCCAGATTCCAGAGCCTTGACATTTTGCTATTCAAGTGGTTGCTTCCGCAAGTGTAGGTCCAGCAACCCCAAAATTTAATAGTCTTGCAAAACGGGTCGCCTTCCAATTTGCTTGCAACCTCGTCCAAGCAAGTTTCGAAAACTCCATGGCCGAATGCAGCCAGCTGCGAAACCACATCTACTTCCACAATGAGATGATGTTGTCCCTTCAAATCGTCTAAACAACATGATTCATATCAATCTAGCCATCGCTTTCGAAACACATGGAGACAGCTGGTGAGGTGAAGCGCATGCATGCCACCGAGCAGCAAACACAATCTCGTCAGTAAGTCCCTACCTTCGCTCTTCAGATCAATCGCGCTTAGATGGATAGCAGTGTCTACATTATCGACCGGAACCCTGTTTAGGTCTACTTACCCTAAAAATCCTTCTCATAGCCTTCGACAGAACTCTGCAACCACGGGAAATCCATTCAAAAACGGTTGTTGTGACCGCTTCTCAGCACAGCATGCTTCACACATTGGAGCGCTATCAACTATCAACTATCAACTATCCCGGAATCAGCGTCAATGCAATTTTGCCGTCGTGATTCGGCCAGAACGCACAATACATGGCTACTTACCTTTGTCGCTTTAAAATATATCGTGCTCCCCATTCGAGTCCTCAAGTCGATCTTCAGGATTTCTATGATTTCAGCCATTTCCTTTCATGTTCCCCTCACCTTCGCACTCAAGCCCACATCATTTGTACCCTGCTCTACATTGTGAGCCTGAGACTAGTCACGGTAAAACTCAAGTATGAGCTTCGAATCTACAAATCTATATTTAATTATGATGTAATGATGTACGAACCTCTTCCAGGTACGAACGAGCAGTTGATCATCGACGGCCCAACAGGCCAGTCTGAAATTCAAGTGTTCATGATTGCAAATACCAGGGTCTTTGCACCTGGGGCTTGCCTTTTAGGGGCCCATGCCTCGGGCCCTCTTAAACATTGGTCTTAGTGGTCGGAGCATTTGTATTTCGAATCACGGTTGCATATCCTTCGGACTGGCCGATCATCAACTGTTCTAGGCAGGTTGCTGGTGCTCCAGCTCTCTTTGGCACAAGGCACATCTCCCCTTCATCTCTCATAACCTTTCACGCTGTTGTCGAGGCACTAATAGTGTATCGTGACAATGTGACAATGTGGGGACTCAGTGAGATCATGCCACGAAAATCGATTCTCGCGCCGGACTGAAGTGATTGGATCTGGGTCTCGGAACCCTTCACGAACCCTGCGGGGGCGAAGAGCACAGCCTGTCGGCGGCTTGATCGTGATGGCACATCAGCGCAGCAACCATGTATAACAGTGTTTTCTCGAGTGTATGATGTCAGAAGAAAACGGAAGTCTCTCCAACACCGGGCGATCCGTGATCATTCAGCGATGGATGACCTGGAGCTACAGCTGGGATCAACGGTCCGGGGTGTAAGCGCCCTCTGCTGTGATCTCGAAGGCACGGACAGGGATATCGCCAATCAACTCGTAGGCCTAAATTTAGCAGCTCGACGTGCATACACTAAGTACATGGTGGGGTGTGACGAAGGACATTGTATCGCAGCTTAAGTATGAGGTTATTGCCGCTGCGATGTTGGGTCATCATGCTCATGCGGAATGTCGAAGTAAGATAAATACCGTCTGATGCGAGACCCCAGCTGAATGCCGCAGTACGACTATTTCCACGGATCTGTGGGCCCTCGCAAGGCAGCGTCTAAGTAATGAGAACAATGTGGCGTTACAGGACCTCTCTAGCTCTCCAGTCCAGCCCGCTGAGCTTGTCATTCTTGTCGAGGAGCAGAAAAAGACATGTCAAGACAAGCAGTGGACACTCAAGCTAAAAGACGGGCAAAAGACTGTTGTTCTACGGGACGTTCTGACCAAGATTACGACGTGGATACAAAAATTCATCGAAGTTGGTGATGTGGCAATCCAGTACGACCCGCAGCATGCTGCCCTTCCATGGGCCGGCGTTCGGTTTCTACTCAAGGTGGGACGGCACTTACTTCGGCAAGCCTCCGTTTCTGACCATTTTCAGGTAGCTATCGTTGACATTGAGAAATACGCTGCAGTCCTAGAAGGTGTAGAGCGAATCGCAAAGCTTCTTGTACGTTGTTCGGTCGTCGAGCGTCTCTATCGGGGCAAAGGCCTCAGCCTTGAGAGTCAGCTTGAGGATGCTTTGATCGGAGCATATACTTCCGTATTGCTCTTTCTTCTCGAAGCTTACCAATACTTTGGGAGAAGTACTACAAGTAAGTGGACGCATGTATCTCAGCATGGGAGAAGCCAAATCGCCCTGATGCTAATCATAGTCAGAACGAGTTTTTAGGAGTATCGCCCTATTTCTTGACAAATTTGACGAACAGACCAAGGCGATTAGATCTTGCGAGGCAGAAATTGATACTTACAGAAGTTTACTAGCCGATGAGTATCGTAGTGCCATTGATGAAAGACTTCGAAACCTATCGTCAAAGGAGCAACAGCTTTATCAAAAGCTACAACTGGTATACGATGAGCTTTCGAGACCAATTCAACGAGGTCTAGTGCAACTTCAGGAGATCAAGGAAATACTGGATGAAGGTAAGCGCCAGCAGATGCTGGAATGGTTTTCGAAAGTGCCGTACAATCTCCACCACCGAGACGCTTATTCGCAAGTCCTTACCGGTACTGGAGCCTGGTTTTTAGACAATCAGAAAGTCCTCGATTGGGAAGATACAAGTAGCTCCTCAACACTCTGGCTTAGAGGGCCTCCTGGCTTTGGCAAGACGAGGCTTGTGTAAGTCCCTTTCCTTTCATTTAAGTCAAGCTGAGAGAAAACCAGTTCTATTCTACTGGAAACCTTGAAAGAAAAGCATCGAAGTAGCGGGGCCGCTCCTCCTCGATTCTTCTACTGTGCAAGAAATACTCGGGAGCCAGAGCGTGGCCACGCTGTGGAAATCCTAAGAAGCTTAGTCAGACAAATGGCCTTCCAAGATGGTTCAAATCTTGCTCTCAAACCTGCCTATGAGCTTTATACAGAGCGAAAGCGCGACGGCTTCCCTTGTGGAACAATGTCCCAGGACGAATGCGTCGATCTGATCAAGGCCTTGGCAGATGTTTGGCCAATCACGATGATCATTGTGGACGCTTTGGATGAATGTGAACGAGAATCGAAGAGAGACTTTCTGGAAGCTCTTTACAGTATTCGTGACCGATCAACCGGCTTGATCAAGGTTCTTATATCTAGTCGCGAGGACGCTGACATACGATGTGTTTTGGAGGATGAGCCAAATTTAGCCATCCTGGAGACGGACACCAGAGCCGACATTGAGCAACTTGTGAAACACGAATTGGATAGTATGATCAAGAGACGTCGACTACTCAGGGGTACTGTGACTATATCTTTGAGACAAAAGATTGAACAGGTCATCCTTGAACGAGCGAATGGCATGTAAGCTGACTCTTACTGGGCAGTAGTCACAATTTTGTCTGTCCCTTCCCTGCTGGGGCTGCATTGTCACACTTCGATGTTATGACACCGCTGACCGTCTTTTGAAGGTTTCGATGGGCAAGTCAATCTCTACAGTATCTAAGCACGTTTCGACTTCAAGACGAGGTTGAAGACAGGCTTGGTAAATTGCCACAAGATCTTCGCAAACTTTATGACGATGCTCTCGATCGACAAAAAGAGACTCTTGAGTTTGAAGAGATATCAATATTTGAGACAGCGTTTCGTCTGCTACTGTGTTTGCGGCACACTCTTCGTAGTCGACACCTTCTGACCGCCGTACTAATTCACAACAATCGCCGAAACTGGCTTGCCAAAGAGGACTTGCTCGATATCTGTTTCAATTTTCTTATCTACGACAAAGAAGTAGACACGTTCCGTTTCACTCACCTCTCAATTCAAGAGTATCTTGAGGAAAAGACGGGTTTTGACAGGGAGAGCTGCCACGAGGTAGCAGCAGCATTTTGCTTGAAACTCCTCCGTCAGTGTCCGCTCCAGAGCGTCATCCGCTTTCAGAATAATGAGTCTATGTCCATTGACCAATGCGGCGTCATCTCGAAATTACCCTCCCAGGATGGGCGCAATTCAATCCAAATACGACCTGATGCAGGTGCTTCCATCCGTACATCTAACAAGAATTTTAGTGCTATCAATTTCAGCAAAGAAGTCCATATCTCTATTCAACCTCGTATGGCTCGGTTAAATTGTTCAGTCTCTCACGGGAATGAGAATGAAAGCCGTCGTCTATCCAGCTATTTTTTGTCGAAGCTTTCATCTCGATCGAGCTATGCCCAAGACATTGATAAAGGCCATTATTCTCAACAATTCCAAGACTTCATCGACCGAGCATGTGATGAATCTATATCAATCAAGCCAGAATATATCGAGACTATTCCCTTACAATTTTACAAGATCAGGAAGTTCACTTTCGGATTCGACACGGCAGCAGAATTCATCATCCAACTGGAGTATCATAGTTACTATCTGCCCCACTCCTATGCCACACGTCTATGGCCATTTCATCTCAGCAGGTGCCACGAAAGACGAGCGGGTGGCACCCTGAGAGAAGTAGTCATGGGATTTCTGATGCCAAAGTCCTGCCCTACCCCCTTTTCAACCTGGATCTGGCAATCCCAAGCTCCAGATTCAACCGATTATAATCGCGTCCTATGGAAAGGACTGAAATATCGTGAGCTCCTAAAAGACCTTCAAAGACTGCCTCTAAAATCTTTCAAAGGACTTTCACACTGGGAGCACGATTCGTGTGTTGCTATTGCGAGCCCGATTTTTGCAGCGTGTATCCTAGATCTTGCTGATGTTCTGAACGCTTGCATTGAATCGAGACCCCTGGACGTTAACTTAATCTCAACGTTATCGGGCCAATTTGAGCTGGTAGAAGCGAAAAGCTCTCCATATAAAAGGCCAGCCATTCGACCTCTAGATCTCGCCAGGAAGTGGTGCAGTCACGAGTGCGTCCGTGTTCTCGAGCGATCTGTCGCGTTCACTGGACACTCTCTTCTCTGTAGCATGGCAATCGCTGATGACATGGAATTGGAATCAAACCTCAGACATGGCTCACTCATAATCACCGAGAGCGTCAGGAAGCTACTGGATAGTACTACATCCCCTCATCGGCTACGGATATTGATAGACTCCACGATCTCTAGTAAGATCGACGATCTTCATGACGTACTGAGATCCATGATCAGGGCAGGGAATGTGGAGTCGGCAAAACTGGCGGTAGACACATTGGCAATGGACTGTAGCCCTGACTTTCGGCATTACAACGCCATGGAGATAGGCAACCTCGCCATTCAGATTGCAGACACCGTGAGCAATGGGACAATCGAGCAATTGGCGTCTCAGCTCCATCTTCTCGCAATGAACGATGACGAATGGGCTGACCTGATCAAAGCGAATCCACATTATTACCTCTCGTCGATTTTGCAGCAGGCCACACGGCGATGGGAACCACAAGATGTTTCCTATGTGCTGACACAACATGGCTTTACATGGCATGTGATGGCCAATCCGTATACACACGTGCGCTCTCGCTGGGATGGCACCGAACAAAGCTGGGCTCGGCAGGAGAAGGAGAGTCTGGCTGAGCATGGCCGGCCACATGTCCCATGGCCCTACAATCGAATTAGAACCAACAACTCATTAAGTGAAGTCGAAGACACGCAAGCTCGTGCGGGAAGAAGTGAATCGCATTCGACTGTGACCAGCAGTCCAACCTCATCTCCCACCCATCTCTTAGACATCCAGCGATTCCACCTTGAAGCAGGATTTGCGGCTGACTACGCCCGATATCATCCACCAGATCCTTATCCGCCTGCTAGCAGCGAAGAGTCTTCAGAAAACGAGATGGGACTTCTCTCAATGATGGATTACTCTGCACCGTCACCAAAGGGTGACTGGGAGACGCATTCGGATGAACCATGGAGCGGTCTCAACCTGAGCTTGCCGGTCACTCCTTGACACAAAGGGTGAGGTAATTCGTCATGACACAACATTTGCCGAACAAAATCGGACGATGCAACAGCTCTGATCACAAAATCGTGGATATCAAGCAATACCGAAACCGTAACACGAAGGAGTCCCAGCACCAACGAGAAACTTCCAACCTTACCGAGTCTTGGAGTTGCTAGGAACTCCCCAGGTTCTAACGCCACAGCTAAGCTACAAAGAAGCCCCATACCTCTGCAACAACCCCTTCGGCCCTACAAAACACCGATCATCACATCGTCAGCCCGATAAACACCCCCTCACCCCCCTTCTCTCCTCACAATACTCAAAACCCCTCATCATCGCCCACATAACACCACACCACTCACACCACCCCCTCCTATCCTTATCCACTCACTCTCTCTGACCCTCACGAACAGCATTCCACCAACGACTCCCTCAAGTATCCAAGCTCGAACGAAAAGCAAAAAAGAAAAACCACACACCTCGCTAAACCTAGACCATCTCTCAAGAACACACTCAACCCCCATCCCCCATCCCCCTTCTCAACTCCCCTCTCCCCCCTGACGACAATCAAAGCATTACAGAAAGCCAACCAGCCAGCCAGTCAGCCAGCTAATGGTCGAGGGTGAGAGGCAAGCAAGCGAGCGAGCTAGCGAGCTTCAGCTCCAGAAACTGTACCGGCACACTTACTGAGGGTACGGGAAAGGGAAATGAGGGAAGAATGGGGGAAGGGAGCATACTTGTTGTAAGATTGGTAGTATGGTACTTGCCTGGGTTTAGGATTTGAGTATGGGAGGAGGAGGAGGAGGAGGAGGAGGAGGGGGAGCCTGGGGGTGGTGGTGAGGGACGAGCTGGAGAGGGTCAGAGGTTGGGATGGCTGAGTGGAGGTCAGGGGGGTTGGTGGGGATCTTGTTGTATGACGTTTCATTCATGAATCGAACGCTCATTGTCCTGAACCATCAACGTTCATATCCAGACTCAGGTCACGGCCGTCTTCTGCTCAGCTATCACTCACAGCCGTGATCTCATCGCCCTACCAAGCCGTAAAATCACCCACCTCTCCCTTCCCCTCCGCTTCCCCAAATGTACTCTCCTTCTTAACATTCCAGCCCTCTCCACCCGCCACCTCGTCATCAACCCCATTCACCTTGCCTTCCCAGTCCTCGATCCCCTGCTTCTCCATGATATCCGGCAACACCTCCTTAAAGAATTCCACTACAAACGCATTCACCTGCTTGAATTGGAGGAGAAAGGCGTCGTGACCCTCCGGGCTTTCGATCTTCTTCAGCCTAGAGTCTGAGATGCCGTCCGCGATCTCTTGCTGCTCTGCGAAGGTGAATAGCCCGTCTGATTCGATACCTAAGACAAGGGCGGGCTGCTGAATTCGTGCAAGTGCGGCGCGGACTCTAGGATTAGGGTTTTCTGGCGTCGGAACGGAGGTGAGCAAAGGGTCGGATGGAGGTACATGTTGCGTGATGTCGTGCGTATCGAGCTTCCGCGTTATCGAGATGTAACAATTCGAATCGAAGCGGGAGACGAATTTCTGGCCTTGGTACCGTAGGTAGGATTGTGCGGAGTATGTGGTAGCCTTTCTTTGTCCCTCAGCGAGAGGTGTAGGTGGGGTAGGTGGCTGCATTGGTGTTGCGCCATGGAATTGGGGGTCGGTGAATGCTGGAGGGTCGATGACTGGGGCGGGTTCGGAGGGAGGTGTGCGAGGTGGTGTCGAGGGGTGAGGGCGCGGACTACCGCTTGTCTTGTGACCATCGTTGTGAATTGCAAAGTGGGAGTTGGAGCGCTGTAAGCCATTATGTGTACCCTTTGCTTTTGTGGACTGCGACTCGTTTGGGAATTTGCGGCCGAAGCGCTCTTCGAAGGAGTTGCGACTGCGGTAGGTGAGGAGGGCTTGCATGCGAGCTGATCCTAAGCCTGATGCTGGGGGATCATCGAACGAGTAGTAGCCGTCTTCGTATTTCGGATCGGTGTAAATGGCCTGGCGCTGGGCTTCGCCCCAGCTAATTCCCCACGCACTGTGCTGACTTGACGTAGCAATTGGTACAATCGAGCGTACATA
Source organism: Bacidia rubella (assembly GCA_032158265.1). NCBI lineage: Eukaryota > Fungi > Ascomycota > Lecanoromycetes > Lecanorales > Ramalinaceae > Bacidia > Bacidia rubella. The sequence continues at coordinate 1,534,499 of JAVTIF010000012.1, read as the reverse complement.
GTCTTTGCCAAAGTAAGCGTACTCAAGGACCAGCATTCCTCCCATTGAGCCGCCCACAGCGGCTGCTATCTGTCGCACTCCAAGGTGGTCTAAGACGATCTTGTGCAGACTGCTAGAAGTCAGCGTCGCCTTCCTCTTTACGGAGATGTACGAACTTGACATCGTCTTTTATGGTGGTCGGAGGGAACTCAGGCCCGTATGTGCCCTTCGTCGGGTCCCCATCGACGTATGTAACAGGACTTGCAGTTCCGTATGGGCTTCCCAAGCTATTCAGACAAACCACATAGAACCTTGACAAATCAAATGCCTTTCCCGGTGGTCCGATCAAGGGACCCCACCAGTCCGCCACATCTGCGCTTCCAGAGAGTGCATGACAGATGACAAGGACATTGTTCTTCTCTGCGTTCAACCTGCCTTTCGTGCTGTATGCGACTGGCACGTTCTCAAGGGTGACGCCAGATTCAAGGGTGAAGGAGGGTACGGTAGCGATGTATTGATCGGGTATGAGGGCGGCAAATGGATTGGCTTTGTCATCAGGATTCTGAGGCCGGCTTATGACATTCTCTACGGGATTTAGTATTCGTTCATTGTAGGCAAAGCCGGAGTATGAGAGAATTTTGCACTGACCGCGATTGGGTTCGTGGGCGACGTCCGACGTTGCACCATTAGGCGTCGTGGCGGACGTGTGAGAAGCCATCGTGCCAGGTGATACTCCGGACTTCAATTGCAAGGTGCAAGATGTGCCGTGCGCACAGAATGAGGGTTTTGTTCGAGGAAAAGATGGCGAATTTGGAGTCATGTTGGAAATCTTCGGCCAAAGTGCGGAATATCTTCCGAATTGCGTGATCCGCCAAATGATTTTCATGTTCGATTGCACCGTATTCTTGTTTTCATTGCTATAGACGAAGCTCAGCTGTTATAGTTGAGTGACGGATAAGATAATGGTGATGCTGATGTCTAAGAAATAGTCATATGAACGGGCGTGCAGAAAACGTCGCTCAAACAATCAGCCTTTGGACCGTTGACAGAAGCTTTTATTCGTATCGTACAGAGCATAAAGTAGCACCCAGAAGCTGATCTATAACACATAAATCATCGCCAAAGTCAGACACAAGCAGCTTACCACCCCAGCTTCCCTGCTTTGACCCAATACTCTCTTTCCTCTAATCCTCCATGCTGTGGTGGACTGCCGTGCTCTCTCAACTCCTCTTCATCTCTGAAAACAGGCACCAGTTTGATCCATTTCCCCTCCCCATTCACCTCTGCATGCAAGCGCCTGATCCTTCTCTTCACATGCTTCGGTCCCGAGACTCCTCGCTCCATTGACGTCGTCCCTGCCCCCAATCTTCCAAGCGTCGTCCGTTCCATCTCATCATTCAGAACCCCCACCTCCCACCCATTTCCCTGCCTCAATGCACCTTGCGCGCCCTTCCCCGCCATCCAACATCCAAAGCGTCCCTTCGCCATCGAATTTGAACTTGTGACTGTTCCCAATGGGCCCAACTCGGGCACCAACCCTCTGATACCGGCCCCTAGCTCCGGCAGCTCCATCTCATCCACCCCGCCTTCTTGTACGACACCCTCTTGGGAAACAAACACCCCACTGTCAACACCTACCGTTCCTTCCTCAACTCCAACAAACCATTCCCCTACCCCAGCTGCCACACCAGCGTCCCAAGCCCCTTCTCTCCTCCCTACTCCACCCATTCCTCTTAGCAGCCTTACCGCCTGTCGTCTAATCTTCGGCTCCCTACAACTCGTGACGGTAAAATACAGGGGCGCAATTACGCCCATATCGATACTGAAACTCGGGCGTTGGTCCCAGCCTGCCAGACTGATTAGGTCAGCAGCAAGGGCGACGAGTTGAGAGAATTGGGAATGGAAAGAGTCGAAGGCGAGGCCACCGGGGTCGGTACACGTAGCGAGGACGATCTCAGCAGCTAGATGGTGAACCTTGAGGAGGGTAGCGGCGTGTAGGTCGGAGCCTGTGAGGGATCGAGCAGAGTTGCGCCTGGAGAGAAAGGTGAGGAGGCGGTCGTAGGCCGCGTGCCATTCAGCAAGCTGAGTGGTTAGAGAGGCGAGTTTGGCGGCGATGTCAGCGTTGGCTTCGGGTGGGCGGAAAACGTCTGTGGTGAAGGTTGGGGAGTCTGGTGGTTGTTCTTCGGATAGGGATGGCTGGCTGGTAGGCTGTCTGTTCAGGCTGGGATGGAGATGATGATTTGGGTAGGTATCTTGGTAGGTCTCGGTGGCAGAGACAGACTGAAACTCGGAGAATATTGGTGGCTGTGGTGGATCGTCGGAAAGTGACAGGATTGATTGGGCGGGGTAGTTGTTTTGGGCGTCTGTGTTGGTCACTGATTGGAAGATGGAGAAGCCTTTATTGAAAAGGGTGGAAAGAATGTCGCGCGCTTGTGTTAGATTGTTGAAGACTTCTGGGATATCTGCGAGGGCGTCTTGGGTCAAATGGTGGTAATCAGGTAGTGCAGGGCGGAGGAGTGAGCGAGCTTGGATGTTGAGTCGGAGGAAGACCGGGATCAGGTCATCATTGACTGAATCGTCGACATGTGGCTGGGAAGTAGTAGGCCGAGTACCACCAGCGAGCATCTTCAGACCATTCCGAAGGTGGAGCATAGCCGAAGACGGATTGCCACGTATGGCTTCAAAGGCGGTGAAGAGGATGCAGCAAGTGAGAATAATCTCCAATTTACCATTCTTGCGGTCATTGATGCGGTCCTGCAAATGGCTGAGAGATCGTACATACTGAGCGGTGCTGTAAGAGTACGGTTCTGGTATTAGAAGAGGCTGGTTGGACTCGGTCTCTTCGTGGATCGAGGCCAAAGCTACTACTGCATGTCTGATAGCAGGATCGGAAGCGCTCATCTGCAGTATGAGCTTATCCCAGAAGTAGGAGTGGAAACCTCCGTTGACATTTGGGAGGGTTCGATGGCGGAAGAAGTCCAGATAGCGCTGCTCATGCCGGCTGCCTGGAATAGCCACAGCGAGATTCACACTGGCGTGCGGTGATTCGCTGCCGGAGGAAGATGAGGTTGATGAACTTCTTTGGGACGATGCTTGGCTGGCATGTAGGCCATACGCATTAGGCGCGTATCCCATGCATTGCTTGCGAGATTTGCGGCAGCGAAGACATTGTGGCTTTGCTTCATCGCATTTCACTCGTCGGAGCCTGCATTATGTCAGCTTGTGAATCCGAGATTGATATATAGGGCTTCAACGCACTTGCAGGTTAGACATCCGGTCCTGACCTTGCGGGTCCCGGGCTTCTTTCCATCCATCAGCAGGCTAATTCTGGTTTTCGGGCAATCCGTCGATTATAGTGTATGGTCGAATGACCATCCTACTTAATCATCTCTTAAGTATAATGGCAAACGGCGGTGGGAGACTGTCTGACGAATGAGGGGGGCTGAGGCGGTGGCACGATACTCTAGTCAGGCACGCGTCGCTTCGTCTGTTGAAACAGAACGAACCATGGACCACGCCGCAGGCCATGTAGTGATGATCTTGGCCAAGCGTAGGCAGCGACATTTCGATGTTGTTGTGCATTGACTTTTCTGTTGTCAGCACGAACTGACTAGGAATTTCAGAATGACTTTCATTGGCTCGCAATTAGATTAGTCATGCAGCGGTGCGAGCCTTAGCGTCGTGTCTGACACTAGCGTCGGCTGAGTTGCCCTAGATCATCTCCAATTCTAATTCGAGACTGAGGGCGCAAGGCAGTTGCTTCAAGCCACTGCTTCTCCGCGATGTCACCGTCGCTATCACTACTCCCTCCAACACAAGCCTTCAATTAGCCTTGACTATATTCTAGGCTCGCACCGTATGCACCGTTTTGCCTGTGATTGGCATCACTTTGCTTACTTATCAAGATGCGAGCCCTGTATGCACATGGCGGTGACTGTTGTTGTCGTTGCTTGTCCATGAACCCTTTCCGTGTTTCGCTCCTTGATAATCTGAATGCATACATATAGAGCGTGCCCGATCTCTTTCTACCTCTCTCTCTCTCCCCACTCACGCCTGTTTACCTTGTGCTGTCCTTTCGACGTCTCTCGATTCATCTTTTTTCTGCTTCTTCCCAAAGAGATCACTTGAAGTTGACAGCACAGACGCTACCTCCACAATGAGCGACACAATGGTAGCCAACAGTACTGGCCCAGCGTACTGGGAATACCTAGCCCAGAATGACCTCTGCACCACCGACATTTGCCCATTAGACTATGCCTTTCTCGACTACCTACCAAGTGTGGGTGGCAATGCTTTCTATTCAGCCTGGTTCGGCCTCCTCCTCATCATCCAGCTCGGTCTCGGTATCCGCTACAAAACTTGGGCCTACACGTTTTCTATGTGCTCAGGTCTCCTCCTTGAGCTCATCGGCTATGCTGGACGAGTGTTGCTGCACAATGATCCATACTCCAATGGCAACTTCCTCATGTCCGCCTCCCTTTCTCCACTCAATCGACCACCGCCATAGTGAAGGCAAAGCTAACCGAAATCAGGTACATTATTTGTCTCACCATCGGCCCTGCATTCTTCTCCGCAGCAATCTACCTTTGTCTCGCCCGCATAATCACAATCTACAACCCTTCTCTCTCCCGCCTCTCACCACGAGCCTACACCATCACCTTCATCACTGCCGACTTTATCGCTCTCGTCCTGCAAGCCGCTGGCGGTGCCCTAGCAGACACAATGGACGACTCGACCATGGGCACCAACATCATGGTTGCCGGTCTCGCCTGGCAGGTCTTCTCCATGTTCGTTTTCATCTGCCTATGCGCCGACTTCGCCTGGAAAGCGCGGAACAACAAGACCGCTTGGAATCCTGCCCACGCCACAACCAGAAACTCGCTGGCGTTCAAGGGGTTCTTGATTGGTAAGTCTACCCATAATCCTTTTCCCTATGCTGTCCTCTGCTAACAGCACACCAAGGCCTAACCATCGCAACCATCGGCATCATGATACGCTGCTGCTTCCGGTCTGCTGAACTCTCTGAAGGTTTCGATGGGGCCCTCGCAAACGACGAGAACACATTCATGGTCCTCGAAGGTGCCATGGTTGCAATCTCTTGTTTGGTATTGACGGCGTTACACCCTGGCCCAGCCCTGGGAGATGCATGGAAGGGAGCAGGATTCCACCTACGCAAATCCAAAGCGACGACGACGAGAAACGAGAAGGCTATGGACGTGGAACTAAGCGAAGTGTGATTTGTAAGGACACAAGCTTCTGAGATTTTTCCCATCTCTTACCAAATAGATTAACCGGAACATAGCCAGCGAACAGGGCATTTGAAGAAATAGAGTAACTAGAGGTATATACGTTGAAATACAGCAGAATCACTTCTCATTAGATTTACTCACACACAACACTTCTATCTATCCTCTCAAATGCCTCGACCCCTCAAACAATATTCAAAGCTGTGACTTCGCCTACTCTTCTGAACCACCAGCACTCTACCCTTTAGACAACGACCTCTCATCACCATTCCCCCCCGGTGGAGAGTCTGGAACCGGGATCACAGGGGTAAAGGGGGGGTGTAGTACTGAGTACCAATCTGTGGGTGTGGTTTGACTGTAAGGAAGATATCAGGGGATGAGCATGGGTGCGAGAAGTGCTTCGGAAAAGATGTTTTTACCACTGCAGTGAAGGGCAGATCTGTGTGTTTAGACAATCATAGTATGAATTGACAGTTTAAATATCTTGGAAGTTGGTTCGTTGGACATTGACGCTGGAGGCCGGGTATCAAACATTTGTGCAAATGAAAGGTTGAGCTGCGGGTGGTGATTGGGGGAGCGAAGCCAGAATGATGTCTTTTTCGGTGTTACATTTCGTGGAGTTTTGAGAATCGCTAGAGAGGGTATTTGGATGATACCCTCTTGATTTATCTATGATGTGATGGACATTCGTCAAGCATCAGCGTGGAGTTTTGATGGGTCGATTATACCTTTTGGTGGTGGTAAAGTATGTTTGCGTATCTTCAGAATTACCACGCTTTTCCACAATGTTCCACAATGTTCCACAATGTTCCACAATGCGCTGTTGCGGCGTTTTGTGTACTTCCAGGCGTTTTTCTCTGACTTATTTTCGGGTTCACACGTGTCCGCCGTTGTTGATCAGCTTAAATGTATGGTTGGGTCATGACTGATAGAAACGAACGCTCCAAGACGGTCTATTTGATGATGGTCATTTCATCTTGACATTTTTGTGCGATGTCCGGAGCCTATTGTTTAGACAAGTCACTCACTAAATCTAGTATTGAATGCTGGTATGGTCGAAATGCGTCCTCTCAGAAAGACCAACTCGCGAAGCGCAGTCCTGTCACTAAGAAATCTGCAATTTCCCAAATACGACAATGTCCTCGATATTCCACATCGGTATTCAGACCTGCTTCCGATACATTTCTATACTGCAACTTAGGTTTCTTGATATTTGGAGCCAAGCATTTGACAAATGTCTACAGAAAGCCCTGGAGGTTGCCTTGGGCCCCGTAGTGGAACGAGGCTGAGCACTGCCCTGCCATTCAACCTCAAAACCATTCATCAATTTTTACTGCCATCTAATGATTCTCAATGCCAGATGTGAATAAGTTGAGCGAACCTCATGGAGGTCGTCGCCGCAGCTGCCAGCGTTACCGGCATCCTCACTGCAGTAGGTCACAGCATTGAATACATTGTCAAACTACGAGAGTTCTATGGAGCATTGTCATCGGCTTCACGAACTGTCGATCGTTTTCTACATGGCATAAATTCTCTGCTTCAGACTCTGCACAGTATACAGGAACTTTTGGAAAGATGGCCTCCGGAAAAGACGGATGCCAGTCTCGCTTCTATGAGGGTTCAAGTAGAAGACTGTTCGTACGACTTGTTTAATTGGCTCAGTACAGCGAAGAACATGCGTACCGGCGCTAAAGGGGGCGGAAAAGCTTGGTTCAGGAGATTCCTAGTCGCTGTCAATAGGAATGAGGTGAACGACATCAGATCCGAGATAGATCGGCATAGGTCAGCTCTTAATAGCAGTCTGGCCGTGATTGGCAGGTAAGCAACATCGTATCCCACTCATGTCACTCCCTGACCTTTCCAGGTCTCTTGACATTGACACGTTTCGACACGTGGACAACATCACTGCCAAAATTGATGGCCTTTCAACCGTCCCGTTACTAATGCAGGGACATCAGACCCAGTTGTCTGATATGGCGCAATTTCAAGATTTCCAAAAGGAAGAGATTGTTAAAATGGAACATTTCAGAAGTGCAAATATACAGAGCAGTGCCGGAAGCATGAAGAGTCTGCAAACTATCGCAAGCTCTCTCTCAAGAATAGAGGATATGATGAAGGTCAAGAGGCCCAGAGCAGCATCACATCAGGTTAATACTACGGATCTATTGTTTAGAGACTGGGTTTCAAATTCTGATCGTGCGTCTGTGAGCTCAGAAAAATTGGCAAGGCCAGCTTCTTCGCTTAGAGGTGACATACCCCCGTCGACCCAATCATTGCAGGGGCAAACGAGCCTTGAATATTCATACCCTAGTCAGATGAAGCACAAGTGCAGGATTTGCGATAGGCGTTTCACTCGGCTCAGCTCTTTGCAAACTCACATGCACCGGCATCAGAATGTGCACCAGACTGGAAGTTCTGAAGGATGGGATCAAGAAAGACTTGTTTCACCGGGACAGCAAATCAGAGCGAGTGAACTAGAAGAGCATGCGAGCATGATGCCTCTGGCGAAGTCCACAACTGAGTCTTTGACCGGTAAAACACATGAAGGAGGCTCGTGGGCTGACAGAGTCTTTGAAGGGTTCAGCGCAAGCTTCTTGGCGCCCATAACGCAAGGATATAGCGAGGATGTCATTGAGAACAATCATATGGAGGCACAAGACCGCTTTCAGGGCGTCACAACGTACTCACAACCTACGTCTGGCAAAGACCCATGGGTCATATACCCGTTGGAGAGCGCATTCGATACGTCTCTTGGGGAGACAGTCAAGTTGCTACCAGAGCCTCTCGCAAAGCTCTGGCCAGAAATGGCTATCAGGCATCATTATGTTCCCATGAGCCTCAGAGCCCAATTCAGCCATTTTCAGTTAGAGGTGCTAGAGTACCTTAGGGGCGAGTACCTTAAATGCGAGGTGGAGCTTTCGGAGGAGGATATCAACGGAATGGACAAACATCTTGAGGAAAAGCGACACGAAATACGAATGCTGCAGGGTAGACTTGAGAGCGCAGAACAAGATGTGAGAAAGGCCGGCCTCGTACGTTTTTTCCCAGCCGTGAACCAAGCTTTGAGTGAGCTATATCCAAGTGATTATGCTAGCATACATCATCCTGGTGAGCCGAGCCACTCAATGGGGAAGATGCGGGATCAAACGGGCAACAGCCATGAAATGTTCGAGCTCGGCGAAAACATCTTGGATTCTAACCTGCTCGGGCATTGGTTAGGCAAGCGTGATCGGGTCAACCGCTGGCTTCTGCATTCTATGCTCTCAGACGGGGCTCAATCAGACTTACATAGATCGATGACGAACACAGAAGACCTCGACGAGCCATCTTGGGTGCGCTCAGTGCTTCGGTACTGGTTCGTGGATGAAGCAGCCACGGGCTTTGAGCTTGCTGCATCGTTGTCTGGAGGGGCTGTCGACAGTCGGACGGGATCAAGCCTAGATTCATCAGAGTCGTCAGAGTATCGGACGTGCATTGAGGAGGATGGTGCAATGCTTTCGTCAGCAGGATGATGCATACCCCGCGAAATCGGGCAAATATGAAGCGAACCAGGCACTCGCTGGCCCACATCTCTGCTTTGCGCCAACAAAGCAACTTTATTTTGCAGTCACATGCTCAATTACACGGTTACAGCTTGATCGGCGGCCAAAGCAAATCCCTTCTCTGCCACATCAAGCTCACTTCCTCAAACTTCGATGAGCGAAGGCTACTCGCTGGCCATTTGCACCATGGACCTCTGGGGCTCCAAAGCAGGAGAGTCATTGATGCCTACGAGCGCAAGATAATCCCTGAGTCTACACGGCATAAGCGAGCAATCTTCAGAATACGGCACGGAGTAAGGATGTGTCAAGTAGGCAGCGGGCCTTACAGCCCTTGCTACCGGCTGACGGTAAGCCTGCAAAGAAGCATGCTTTCAGGTACTGGGAGATACCCCAACATTCAAGTGGACACGCATCATCTACTCGTCAATGTGTTTTTCTCCATTGCCAGAGGTCAAACGAGGGGAAGGGTCCGTGCCATGGGTAAGTTCTGCAACCCCGCCCTGCGCTGCTGGCCAGCATCCACAGCGCTGCAGTCAAACCGTGCGACATCGTATCGTAGCCTGTCGGACGAAGACTATCAATCACTTCTGAGGTGTATCGTGTTGCGACGCTGAATGACTTGCACAAGCCTGCCCACCTGCAAAGCACAGGCGCAGTGTGTGGGGCGGAGCCAGGCCTCGCGTCCTCCAGTACTTACGCCGCCATCATATTGTCAAAGGACAGGCAGATGGCTGTCAGCCTTTCTGCAGGTTGGTCAGACTCTCGCCAAAGTCGAAGAGGATCACAATTGCCAAACGAGACCAGTGAGGCCCCCCTGAATGCTGTCCAGTCTGACGGGTCAGATCTGACGGTCAGACTGAGATGGATCTTGCGCTAAGCCTATCCAAGATTGGTGTGATCTCGGCATTGGCAGCGGCAGTGATCTTGGCAGAATCTTGGCAGGGCCCAGACGTTTCCCAGTTCTTCATTTCCAGGCACGAGCCAGTCAGATAACCGCCATCATCCCACAATCAACGGCGACCAAAATAACGGCCGATGCTACTGCATACTAATGTGGAATCTCATCCAATCCTGCTGTCAGACCATGCCGAGTCCGCATATGCGCCATCCAAACTTGTTTCCTTTGTACCACCCGGGATTCCCGGCTTTCTGGCTGCGACACCATCCTGAGGATCCTGGGTGTGGCCCACTACCTCAAACACTGCATAATGCGCTGTCGACCAGTCTTCTGGACCTTCTCAAACATGTTGTTAGCCTTGCAAAGAGAGAAATAGCGCCCTATATCCTTGGCTATTGTCCCTTCAATTTATATGTCTCACCAGCCCTCTCATCTGCCTTATTGTCTGTTCCCCCGGTAGCACAAACCGATTCTTTGAAAATCTGCGCAGGCACGCAGGACACATCAAACACGTCGCGAGCGCTATCGCAAGCCTTGACACACCTGTCTTGACATTCCTTTTGCTCACAACTCTCTCTTTATCCTCGTATCGTCCCTATCATTGTTTGAGAACATCAGTCGCTCCTTCTCCTTCTCATTATTTTTTGGACAGCATTTGAACCACATTCCTTACGCAACCACCATACTCTTCAAAATGCAGCTGACTTCGACAATCCTGCTCTTCGCACTGGGCCTACGCCCTGCGCTGAGCCAGCCTCACCGCCACAACTCCCACGCCCACGAAAAGCGCGTCGACTACAGCAATCTCCCCGTAGACTGGAGCAAGCTTGACTACTCCGGCGGAGCAGCGAAAGCGGCACCACAACCTGCTCCGCAACCGGCGCAACCCTCTCCACAGCAAGAGCAGCCCGCAGTGCAGGCGGAAGCGCCAAAAGAGGATACCAACCCTCCACCGACGCAACAAAAGAACACGGAACCCTCCAAAGATGAATATAAAGCCCCCAGCAGCAATGCCGGCGGCTCAAAGAAGGGCCTCGCCTACAATTGGGAGACCGCCTCCCTCGACATGTTCAAGCCCTACGCCGGCAAATCCGTGTCCTGGGCCTGGAATTGGGATAGCACGGCCTTCAAGCTGCCCCAAGGGTTTTCGTACGTCCCCAATCTGCGGACAGCTCAGCCAGATAGCACGGGTCATTGGATGGAGAATGCGAAGAAAGCGATTGCGGATGGGTCGACGCATCTGATGGGTTTCAACGAGCCGGATATTCCTGAGCAGGCCAATCTGTCGCCGGGCGATGCGGCAGGGAAGTGGATGCAGTATATGCAACCATTAGCTGGCGGAAACGTCAAGTTGGGCAGCCCGCAGGTGAGCAATGGTGTTGGTATCAACCCTGGTACAGGCCGCCAGATGGGTCTTGGCTGGATGAAGGAATTTATGGGCGCTTGCTCTAAGGTATGTTCCATGCTCATCTAAATTTTCTTCAGTACATAAATGCGCCCTCCATCCACCTGCGTCATCATATCGATATCATTCTTCACCCCCACGCACTTGCATCTGTCAACTGATACTAATCAATATCCTTTTAGTGCACAATCGACTTCATCGTCGTCCACTGGTACGGCTGCACAGACGGCTGCACCGTCGACACCGACGTTTCCGCATTCAAAGACTTCGTTGGGAAGGCCATCTCCGCTGCCGGAGGCAAGAAGGTTAGTCGCACCCACTCCCGTTCCCCCTTCCACTTACCCTTCTCCCTATCTCCTCTCCCCGTCGCGCCTCTCCTATACTCTATCCCCTTCATGCTAATATTAAATCAATAACAGATCTGGCTCACGGAATTCGCAACCCACAACCCCGACGGCGTGGGTTTCATGAACAAAGTCCTCCCCTGGCTCGATGGCCAAGACGGTGTTGAACGCTACTCGTACTTCATGGTGAAAGAGGGCGTGCTTACTAGTGGTGGGGGATTGAGTGCGCTGGGGCAGACGTATGTAGGGTGAGCGGAGCGAGCGTGAAGTGGTGAGGGCGGGAGAGGTGCGAAGAAAGGGAGGGGAGGAGGGGAAGGGTTTGGTGGTACCTCAATTACTTCACTTTCTTGGTAGATACCCTTTTGATGACGGTGGTGGAATACTGTGGATATAAGGACGCTCGCTTATATGAAAACTTACAAAGTGCTATGATGAGAGTAGTACATACATTGTCGAGGTCAGCGCGTGTTAAGCATTGCATCCGATCAGCTACTGGCTTTTGAGTCCGCATACGATCGTGTGTGCCCCCAAATCTAAGCTAGCCACTATTCGCAAGAGCAAATCTGAGACGTCCTTCATGTCAAAAGCCCACCCAATCACCATTGGCAAAAGAGGAGCTCATCGGACGTGGGATGTGCATAAGATTCCAGGGCCGTCGCCTCCTTAAGTAACACTTACGGTCGACGTCCTTCCAATTTTTGACGATGCAATGACACTCCTGCATACTAGATGGCAGCATATGGACTTACATCATGAGGACGCTTCGAGCGACCAGCCCCAAAGCAAGAAAGTGCTGGTGCAGTGAATCTGGTTGGTAAAGACGCTTCTTTTATCAATATATTTGTTTACGATAACCTACTTGTCCAATTACATGGTACAGCAGATCAGGACGAACTTAATGAGCTTTTCATTTAGACAAATACTTTGCTCAAAATCGTACTGACCCAGGTGTATATCTCGGTACCGTGAAAACTGATCAACCGGACCGTTGCCACTATGGTCGCTCTTGGTATCTTCATGTCATCGTAAACTTTACCTCAGCGCTGGTCTATACATTTGAAGACAAAGCTTTTGGCCAAACATATAAAATACTATAACAAGATATCAAAAGCTCCTACTTGACGCATTTCAACAAAGTGGCGAAACAGGGTTGACGACGCATCGACAAGAGGTGCCGTATGGAGAGGTTGGAGGAGGGATGCTTTCCTGAGATTGGGTGAGGTATACTGACAGTCATCTCACTAGGGTGTAATTATAGGGGTGCCAACCACTCCATTGCCAACAGAACGCACGAGAATATCGGGGTAAATCTCGAAAGAAACTCATCTCCTGCTACCTTGCCCACCTTTCTCACCCATGCCCGACTTACTCCAAGCCCTTACTCCCCCTCCCCATTAACCTTCCCCTCCACCTTCCCCTTCCCCTCAAAGGTAACCTCCTGAAACTTCCACAAACATCTTTCTACTGTTTGGCTCTCAATCACAAGATACTCAAGCTGCGATGTAGACGAGCATCAAGACCAGGTCTGAACGTCTCGAGGAAATCTCGTACTCGGGAAATTGCAGGATCCTTGATGACAGGACACCTCTTGGCAGACTAATTTCCATAAGAGGACGCCTCTCCATCTCGTCACCTCAATACCTTTTCGTCCAATTTCACTCTATCATAACACTCAAGTTCCAGCAACTGCGCATCCGGTTCGTCTCAGGTTTGATCGATCGCACACAAGACTTAGGCGCACATAGTATGTTGCACGAGGAACGGGACTTTCGCATCTGCAGCCTTGGGAAGCGCTGTGACGATCTGACCACCCTCCTTTAGCGATATTTTTGGAGTATAGCGCTTGTCGAGTGCCCTTCGACGGGCCACATCAACGTACAGCATACACAGCACAGATGCTACGGCCATCTTCAGGCAGACATGTCCCAATCTTAGCAGTCGTTGGAAGACATGTGTTCTAAAAAGGTCTGCCATTCAAGCGTCATGAGCTCGAACCCTTCATGATCGAAATCATGATAATGCATTATAAGAGCTAAGTTCGAGGACTCTTTTCGGTCTTCGTGCATTTTGTTCATCGGTCTATCTGTGATTGCTAACTTTCAATATGCATTCCTGCTCCTTGATGTGTGCTTTGCTGTTTCTCTTAGCGTTTCATAGTGTGTCAGTCTTTTCTGAGTCTACATGGCTAGTCATCCCTAAGACAGCCTCTGCGTCAGAGAAACAGTCGGACATAGATAACAAAATCCGATTGAGACTGGAGAAGCTCCTCCTGCCTTATCAGATTCGTGCTGTCAACTCTGTCGCTTTCGGACGGACCGCATTTTGGAGAATTGACGTCCCAGACGCCATAGTAGAGGAAATCCGCAGCATACAAGAGGTGAGATCACAAATCTTATTTGCTTGAGCAGGGACGTTGATATGAATTAGGTTTCTGCCGTTGTTGAGAGTGAGCAACTTGAGGCTCAGGACGATAGTACCCTAGATCCCCATGAAGAAAGCTCACCCTCGCCGTTTCTTGAGCGCGAGATCATCCAACAAGTCGATTCTCCGCCTGACCTGAGATTACTATCTTGGCCTAGAGGTCAATCTCTTCCTGCTGCTGGAAGACTGCCTCCATACACCTATGAAGCAGCAGTAAGCCGAAAGACTTTTGTGTATGTGATTGATAAAGGTGTCAACACCGCACATCAAGTAAGAAAATTCAACACATCAATATCTCAGATACTTAATGAATTAGGATTTCACAACGATGCCCCATCCACCAAAAGACAGTGATTGGATCTTCACCAGCGATGTTCGAAGGGTATTTACAGATGATAACAGTAAAGGTCACGGAACATGTGTCGCTTCAAAGGCCCTTGGAAGTGTTTTTGGAGTTTCGAAAGCTTCCACCTTAATCCCCGTAAAAGTACAATACACCTCAGCGAGCCTTTTCGAAGCGTTCGTGCAGATTTCGGATGATTTGACGTCTGTTCGAAGTTCTACGGGCTATTCAGTCATTATATGCTCGCTGGCATCGCGAAAGAAGTATCCTCTTGATCCTTCAAATGACTTACCAGAGCCTTGGAATACACTTTTGAGGTATTTCGAAGCGATCGCCAGACACAGGGCTGTCGTCGTTGTTTCTGCTGGAAATGGTGGGAGATCTAACAGTGTAATGGATAAATTTCCAGCTTTGATCGCTCAAAAGGACCACAATTCGATCATTGCGGGAGCAATCGACCAGCAAGGACTTCGGACCGACTTCTCCCAGAGCTGGTCTAGGCCTCAAATGATGTGGGCGGCCGGACAGAATGTCGCTTGCGCCGACTTATCGAGAGAGGGACATACACTAAGGAAGAACGGTACTTCCTTTGCAGCACCTGCGGTAAGTGTTTCCTAGCATACACAAAAGATTCCTACTGGGACTGATCTTTACTGGATAGGTAGGTGGTTTCATCGCGTATCTCTTAGGGCTTCCAAATATCCCTTTGCCATACTCCCACCAGTACTTAGGTTTGGTGGTCCAGAAATTCATTGCAGAGCGCGCATCCAGGAAGTACGTACCCAATGGCGAAAGAGCAATCTGGAACATGATGCACCCTCGTATAAGTGAATTGAATAACCAGAGCGGCTTGCTGGAAAGTGTGGTCGCGCCTCCGACCGAGTTGACATCATGAGCGAGACTCCACCAGCTGCGAATGCCATGGGTCATATCATCGATTCGCTTCAGTCACTCAGGACCGAAAAGCAAGACTCCTTACAAAATCTGGATCCTGCATTCCCTATGACTTGGATCGGCCCAGGAGCATCAAATCTTTCTCGATGCACAGTAGCAGCATACCAAACCATAACAACCACTCCATAAAAACCACTCCATAACCAAGAACCATTCCCCATCGCTTTTTACGCATTCAAACTCCCCATCGAACCACGCGTGTTCACTCAAAAGCAAATAAAAGATAAAAGAGCGTCCTATTATTGCTGCTCACTACGCATACCGCTGGCCAAGGCACATATAAACTCTTTCTACCAAACCAACAAATCAATCACCCACCCAATTCTCCCTCAAGGCGAAAGGAACTCCCGCTAGCCATGGCATGCATTACCTCTTTCCACCAACCAACCAACCACTCTGGGTGGGTGGTTCCCCGGCGAAAGCGACTCACGTCTAGAAATGTCCAAATAATGGGCGTCTTGTGCTTCCCCTACGCGATCCATCGCTACCTCCTCCCGCCCCTCCCCCTCCCTCTCATTTCCACCCCATACCACCAGCTCGGTCATTGCTCACCACGCCAATCCCACTTCTCTCGATGATGAGCGAGAATATCTAGGCTTTATCCAATTTTGCAACATTGAGCTGATCAAATGCACCATCAAAGCATGCAGGAAAAACAGGATTCCTGGGGAGCACATACGTTCAATAATAGAAGAGTGTCTTCAATAAGCACGGGGGCTCTTTTGTTTATTAGGTAGGTAGGATAGGTAGCTATGATCGATCATAAACAAAAGAAAAGCATAAAAACACTTGATCCCCTCCGCTGCAATCAAGCCTCCCCTCCTCTCCCCTTCACCCTCCCTACTTGCCCTCCCCATTAACCTTCTTACCCCCCTCCCTCTCCTTCCCCTCTTTCCCCTTCCCCTTCCCCTCCCCCTCATCCTCAAAAAACTCCAGCACAGCCCTGGACCCCCTAACCCCCAACCCGCCCGGCGGATAACAAACATAAACCGGCTCCTCCACACCCCCCAACTTCTGTCTGAACTCACTTTTCGCCGTAAGTCGAAACTGACGGACAATACCCTCATACATATTCTGCAGAACCCTGACTTTCGCACCACTCATATGGTGGACGGCATGTAACTCATTACTAGCGGCTGATCCAAACGTGAGTTGTTTGACGCCACTCGCTTTGGCGGCGTGGATGGCGTGCAGGGTGATATGCTCGATAGTGCCTGAGGGCGCGCCGGGGAAGTCGAGCGAGTATTTGACTTGCAGACCGTGACGGGGCGCGAGCTGGGCGAGGACGACCATGGCGCAGATATCGCCGTTCTTGTCTTCGGCGTAGAAGTATCGACGATGCTGGGAGTCGATCCAGGGGGTGATTTCACTGAGGTGGATCTGCGTTCCCTTGCGGTTGGCTAGCCACTCCTTGATTTTGGCATCGCATCTCGCTTTGATATCGTCAGGGACTGGTTTCCCCTCATCGATATCGATGATCTTGACGCCTTCCTTCTCCGCATGCCGGATCTTGCGCGCTACATCGTGGTCTTTGGCAGCGGTGTCGGAGAGGGCGTTGATGCGCTCTTCAGCGACACAGGTGAGGGTTTTCCAGCCGAATTTCTCGCCCAGCACGGCTTCCAGCTCTTGGCCCGCGAGGAGCCAGATCGGTTTTAGGTTTTTCTCTTTTTTGAGCCATTTGAGGAATGTGGCGGCGACGTTGGTGTATTGGGTTATGTCGCAGAGGGGGTCGCCGGGTAGGATGGCGTAGCCGCGGATGGGGACGTAGGAGACGGCGGCGCCGGATTGCTTGTGGCGCCAGATTAGGTAGCGGTCGTCGAACCAGGATGTGTTGGTGCTGTCGCCGTAGTTGGCTACGAGGTTTTCGAGGGGTTGCATTTGGGAGAGCTCGGGGCAGTCGCCTTCGCCCCAGGGTGGTGGCAGAGTGCTGGAGTCTAGATGGCGGATGTCGGGTTTTGGGGGTGGAGCAGGGAGAGACTTTGGATCTCGGGGGAAGAGAGAACCGAGACGAATGTTGCCTAGGTTTAGGATGAGCATGAGAATGCGCTCGAGACCGATGCCACAGCCAGCGTGTGGTGGAGCAGCGTATTTGAAACCGTCTATGTACTCTTTCATTGTGTTGGGGTCCACGCCGAGGTGTTCCATGTTGTCCAGCAGCATCTTCGCATCGTGGATACGTTGACCGCCGCTTATGATCTCTTGACCTCGGACGAAGATGTCGAAGGAGTTGGTGAACTTAGGGTCATGGGCATCTGGCATGGTATAGAAAGGTCTGGCAGAGGTCGGAAACTTGTCTAGGACGTAGTAGTCGGTGTTGTATTTGTCCTTGATTAATTCCCCAAGATGGATTTCATCTCTTGTGCCTAGATCTTCATCAAGTGGGAGCTCCTTGCCGTTTTCGTCCCGCCAGCCAGACTCATTCAAAAGCTTGATTGCGTCAACAAAAGGTATCACGGGTGTTTCGTTCAGCCATTGCAGGTCATCGTGCGGAAAGTGATGCTTGATGACGTCCAACTCCGTCCTATAGCGATCATATATAGCTTGAAATATGCTCTTGAGCAGGCTGTCTATCATCTCCAACGCCTCGTGATAGTGCTCTTCAATGGTCATCTCAAGATCTAAGCCTGTATATTCCGTCAAGTGGCGGTGGGTGTTGCTGTTCTCAGCTCGAAAAACCGGCCCGATTTCGTACACACGCTCAAAGTCTGCAGCGATACACATCTGCTTCCCCAGCTGAGGCGACTGAGCCAAAAACGCTGGACGTCCAAAGTAGTCGACCTGGAAGACACTTGCGCCTGACTCTGTCCCACCTCCTTGAAGTTTGGGCGTGTGTATCTCGATAAAGCCTTTGGAATCGAGGAAGGAACGGAATTGCGTGGTGATTCCGGAGCTGACACGGAAGATTGACTTGGAGCTGAGAGAACGAAGATCCATCAACCGGTTGGCCAATCTTGTACGATCCGTGATATGCCCTGTGTGGGCATTCTGTGAGCTGTGGTCTACCTCTTCATCGAATTCATGATCTTTGGAGAGCTCATTCTCGTAGACGGTGAATGGAACAGCCTCCGGCCTCCGAGAGATGACATGCAGCTCGGAAATGCATAGTTCGACTTCGTGTATCGTACATGCTTTGACCGGCTCTTTCGGCTTCTGTATTGTGCCTTTGACCAGCACTATCGACCCAGCCTGTACTCTTTCCGCCCATTGCACCATATGCTTGGTGATCTTGCCCTCCTCCGAAGTCAATACCCCCTGTATCGTTGACAATTGCTGGCGGAAGACGAAGAAGGCGAGGTTCGCGCTCAGCTTTCGTAGGGTGTGAACACGCGCTCGAAAGAGGATGACCTCCCCCAATTTCTCCAGTGATACATCCTTGAGCAGCGAGCGATGCTCTCGTTTCCTGTCCACTGACTGCACAAGAGGGAACTCGCCGTATCTCGCTCGAACCTCAGCCGGCTCCTGTGACTCCGCTTTCTCATCCGCCTCCTTCCGGAGCCTCTGGGCTTCCTGTTTCCGCTGCTCCGCGACCACATTGCGATCCTTGTGAGACTTGCGACCGGTCTTCTTGCGGGTCTGATTTTTGCTCAAAGGCTCACCGTCTTGGTTGAGTTCGCTGCTGGAGGCCGATTCCGGCGTGGGTGACTTGGGGGCCTTCTTAGCGCCAGGCCCCCCAGCGGAACCGTTGCGGGCCAAGTCAGGCTTGTCTCCCTTCCCTTTAGTGCCCACACGCTTGATTTTCGATATTGCGTTGTGGAGGGAGTGCATTTTGTAGGCATTGATCTAAGAATAGAGGTGATTGAGAGTGGAGAGGCAGAAGAGGTGCAGTAATAATCAGTCGGAAGGCGCGAGGGACCACACGGCTGATATTTGAAGGACCCCCAACGACGTCGGCGTACGTAGCTTTTGTAAACACCGTGCGTTCGGAAGCGTCGGTTTGCGCCCCCGGAAGGTGCAGGGAGCGACGCCACGGATTCTTCACTCCCTCTGCTTCCTGCCCACAGCTACTACTATCTAGCACGACCTGACAGCACCTGACAACACCTAGACCGCCTAATAGATTGTTGGACTATGTCGGGTCGGCCAAAGCTTGATGTCACGTGTTTATTATGCAAGCAGCTTACGTGGGTGGCCTAATGCCCAAATGAGCTAATCGACTTCATGATTACAATTCGATCTTGCAGCCACCCATAGATCCATTCGTTGCCCGTCCACAGACGATGTGACTGTCCTGTGTCATGCTGACATTCATTTACACATTCATTCCATGCTTTCCACCAAGTGTGCAACTTACTGACGGTCTCTGCTTACCGCTGATTCTAGACCTCGGCCTTCGAAACATTTGAAACCGCGAACTGGGGTCGGCCAGCGAGATGAGCTCATATGATGAGAACCACCTAGCGCCTCCATCCGCCATCTCACCTGCTACCCTTTCAAGGGTCACCTCCGCCTCATCGACGCGCTCAAGGGCCCGCTCCCCTGCCCTCTCACGAACCTCTTCGACTCAGTCAGCCCCGCTGCGGCCCTCCCCATCGCCCCGCGCGTCTCAATCGTCCTTGACCACTCAAGCAAAGCTCTGGCGGGGTTTAGAATCTGTCGGCGCCTGGGTGGGTAGCTGGCCAAGTCCCGCTCCGCCAGAACCCTCCTTTCTCCGGCATTTCTTCACCACTGAAACGCCGTCAGCGACCATCGAACTGGCTTTCTACGTTCCTGCCAGATATCAGAAAGAAACAAAGCAAGGCAGGAGGTACCCTGTGGTAGTCAATTTTCATGGAGGAGGCTTTACACTGGGCACAGCCAAAGATGACGCAAGGTGGGCTGCGTTCGTCCTCAAAGAGGTGGATGCCGTCTGTGTGAGTGTCGAGTACCGCTTGGCGCCCGAGTCTCCATTTCCAACGGCAGTCGAGGACGGGGTTGAATCGGTCCTCCACTTAGCGGACAATGCAGAGGAATATGGCATCGATCCTAAGAGAATGGCATTGAGTGGGTTCTCAGCAGGTGCCAATCTATGCTTTGCAATCCCCCTGAAACTTCATGAGCACACGCAGTCAATTCAGTATCAGGATGCTGTCAAGGCTCTGGATGAAGGAGGATCTGATTGTTGTCTTCCCGAGATCGTCAGCATCATATCCTGGTACCCACCACTTGACATGCGCATCTCCCGCGCCGACCGCCGGAAAGCATCAGTACGGCCAGATAAGACGCTACCGGATATGCTCACCGGCCTCTTCGATCAGTCATACCTTCAAGACGAAGAGTCCAAGTCCTCACCCTTTGCATCGCCTAGTGCTGCTTCAGATGAAGCACTGACTACAGCCTTGCCGAATAACATCGCGCTATACCTCTGTGAATGGGACATGCTCATGAAAGAGGGCAAGGAGTTTTCAGAGAGACTGCAGAAGCTTGGGAAGAACGTGAAGACTACACTCATTAAAGAGAAGCGGCATGCTTTTGACAAGCTGCCCAACCCATTCAGCGTGGATCCGAAGGTGGCATTGCATTACGGGCAGGCATGCGACCTTCTGAGGGAGGCTTTCAAGCAAGAAGGTTAGCATCTGGGCGGGACTGTTGGCATAGCGATTAGATTGTACATATTGTTGATGTTCCGACGACTTATTATGAGATGGCATGACGATGGACGCCTGATTCCAGGAACCAAATGAGGCTCAACTTCTTACTCTGCGGGTACCTCACATACATTTCGCAATACGCAACTTTTCTCTCCACGACTATCGACGCGATGGCCACTTTTGATTGAACATCCTCGAAGGACAAGGACACACAGCCTCGTTCTCACTTCTCACCGAGGGAGTGAAACAACCCCATTCAGGGGTGATTAAATTTGTAGGGCTGTCTTAGCACTCAGTATGACAGCGGCTGTTCCTTCCACCTCCTCCGCATAGCTCGATCAAGAAGCATTAGACATTAGTTTTTGCAATGTCTCAGATAAAAAGATCGACTCATTCTCAATGCTTAATCGTGTCTCGTTCTTCGAAAGGTAATGGAGCTCAAACAATGTTTGGTGGTCCAACATGGCTGTTTCGCCATGAGCACAGCCGCCTGATCATCCCTGCTAGTGATGCACGTCTGACTCCCGCCGCTCACCAGGCTCCGAGCGAAGGAAGTAAAAAGCGTCATCGCGCAACTTATAATCTCATTCTTCATGTTACAACTACATACTGATCTTTCCTTCTCCCTATTCTCCTCCAGCCATGAATCTTTGGATGACTGATGACACCTGTTAGGTGTGAATGGGCACCCTACTCTATCGGCTGGTTAACAGCCAAGTATGGCCCTCGACTGGTGACTTGTATGGTTCATCCTACCTCCATAGGAGTAGTTATACAACTGGTACTACATATTCGTACTTAGGACCCGGGTCTGGAGCACTTGTTACCAAAAACACTTATTCTTTAGCTGATGCATTTACATTTGAACCTGGTCGACTCCAACGCAAGCAAGATCCTCAATCTTCTGAATATAGCGAAGATAATAACAATACCGAATATCGAACCTATTTGTTCTCCGATGCATGCAAAGAAACCACAACTGCGGAGTGGGACTGCAATTCAAATTGCGAACAGGACGCTTTTACCTCATTGTACACGATACACAATTGCGCAGCTGCCTCTCTGCTCATAAATGTCCCAGCAAATACGTCGGGTCTTCACAATGGTTATAACATCACGAATCCTGGCCAGGTAACTATTACTACCGACACTGGCACTACCGACGCTGGTGAGATAGGACGTGTTCTCACACAGGATCCTAATGCCACGGCAATTACTGCCAGCGACACCATATGGAACTGCCTGAGCAAACAATGTTCCACCTATCCCGAGTGCAATGACACCTTGTCGAGTTTAGACATCGCTAATAAAGAGACACCTTTGTTGATTCGACTTTACATTGAAAACCTAGTAGCGGCCCTCTGTTCATCACTACCACCTAGTTACAAGCGTCTCAATGCTGACGTTGGCGGCATTGGCGTAAGTAGAACGCAGAGAACGTTACTAGGCTATTTGTGTTAATTATCAACAGGTATATGTCTCGTATTGGATTCACGGAAGCCTTGCGCTCCTCTGTTTCATCATGTCATTCTTCCTGAAGTTCATGGCGCCATACATATTCCAGTTGAAATTTCGCCATTCAAGGAGAAGGAAAGAAGCTGCCAAGAGTCTAGCTCAAGAACACTTGTCGCGCCTTGTCGCAGCAATGGCAGACTTCCAAAAAGCCCAGTGTTTCTTTATGATTGCCATTAACATCGCAGCCATCAAAGTCTCGCGCCAAGGAGGACTTGACCCGCAGAGCTTACAGCAGATCTACAACAATTTTCTTTTCCTGAAGCTCATTGCTGTCAGTGGGTACCTTCCCATTACTTTCACACTCTTCAACATGCACCTCGTCCACATGACTTCCTGGTACATGATCACTTTATCATGCTTATGTACAACCTTCGCTATTGCAACCCTCGGAGTGTTGGGTTCTTTCCAGCCAAGCGAATTTGATATGCTGGATTTACAAACCTTTGCAACCAGTACAGGACCCGAACACTGCGGGTCAAAACAGCCTTGGGTATATTGCTACGAAACTTTAGGTTCAAGTTCAAGTGTTGACAGCGGAGATGTGATTATGAGCGAAGATGCCAATGTTGATACAATGGCTTGGAGGATTCTAGGCTTCACCCTAGTTGTCATGCTATACCTAATTGCTAGCAAGTCAAGACTGCGACACAGACCTCTAGTGCAACGACTTTCTCGTTGGATGCTGGCCGAAACAGTGTCTATATTAGCCAAAACAGTTTCTGGAGGGAGGACCATATCTCAACGGAGCATCGACAATGGCATACTACAGCAGATAAAAGCTGAACTATCCGAAGCTCGGCCAGTAGCTCGAGAAGCCATCTCCTGGATTAGGCAATGGATGTGGTTGCGTACACCAAACTCAGTCACCGCCAGACTTCGCACCATTGGCAATTCGAAAGCCTGGACTACGACAATGTCTTACCCAAGAGTGACCAAGAAACGATTTAAACCTTGGCTGGAACGTGCACTCTATGTGACGCGGGAGCGGGTGGAGGAGATCGGCTACGCTAGGTTCTGTTACAAGGTATACAAGTTCTGTATATTCGTCGTTTTCGTCGGCTTCTACATGGATTTCTTTGCCCTCTTCATGTCAGATCTCGCTTGGTTTGCCTACAAAGGCATCTACAATAAAACTTGGAATTTTGGGCAAGTCGTAGCGCTGACGGTATGGGCACCGCCGATTGCGGAGTACATACATCTTGAATTCCGTCAGTCTCGATGCCAAGTCGCTTAGGTCGATGCTGACAGGATCATATAGGTGGCGTGAAACGCGGCTTCGACCACAAGCTACTCCCACCCTACCGGATCACAAAGCGCGCAATGACATTCTCGTCGTCTACCCTCGACCTCGAACGAAATACCCTTCAGCTTACATCTAAGCCTCGAGTAGAGTCAACAGATTGGTCAGAAACAAGAGTCGACTCTGCGAGAAGCTCTGACGATCGGCATGTTTATTCTGAGACCGCACAGAACGACGCCAGATCTTCTCACGGTTCTTCCGATTCTGGATCAATACAGGAGACATCGCCACTCAAGACATCTATTGATGACACTGTGTGGCAACTGCCTGAGCCGCAGTTCCCGTCAAGAACACTATCGCTGTCTGGCTACGACCGATTATGAGCACGTTTTTATCTTCGTTGTTTTATGATACCCACTTCTTATGACTCTAATAATGAAACCATCAAACTTCCCAACATACAGCAATCTATCTGAAACCTGCGTACACCTCTCTGAAGCTGGCTGCATCACAAGCTTGTGTCTCACAGTCACGATTTCCCTAACCTGCCCTTCACTACCCAAAAATGCAATCACTGCTTACCTCCCTCTTCACAACTCTGCTTAACCAGCCTCTTTGACTTTGCACTTCACCAGATCCTTTCACACACAGACAGAAGTCCCTGAAGTTGCAAGTACAGGCGAAACAGCATTCATCTACCTCTGCCTTCACAATTCGCAGATTCATTGCCATCTTCCACATACCTGCTGAGAAGGCAAGTTCAGCAGCGCCACCGCGTGTGAAGGTAAGCTGCGGGTATTTAAAGGTCTTCCTTCTCCCTCAATTTTCTTTCTTTCATATCACACCCTCCCACCCTCATCCACCCTTTGACCCTTGTCCTCTACTATCCAATCTCATCAAATGATTTCTACTTCCATTTGCAGGGCAGCATAGTAACTTGCTTCTGTCTATAAATACATAGTCATATCTAACCACGGCGTTAACTGTGGATTGACGAATTCAATTGATCAGTACGGCCCTCCAAAGAAAGTCCAGCCTCTGTTTTTTCAGTCACCTCATCACCAGCGTCAGATGAAGACCTTCTGTGTGGGACCAACCCCATCTTCTAGCCTGTTCTCAGACCTCTCAAGTCCCTTCGCAAAGATATCACTGATAAGCAGGCACGTGGCATGAAGACTTCTACCATGGCTCCGCCATTACCAGACCCTTAAGAGTTGCTAATATCCGCGACCCTGGTTGAAGAAGCTTAATTTCAGCAACGCACGTGCGCACCCACAGCTCACCAAGTCGTTTAAGGAGACTTTCTGCGGGGATGATAGACTGGTTACGGGTTTGTCGAAGACGAAGAGTGTTGACGATGTCCTCAATGTTGCTTTGGTCGATCATAGGATCTTTTGAGTGTTTGCGGTTACGTCAGATGCTTAACTTCATGGATTGAGTCTCAACGTTGCCTCTGCCTGGCTTGCGGTGGAGGTGGATGAAGTCGCTTCATGCAAAGAAGGATCCACATCTTGCTTGGGAGTGAGGCACGGAAGGGGCGTATGCGCAATTCCGGGCCAAAGCTGGGAAGCACTAGGAGTTAATTCTGCCTGACGAGATTCTGTTACGGGAAAACCTCCAGGCATGGATTTGATGTTGTGATCTACTTCTAAACCGTATCCAGAAGGATCTCCTGGATGTATGCGAGCGTGGGTTGAGACTCTCGACTCGCCGGCAGCCTGGTCATCATCGAAGCGATTGACGAACCTCATACACATCACCCGCTAATCCAGCATACAACGGATATCATGTATGTTGTGCGTGAGGAGGACCGCCAGCACTGGACAACCGTTCATGTTGACTGCAAGGCTTGGTGCTCTCGCAAGAGTGCGGACTTGGTGGAGAGCTACACATACGGCTCCACAACATCAGTGCCATTTGGGTCATTGAACCAAGGAGGTGCTTGTCACCACTGTGCCGAATCCAGGACTTCCTTCTTACGCACAACACTCTTTCAAATGTCTTGTTGGTCCTTTGATATTGAAAGAATGAACTTGGTGGAGAGCTACAAACATGGCTCCACAACATCATCACTGACCTGGACATGGGATAAACAATTGGCGCACCATTACTGTGCTGAGTCGAAGACTTCGTGTCCGAAAACATATCCAACTCAAGCGTCCTTTCGACAACTCGTTGCAATGGAGCATTTCAGCTTGCCTAAAATATGAAGCTGCACCACATCGGTGCCGTCTGAGCGTGAAATCAAGAATTCCGTGGACATCACTGTGCCGAGTCTACTATTTCTTTCCGCTGCACAACTTTCGTACAATCGTCCTCTTGGTGGCGCGGACGCCACTGTAACGGAATGTTTCAGCTTGCCTGAATATGAGGCTGCACAACATCAGCAGTCCTCAACGCGCGGATCGAGAGACATGCTAAACATTACGGCTTGGCTCAAAGTTCGAAAGTGTGGCTTCTTTCTGCTACTTCTTTTCAGAACACAAGCCTTTTTAAATCGTGCTTTCAATATTGTACTTGTTCGTATGGTGGATTGCTGCCTCTATTTGTACACAAGGCTCGACAAGATCCCTCGGTGCTTTTCACATGGAACGAGGCCGCTAATGAATGCTACAACTAGCTTGGATGCGGAGACTGAGACTTCTTTTCAGAAAAAGCACTTCCTGAATCCGTCTTTCCAGTGTCGAAGCTTGATTGGTGTGCACACGAAACTCCGGAACGTCGGTGGTGCTCTGCGCGGAGAACGAAGAGTTTGCCGAGCATTATTAGGAGGAATTGGTGTGGAGACTGTGACTTCTTTCAAGCATCCACGACCCGCCAAGTCGTCCTTTTAATGTCGGGGCCCTGTTTCTAAGGGAGTGTTCGGTCTCGCTTAATTAGAAGCTTTACAAACAACCACGATGTGTTGGGCGCCCATGGAACGAGGGATGTGCCGAACGTTGAATCCTTGCTTGGGTGGAAATCCTGGGACTTCTTCCAATACACATCGCCCTCTCATACTACTCTCGGTCTCGTTGCCTTGTTCACAGTGGGGTGTTTAGCTTGCCTGAGAATAAGACTCACTAAATGCAAGATGAAAATCCAAAGAGGTACCCCATAACACAAGCGACCACCGACATTGGCTATGTCGTACACCGACGGAATCCTGCTCATTGAAGTTTCATTCTAGGTTTCAGAGTTACATCGGTCGTTCTCGTTGTTGTTACTTCCTATTCAAAGATTACAGAGCTTGTACGCAAATGGCTCCCACATTGCCCTAGGCGTGGGACGAAGAGTTCACCGAGCACTATAGGCGGGCTTGGGAGTATAGCCTGAGACTTCTCTCAAGTTTTCAAGACCTTGTCAACTCTCATCCCGTGTTGTGACCCTGTTTCGTATGGGCTATCTGATCCCACTTTCACCAGGCTTACCGAAAACTCCCTGTCGAGCTCAAAAGGCGGTGGTGAGCCTTTTCCAGAGCACTGATCCCAGATTCTTTACAGAAAAGCACAAGTGTTACCTTCGTTCCTGATCTCGTGATGGGCGCTATGAATATTGAAAACAAGTTTTGTTCGTCGATATCTTTCGTGACATATTTACCCGTGACGGAACAATATCTACGTGTGTCTGTCGATCGTACTTCCTCTATCAAATAACACAATATGCGAGAGGGACCCCTTATACCAAAACACTGTACTCGTTGGCGTTCTTGGTCGACTTCTTATGTTCCGCCTTCTTGATATACCTGGCATGGGCACATTTCCATCCAACGTTCGTGAAGATCTCACAAGCCCGTCAAGGCTGTCTACTCTTTTGCTGTCTTCACAATGTCTAAATCGTGTGAACCTGTTGTGACGAGACTTCGCCAGGAGACACGACCCACGCGCGTTTGGATTCGAATGATCTTCTTATTTTCAGCTGAATGACAGCAGAGCTACTCCTATGGCAGTTGAGATTCACATGCACCAAACTATGTTCGAAAGACGCAGAAAGGTTTGGGGTGCTTCGTGACATGACGAAGCAAGAAACGTTCGGATGGATGGACAAGCTGACAAGAGCAGGACTGGTCATTGAACATGTTGATGGAAATGCTGGGACTGGACTGAACATGCATAACGGCTTCGAACTCGATCTCGCTCGACGAGCTTTCGTTGACAGCACGACATTAGGCAAGCTAAGTTGCTCTCACCAAAATCGGTCTTGGTTTTCAAAGGGCTGATCTCGTGCTTGACAATTTCTATGTTGTGATAGACGCTTCGCTCGACCTGCTCTGCACTATCTTTGCCTTGAATGATGAAGTCGGCAAAATCAGGAATTTGGTCAAAGTACCATAGCCCTTGAAGTCGGAGCGCTCAGAATTACTGTCAGCAACTAATCTGCCAAATTCTCGGAGAATGTTTGGACCACTGCCCGCTGAGAAAGATGGGTAAAACATCTATTGTTTCTCAGCTCGTCTTCTATTGGACCGAGTTGGCAGCACGAACTTGATAAGTCACAGTCAGATTTCTTCTGGGCACCGAAGACGTTATGAAATTCCAGCTTACAAGCAGAGTATGAAAGAACTACTTGCTCACCTTCCTACACTTCTTTTGATCAAGCTTGATCTGGATAAGTATATCGCAGCGTCATTACTCGATCTGTTCAATTGAGTATGCCTTGAAGGAATATCGCCAGCAGCACGATCGATTCACAACATCAAACAACGCAAACTGCCCAGGGATCGTTCTGGAGAGCACGCACGCAAAGAAGTATGGTTTATGCGTCATTGATCTTTGTAGAATCAAGAACAGATCACTTGAGATACTTCTTGGGCACAAACCACTGGGTTGATGAAGGCTTTGTGTCTACCAATCTTTCTGTCCCCAACGAATTGTCCGTGTTCTGCCATGCGATCTAATCACCGTCCAAGAGGCTCAAGAGGCAAACTTAAAGACTTTTGCTAAAGATACTTTCGCTCAACGGCACTCGCAAGCCGCGTCTCTCTTCTCTGTCTCAGCAGTCGCTATAATAGTGAGAAAGAAGGGAAAAATGTACAGGGGCCATTCTCTCGGGCTCTGAAAAGGTACCTGAAGAAACAGCTGCTGCTTTCTGTAGTGGGTTTACAGACAGCCTCAAGAAGTGGCACAGAGTAGAGCAATTTTGGGGAGATCCAGTACTTCATGTCAACGGTTCCTTACACTGCTTCGTTCGTATGCAAAATGGGATAGTCGCATGCTCTGGAGACCGATGGCCAGCCAATTCAGACCTCGAGAAAAGGGCAACTTTGCTGGCAGGACGGCTCGTCTCGACGACGATTCTAGAAAACAGTCGTTGACCACCAAGGGCAAGGCTGTTCCGCAACTATTGAGACTTTCCCAAACTTGGCCTGTCCCTTCGGCGTACAAGGAACACTTACACAGAGTCGCGCAACGACGACACTAAAGTCTGAGTCTTCAATATCAACCTTAGGGAATCGATTTCACGCGTAGCAAGGGAGAACGGTGTCCCATACTGCAGCGGACGGCAACTTTTACTGTCATCCAACGTCATTACCGCCATGATAAGGCCACTTTTTTCTACCGCCTACGAACCAAAACTAGCAGTGCTACAGTCCGGTGAGATCCTAGGTGTCTCTTTCCTAAAGCGAGCGCCTCCGCTATTGTCGCATTGCACCGAAATACATCGTGGCTCAAGAAATCTTCGCGTCCATTCCGGCTGTTTCCAAAGCATTTAGCCCCTATCATTATCATAAAACCTCTATACCATTGTCTTTATCGCTTTTATCAGTCTACACCCTACTTTGGCGCTTGTTCCACGCTTCTGCACCCCATACTACCAAGTTTCCATCGGTTGACCAAAGCTTGTCAGTATCGTCTACCGATTCACCTTGGGCGCCCAGATTCATCAGACAATCTGAGCGGCTTTACAGCTGATTAAAAACACCGAAATGTTGCTCGTCTCCTCGTTGAGTCGAATAAGGAAGATAAGCCTCACCTGCTACTTAGGTCTCGTGCGGAATCAACCTTGGAATACATAGCATCTTGCATTTCCACGTCTGCATATATGATGAAGAGGCGAAATCTTCATTGTTGCTTGGAAATGGCGAGGATCGTGGGATCGTGACTCCGTTCTCAAGTCAGAATTCACATCGACAAACCCCCTTGCTGGTGCGATCTGTTCTACACGCATGACGTGCGCAGCCACTTGTTCTGCCTATTTGCAGACTTCTGAAGGACTGGGAAGATGCCGACAAGGCATCATGTGCAGAAATCAGGTCGACAAGGAGCTGGAGACCATGTGGTCATGTTGATATTGAGCAGATGTGGCACATGTGTCTTGCCAAAGCCATGGCAATCATTCTATGAACGTTTTGGGCATCTGCAATTGACAGCCATCCTCTCTCTACAAACGTTATGGGATTCCGCAAACGCGGGTCTTCATGCATGGGGCTTTGACTCAAGTCACGGAATAACTACCATTTCAACTCGGCAATGCTCTTAGAGGCTCAGTCCCCAATTACAACAGAGATTTCGACGACGGAATCGAGACCAGCCAAGCGCGTTTGAGGTTGCCGTGTTGCTGATAATTTGTTCATTTTTGGGTAAAGGATGTCGCACGGCTTCGCGAGCCTCACCCAGAAGCACATCCTGAAGTTGAATGCAAGCAGCGTTAGGCTGCAAAGTCGTGTCAACACAAGCGTCGTGATACTGGAGAAACCCTTGGAAAATGCAATAGGCATAAAACTCTCAGGTTTCCGGAACAACTTATGGTGGGCCAATACTGTTAAGGCTGCTACGTTAGAAGACGGAACTTTTCATAATCACCTTAATTTACCCGAGTGACTAAGTCAGCCTGTGTACGAGGTGTGGGATGAATGAAGCAACCCTCGTAATCTTTTCTTTCTCACTAAACAATGATGCTAGCTTGACGGCATAAAGGACTTTCAGAGGCTGTACGGTCAATGTCTCTGAGACTTCCCTGAGTAAGGCATATACCATCGTGGACAACAGCAGACAATCAAAGTCTATGTTCGGCCACGCCTACCGCGCCATCATTGGGATCGGAATGACCATTTTCTCATGTTGAAAGAAGAACGGGTGTATCTTCTGGAAGATAACGAAAGACGCCTGTCTCCAGGACTATGAAGCATTAACTGCGAAGCTCTACATCGATGTAAAAAAGGTAAACACAGCTAGCTAGGCCCGATGTATTGCCAGGGTACTCAGTATTGTATTCAACAACCGCGCGTTCTGATATATGCAAGCAAAAGGCCTTGAGGCTTTAATCAAGTTACATAAGGGTTACACGTTTTCTGCGCCATAATGCTGGGACTGAATACTGGAGTTCAGGAGATATGCGTAAGGCTCATTCTGAGTGCCCCTGTGATACGGATATTGGCATCGTGCCCTGGATACCAATACCACCACGACAAAAGAAGGTGCACCACTCTTTGCTGCGAAAGGCGCAAGACAAGGTCAAACCAGAGGCGCCCTAGCTCTTCAATAGTGTAGGATGGAGACATGGCTATAATTAGAACTTCTTTCAGCTAGGCATCGCCTTTGTAGATGTTACCAAGACCGTTCAGAACTCGAATGGGCAGCCGTCTGCTAAAGCTCATGTGTGGCTGTACATCCCCATCGACCAAATAAATATGGCCCTTGAAAGATCACATTGACATCCTTTTATGGAAATTGGGTTCAATTGGCATAGTGACCCTGGTCGAAGCTGTCAAGGTAACATCTTCGCGACGCCCAGGAGCGACCAAATGCTACGACCAGAACCTACCGTGGCCCTTGCTGTCTCGTTCACTATTTAGTGAAGTTCAAGACAGCGGTGTTAGCTGAAAGAGTGGCACCGACATCGTCGCGGTTGTGCCAACACCAAGATTGGCTCTATTACGAAGCAGGCGGGCTTCCTTAAAATTCTTTTTGAAACAATGATCTTGACTTAATGCGACTCTCACAGGAAGAGGTCAGTAATAGCGCGAAAGTGCGAAGACGCTGAAGACCAAGCTGACAGCTTTCCTGAGTCCTTTGCCAACTTCAAAGGCAAGCCGGGTTTCCTCTACGTCCATCTTTGCGGAGTCCATAATGTTTATTTTTAGCAGAACTCCAAAGCTGTGGCTAATTACAAGTCTCATGATTTTGTCAGCAGGTCATAGGTATTAAGTCTGGTGCTGGTCTTCTTGGACCTGGCAAGGCAACCACGATACTCCTTCTCTATCTCACCCTCGTACCCACACAACCCCAATGCCACAAGAGCCCGGTATGAGGATGCTTGCGCAAGTCGTTCATCGGACCATTGAAAATCATCGATGCAGGAACGATGTGAAAAATGCTAGGAAGATTTCAAGAAGTCATCATGCTGGACTGGAGGAACCCAATTCAAAATACGCACTCTTTCTGATCGCTTCACACAATTCAGGGCTGGTCGGCTACCTCAAGACGTATGTGGATTCCAAGCAATGTGTGGATGCCAAAAGTCACCTAGACCATGATCCAAATAATTGGTTCATTCATTGCAATCACATTGGCTCTTCCCCTAAAAGCTCCTCTCATAATGTCAGAGCTATACACGAGAGATGTCGGCCATAATCAAATCAATCTTCCGTGGACTCAAACCCAAATCTGCAGCAATTCTTCGCCGCAGTCTTGCTCTACGCTGGACTAAGCTGGAGACGGACCGGAATACAACAAGACTATAACGTTCCATAATGCGATTAGAGAATCTCTAAGGACACGCGGTCATCCTCGAGCTGTGAGGACGTTGACATTGCTTCAGTTTTGTACACTTCCTGGACCGGTGGGTGTGCTGACCTTCTAGCATTTTCGCTCATGGTTGCATTTCCAGTGTCTCGATACGAGCAATAAGGGTCAGGAGGTTGCTCGGCTACCAATCTCTCCATTATCACTTTCCTGCAAAATGTCTCCATTTTTGATCTATTTGTGCAAACGAAGAAAGGCTCTACATTTTCTCTGTTGGATTCCCTTGAGCTGAGTTCCTACACACCAAGATATAATGTCTCTCGATAGCGCCTGCGTCCCTTATGTCCTTTATCGCAATGGCTAATCGAAAGCTATCAGATCCTTCAACACGGTCTAGCAGTGAAGCTACGTCAATGTACGGCAAACGCTGTTTCTCCTTTCTGAAAATGTTTGAGATGCTGCCGTTTCGTGTATGCCAGGATGCGCACCTGAATTGCTGGGTGGCTTAACTGGGTACAGGACAGTTACCATCTTAGAATGAGAAACTGGCATTATGTTGCCACCAGCCCCAAGACCGTTGGCTTCGATATTGTGGCAGAGAGAATTTCCGGAATATCAAGGCGTTGGGTTAATGATGCTTAGGTGCACTCTGCCAAGTGATGAAGTCTGCAATGATACTGCTAATCGCCCGTTGTTCTCGCAGTTCAAAAGAGTATCGTTAGAAAAGGCCGGTTTTGATCTACCAGCATCGATGCATTGCGCAAAGCAGCCATATTTCTTTCCGGATACTGCAAGGTATAATCCAAATTTGGCCAGAATTGACATCTCGGATGATGAGATGCCATCTTGCCCACGCGGTCAGCGCTGAATCTGTCTCATCATCATAGATCATGAAGATGATTACGAGATGGATCCGCGTCATGGCCTCGTCTACCGCTTGGTCCGCTACAAAATCTGGTACTGGGCCCTAAAAGCTTTCGGAGCTTTTTCCTAGCTTTACGTATATCGCTGAATTGTTTCACGGCCTCAGAGTTCTTACGCCCAGATATGCCGGGCTTGGCCTAGTCGAAAGGTACCTGGAGAGCCATCCAATGGTGTCAATTTAGGTCGGGTGGAGAAACATCGCGGTGGTAGCGGGACAATTTTGCTCCTAAGGTCCCGGGCATCATTCGACTATATCTGGATACAAAGGGTTTCAGACTATTTGGAACGAGGATCAAGCGAAGCTTTTATAATGTATAAGACCGTGACAGAATACCCAAGAGTCCCCAGAAGGATGATAGTTCGACTGGAGGCTAGCACTATGCGGCTGACCACTTCTTTCACTAAGGCATGTACGCAACAGAATGATTCACTTCTGTTCTTTTGGAGGAGGCTCTATTCCATGCCTATATTCTACCATTTGACCAGGTGACCATTGTTTTGTAATCCATCCACCTACATTACGGTCCTCATGTCATGTTAGGGAAGATTGGTAGCGTCATGCTATGCGTCTTTGGAAGACAACGTTGTCGAAAAAATGCTGTGGACGGTTTGAGTAGCCTTGAGCTGTGCGTTAGTATTACATTGGCAGTAACTTGGATGAGACAGCTTCAAAATCACACCAAGGATGGGCGGCCCCATGGAATAAGCACAAGACTGAGAGGCGCTGACAGCTGCATCATGGTTTACTCGTTTGAGATATAGCTTAATGTCGACAAACCGTCGAGTAGGATGCCCAAATGGTTCCTCGGGAATGTTCTGCGATGAGGAAACTTGAACTTCACACTCAATTCCTCGCCGATTTGATTGAGAGTTCCGTTTACGAAGATGCTTCAAGATGTCACTACCTTCGCCACATTCTTGCGTTCCTTCTACCCGGAACGGCGCCACGTTTTATGACATGCTCATAGTCACAAGCTTGATTCCCAATGGACACTTCAAATAAGGAAAGCTATTCAACCCTTGCCAGGAACTTGACGGGGGCATATGTTGGTCGTAATGTCCTAAGTCTTGAGGGATTCGTTTATATAAGTACGACCAATCTATGCTCATTGTCTTCCTTAAGCTGCTGAACAATTCCTCTCTGATACTTTGGATGTCAAGCAGGACCAAGAATGCAAAGATGCATTCTACACCACTGTATACGCACTCTATGCCGCTACTTGAGCGTTTTCTTCCTCTGGAATTGAATGTGAAAGAAGAAGAATGATTATGATGGCGAGAAAAATTCATTATTCCTAATCAGACTGAATCGACAGACGTGTTGGACTGTAACCATGTTCAAAATATTCATCTTGAGCATGGCAGGTACACTGCTCTACATTGCTTAAGCCGCTTTGACGCTGCAATGGATGATGACGAAGATGGAGGAAATAATGCTTTTGGCCGTGGAAATTTCATCATAAAATCACGTTTTTCCTGATTCTCAACCCACTTCTGGCCGACGAGACTCTCTGTTGGACTGTCATTAAGGCTCGTCTCCTTGTTGATGCGCTGATTCGAGACATGCCTCTTCCTGGTTTTGATCCTTCATGTTTCATCAATCCTCCAGACTCAGTAAATCCCAAGTGTGGCGATAAAGATATGTCTCAATCCAACCTGGACCGCAAAACAGCCTCCTGGATGGCAGATTTTCGACGTCGACCCCCATATGCACAGCGCCGGTTGTCCTCCTTGCCTAACATCAGGGTTCGAGAGCAGATGGAATTCCGACTCCGTGATAAAACACTATATTGCATATCCTGCGGCTAGGCCCAGCAGCAAAGGGACGCCACCAGGACAGGAGCCCGACCCAACTACACCGGGATAGGTACCCCAGTCTATGCTTGACGCTATGAGAATCTGCGAGTCTTTGATGCGGCGATACGACGGTAACCTTCGAATTGCACTCAACCTTGCAATCGATCGAGTAGCTCAGATCGACAATCAAATCATCCGGCTTTCTCGATAACAAAGCTTGTCGGCAATTGAAGAAAGTGAATTTTCAGCGTTTTACTCAATCAGGCTGTTTTCGACATGTGTGAACTTTCTGAGGCATAGTTGCGTGGCTTGTTCAGTTCTAGCGCTAATTCTGTCAAGTCCCATCCTGACAATATCAAAGAAGAGCCAGTCCATTGCTCGTGTGATAAGGACTCGTCCCGAACCAAGTTACACTTGTATGTAACGCTTACTACTCGCTAACACTCCGTCATCACATGATGAGGATCCCGTCTCCGCTAATACAGATGACATAGAGAAATTTTGGCCCTCTGGACTCAAATGGAAATGTGAGAGTAGCAACAGATCGGACAGGCTACAGACTGCAGTGATTCTGGAACGGTGAAATCAACTCTCTATGGCTACGCTTCGTGTCTATGATGACGTCGTGCAAGGATCATCAATTGCTATCATGGTTTGGAACATCGAGCGACTGGATAGTCTAACTTACTATGCTCTGGTCTTGTCGGGCTGCTACAAGCCTTGCCCAAGGCTGAACAAAGCCACGTGCGCTAATTTCGCGT
This sequence comes from Bacidia rubella, assembly GCA_032158265.1. Classification (NCBI taxonomy): domain Eukaryota; kingdom Fungi; phylum Ascomycota; class Lecanoromycetes; order Lecanorales; family Ramalinaceae; genus Bacidia; species Bacidia rubella. Next base: position 1,498,900 of record JAVTIF010000012.1, on the reverse strand, counting down.
CCTGTGTACTCAGCAAGATGATGGTCAAAGAACAAAATGGTGAATATAGTACGGTCATGCATATCGATAACATTTAGGGCTTGTGAGCATCCCAGGCGCCGCTTGATAGCCAGCGCAGCGTGACCATCTAAGGGGATCACCCACAGACAAAAGAGTTGAGATCCCAATTGCGCGATTTCATACCTGAACTCAAAGGGTCCGTAAACACATACGAGGACACTCGCATGGTAGAGAGTTGCCAAACTTCGTGCGCGCGAAGCTTGAACAGAACGCAACAGAACGCAAGGCCTCATTTCCAATTTCTCTGGCTTTGGTTGCTCTTCATTAGAGATGGTGCTATTGCCCGCCCTCTGTTTGAATTCTCTGGCTGACAATCTTGTACTACCATCATTTACGTACTAGATAGCAGCCTTCCTGGAAGGCATAATCCATATCTTTTCGTATGTATCTGCACTATGTATCAGCAGGGAGATAGACGTATTGATAGCTTTTAGTCACCAAATTCTTTAACGAGTAAAAGCTTTCAAGGAGGAAAAGGGCAGATGGGACTGCATGAACCTCTGTTTCGCTGTAAGAATAAGAACGACTCTTGTTATCATGCGATATGGCCTTACGACAATACTTGTCAACCTCAGGCAAATCCCCCGGCATAAAACACCCGACAACCAAACCGACCAAAGCCTCATCACAAAGTACCTTCAACATTCACAAACCCTTGGGTATTATCGCCTGCCAACCGACGACGCCACAAAGAGAGCTTGTTTCTTGATATGAACTACACACATGCGCAAACGCTCATGTGGCTCCTCACATTCATCGGCACAAAGCTCTGTTTCAAAGATGCAGAGAGGTTTGGTATACTCCAAAACAATAACAACAGAGATTGGAAGTCATGCAAAGTCACAGACTTTTATCCCACGCAGCAAGCAGACATGAAGTCTCTCAAAGACCACAAGCTCCACCAGTCTTGTTTGCGCTTCAAATTGTGGTATGGCATCAGCGTATTGGAGGCCGGGTGGGACGTGAGGGGTGCGGGACGTTATGAGATTGATGAGTGGATCATGTTTCACTTTGATACGTGCTTTTCGGCGGAGCGTGGGAGTTTTACTGAGAGGGGGAATTGTTGAGTGGCGTGCCACATGGTAAGTTTCTTCGATCGTCTTTTAGGTATTCCTCGACTGATACGTCCACTACAGCTATCTACTACAAACAGACCTAGACACGGTTTTCATGAACACATTGGGAAGATGAAAGAGGAGTAGATGGTATTCGGGGAGCCTACGGCGACAAATCGGTTTGTAAATAGGATAAGCTTTACAGATCGATGTATCACCGAACTTGCATATGTTTTACTCAGCGCGAGCGAACATCAAAACTCCACTGAGGCAGAGTAGCCAAACAGTAGTGACGAGGTAGACATGACCATGAAATGGTAGAGGGATGCGAGATGAGACGGAGTGTCTTGTCGTTGAGCTTGGGCCGATCTTGGCATCTCCTTTCTCCGCCACCCGGCTCCTCTTTGGGTGCCATTTGTGCAGGACGGTGGCAAGCAGACTATCCCAAACAAGATAAAACATTCTAACTATTCTCAATGACTGTTTCAATCATAAGACGTAGCGGGTAGAAGTAGACTAAAGCTTTGCAGCCACCGAAAATCGACGAAGGGGGCTGATAACGGAACTGGTGCCTCTTATGCGTGCCTGTCGAGTCTGTAAGGGCCAGTAAGCTGGACCACTAGGGGCTTGACTGTTTAGAAAGGGACTCCCACACTCAAAGCAATCTCTGATATTGGATCTCTCCACATGACGGCCGATTCTAAGGTCTCTGCGGCAAGTTTAGGTACTAAGGCGTCAAGCGAGATCTGTGAGACGATGGAGACGGCTCCTATCATTCCTTGACAACCATCCACATCTAGGATCAGAAGCGAGTATCTTCCATACTACCAGCTTCGTCATTAGTAGTGCTATGTGTTTCTGATCTCGGGGCTTGATTTAGGGAGCATCGATAGAGGATTAGAGTCTGTGGACGCGTTGGACCAGCTCGGTAAAAATTCTGGATTGAACTGGATGGTTCTTGGACTTCAATATACTGTTTATTGTAGTTTGGTAGCTCTTGGGTTATACCTCATGTATCCTCGACGATGGTATCAGGGTAGGTTGGATCGTTAAGGGGCCTCACAGTATTAACCTTTGACTTGCTTGTTCAAGATGTGACAGAGCGAAACAGCCTTGGGAGAGTGTAGCAAGGAAGATTACACATGCTCTCCTTGATCTTAGATGTTCTTGAACCTTATTTGGTGGTTCTTGAATTGGTCTTGTTCGACGAGCTGTGCTCCTATCATCGTAGAATTCATGTTTTCTGTGTGCTCAAGCGACTGTCCCAATAACAGCTGAAGCTGATTCGCTGGCGTCTATTTAGTCATATGTTCGTACGTGGAGCTGTTGTATCTCTTCGGGTTCGGAAGGGTAGAAGAGCGAGAGGATGCAATGAGATTGCATTTGCTTCTGTTTTGGTGGCGCCCGAAACGGATGGTAGAGCTGCTTGCTTACGAGGAAAATGGGTGCTTTAATATAAGGACAGTTATGATGTCGGTATAGCTAACGTTGAGTGTTCATGCCATTCTCCGCCGGTGCGAAAATGAGAAGCTTGTCGAATAGCTGGTGCCAAATCTCGTGTGGGAAGCTGCACAGGCTTATAGTCGGAGAAGTCTGTTCAACCATCCTGAAGCACATAGTTGCGTAGTAAGGGCGAAATTTCTCCGACGTTGTGTAATGCGCATGGAACTACAAAAGTTCAGTCATACAGTGTCATGAAAACTTTCGCATTAATGCAGCGTCCGGCTTCAATGCACTGGAACATCCACCAGAGTTCGATGATGAGAAGTATGTGCCAAATTGAAGTCCTTTCGTAACACAGCAATCGAGCCAGGACTAGCGTTAGTTCGATTGCTAGAGCTACACCTAATGCTTAGATCATGCATGGAATTAATAACAAAAAAGAAAAGTATCAATTCTTCCCGGAATTAAAATATTGTGCGATCCGTAGGTGCAAATGCTAACCCCCGTGTATCCTAGAGCAGAGTGAGATCCATCTAATTGTAGGCAGAAAATCGTGGAGCAAAGTCCTACGGTCAGCCTATTGAATTTGTCCACACCATTGATCGTACTTGTCGCGCGCACTGCAGGAGCATCTCAATACAGAATCTTCTTTGTTCCTAGCCATATAATGGGTAAGCCAGAAAATGCGGTGTCGAAAGCTATGTTACTTGCTCAGAATGTTACACCATTGATGTTTGCGGAGAAATACTTACTAGGAGCTGGTCTTTGCCGGCATGCTGCAAGAAGCATGCTTCAAAGCATATAGGACTCCTTCTATCCTTTTCGATACGACAAAGTCTAGGCTACCGCTACTATGCTGGAGTTCGCAGGCCTGGACGTCAATGAGCATTTCGCAAGCTCCTTCGTATTCGGAGTCGTATCCACGAGGTGTCTGTTGAAACAGCATGGTACGGCCACAGGTATCAATCTCGATGCGGAGTTTCGACTGTCTAAGATTGGGGACCTTCCTGAGAAGCCAGACCATCGTTACCACCCATTCCATAACGTCCTTGTCCGCATATCTCAGAATTAGGAGAATCCGAAACTTAACCTCCGCGATCCCAGGATACCCAAGTCGTCTACGGAGCCACTCTAATTGTCGTAAGCTAGTGATTGACCCACGAAGAGTTTTGAGCAATTGGGTCCTTGGGCCCTTGCTCTTGATGTATGCCATGAACTCATGATTCAATTGCTTATTGACACCGAAAATGAAGCATTTTGTGTACGGATAATTCAAAGCAGAACTGTCGTTCGTCCAATCTCTGTAAACCTGGTCTTGGCTTTGAGTCTGTTTCTGATCTGGAACTCCATGAAAGCTGGGATCCTCCGCTGGAGAACGAATAAAGATGAGATCAAAGATACGGAATCGTATTTCGAGCGGAAGTGCACAGAAACGACTGAGTTCGGGTTCCCGCATCTCTCTAATACCAACTGGATCATTAGACATGTGTGTTTCGGACAAGTCCGACTCCTGAGGCTTTGGACTGGTAACCTGGGATTTCAGAGCTCGAGGTGGAAGATAAGGGGGCATTGCCCGTTGGCGCGGAAACCAGCCCATCCCCAACAGTGACCAAGCGAAAAAGGTCAGAAGCAGAGGTAGACACTCTAGTTTGTGTCCTTCTCATCCTGCGTTTAAGTATCATGCTTAAACCAGGCAACGGAGGTAAATGGCTCGAACAGCAGCCTTCAGCATGGGGCCCCTTCAGCATGCAATCGATGACTCATCAGCCCTATGATGCATGACAGCTTCTAGCGTCAAAGTTAAATATGTTCATTGACATTGATTTCTACTTGACAGCAAGAATACTCCGTTTCATTCGCACACTCTTCAGAATAACAACTCCCGCGACAGCATGTCTCTCCTCTCTAATCACAAATCATCTGATTCTGGCCTGATCATCAACCTCCACCCTCTTGTTCTGCTCACAATTTCCGACTACATCACACGACACATTCTACGACGACAAACACAACCGGTAGTGGGAGCCTTACTTGGTCAGCAAACTGGGCGCTCAATCAGTTTGGAACAAGCATACGAGGTCCAGGTCATCCAAAATGAAGAAGGGGAATACGTCCTGCATGACACATTTTTCAAAGACCGGCTCCAGCAATACAAAGATGTGCATCAAGTACCCGCCCTTGACTTGGTTGGGTGGTTTACAACGGCACCTACCACAGGTCCAGAAGCGCTACATCTACCAATACACCAACAAATCCTTCAAAGCCACAATGAGACCGCCATCTTGCTCTCACTCCATCCAGCGGGCATTGTTGGGGGTCAAACTGCTGGTGGAAAGCTACCCTTGACAATCTACGAAAGTATATACGAGAGCACAGGAGATGGAGATCATTCTATGGAGACAGGCGAGAAAGAAGGAGGGTTGGAACTGCGGTTTCGAGAGCTACCATATTCCATTGAGACAGGTGAAGCGGAGATGATAGGGATTGACTCGGTAGCACGAGGAGGTGGGAATGCTACAGCAGTAGATTCAACTACAAAGAAGCAGCAGAAACCGGAAGCAAGCCAGGCGAGCCAAGCGGCGGTGGGGAAGGGAAAGGAAAGGCTCATCAAGAGCAAGAAAGAAGAAGAGGTGTTGGATGACTCGAACCTTCTTTCAGCGGAGGACGAAGAACGTATGTCCATTCTCTCGCATATATGATCATTTGCTGACTCAGTTGCGTCCAGTCATATCATCCCTTACGGCTCGAGCCAATGCCATCAAGATGTTACATACGCGGATCAAGCTTCTCAAATCCTACCTGACATCGTTGCCGCAGTCATACCTTACCAATAATTCAGACGCAACCAATGGTCATTTGAAAAGCACCGCCAAAATAGACTATCCTCTTCTCCGATCTATCCAAGCCCTCCTCTCGCGCCTTCCCCTCCTCCTACCGTCTAGTGATCTCTCGAACTTCAAACAAGAGACCTTAGCAGAGAAATCGGACGTGGAGCTGGTGACGCTGTTAGGTGGGCTGGGACGCAGCGTCAAGGATGCGCGAGAGCTGGGACGAAAGTTTGCGATCATCGAGGAAGGGAAGAAGTCAGCAAAAAAATTCGATATAGGGTATAGGGGAATGTCTGATTTAGGCGGCGATCAAGATGGAGATAATGGTGGTCTTAGAAGTGGCCATCCCTTGGTGCCACAGATGGCGCCTTCCAACTACCTGTGATGTTCTACAAGGGATATACGAAACGACAAACTTTATGATAGCATGCTAGATGCGGGTGGCACTAATGCAATGAAGGCAATTAGCGTAGCATAGCGAGAATTGACAATCTGCTCAGTATAGAGCGTCCATGGAAATATTCCAGAGTTCAAGAATGCTTTTCTTCGTTCGGTATTCGGTTTGTAGAGTGAATGAAAGCCCGACATGGGGTCCTCCGGCTTTTCACGGAAGTGGCTTTCGTCAGCAGGCTGAGCTCCATGATCGACCACCCTGAGCTCTTTCCCCTTAAAACTCAAGCAATTGATCACTTCCTGATCATTTCACACATGCTATGTAAAGCTCAAACCCATGATTTCCACCAAGATGTCATGGACACTCTTCCCAACATCCACTAAAACAATCTGAAACCCCCGCCCCGCAACCGACCCAAACAATGCCTCTCCGCGACTCCCTCCCCTCAATACCCACCTGGTCGCAAACCAAAACCGCCTCCAAAGCCGGCTTTGACAAAGTCTACAACGTCGTCGACAAGCTCGGTCCGCCCGTGAACCGGCTTTCCAATAAGCTCGGCTCCGAAGCTTTCTGGCCCACGACCCTCGACCGAGAATCCGATAAAGCTGCCCGCATCCTCCGAAGCTTCTGCAAAGATGGCTTCTACGTGGAAGAAGACAAGACTGAGCAGGGTGGGGATGGGAAGGAGGAGGAGCCGGGAAAGAAGAAAGATGACGGCGTGCCGAAGGGCAAGCAGCGTGTGATCAAGAAGATTCCCACTGAGGTTATAAAGAGGGCGAAAGGGCTTGCTATGTTTACGACCATGAGGACGGGCCTGTGGGTTTCTGGTGCTGGTGGCTCGGGTGTTCTCGTCGCTAGAAAAGCGGATGGCACGTGGTCTCCGCCTTCGGGCATTATGCTGCATACTGCGGGCCTCGGCTTTCTTGTCGGTGTTGATATCTACGATTGTGTCGTGGTCATCAATACGGATAAAGCGCTCGAGGCGTTCACGAAGATACGATGTACATTGGGTGGGGAAGTGAGTGCGGTCGCTGGGCCCGTGGGTATTGGTGGCTTGCTGGAGACGGAGGTGCATAAGCGACAGGCGCCTGTGTGGAATTATTTGAAGAGTAGAGGGTTCTATGCGGGTGTGCAGATTGATGGGACGGTCATCATTGAGAGGACGGATGAGAATGAGAGGTTTTATGGGGAGAGGATTGGGGTTGCGGATATTCTGGCGGGGAAGACCAAGAGGACACCGGTGGAGTGCAGGGGGTTGTTCCAGACTATCAAGGCGGCACAAGGCGATACGGATGTGGATGAAACTGTCCTGCCGGGCGCTGAGCCGACGCCTGGGGATTACGAGGTCCAAGGAGACGAGAGTGGGTTTGGGCTCCCACCGAAAGAGGATGACCCGGATCCGTATGGAGTGAAAGCGCTGGAGGAACAAGGTATGGAGGTTCGAGAAGCGGGCACGAGAAGCCGACCCAGTGTCGATGCGTTCGAGTATCGGCCTAGTCCGACGAGCCCTGTTTATGCTACGTTTCATTCACGAAACAACTCGAGAAGAGAAAGCGAGCGGATGAGCATTGGAAGAAGAATGAGTATTGCGAGCGTGCATACAGATCGTGGAACACAGACAGATGATCTACCATCGCCCAGGTTGACCAATTCGCCGAGGGAGGTGGACGAAGGAAGTCCAGCGAGGAAGGCTACCGAGAATTTGGCGGATGATATCGATGATGGGTCTGCTAGCAGCGGGGAGGAACATCATAAGACAGAGGCCACTGTCATCTCAAAAGCAAAGCTCGTCACGATACCAAAGCGAATACCTCCTGCGCTACCGCCACGGAACCCGCACAGGAGTAGCCGTCAAGCGGATGCGGCGACTCCGGCGAGCCCAACCGTCACGCAGCACCAGGAGAAAGGGCTCGGTATCGACATGAATGGGGCGAAGAACGAGGACGATAGCCTGTACCCTATTCCATCTCACAGCTCTATCGAAGAGCGTCTTCAACAAGTCCACCTTGCTCCCTCAAGGGGCAGCGACCGGTTTTCGCCGAACAAGGATGGCTTCGATGAAATCTCTATGAGCGGTTCGGACTACTCACAGTCTCGAGGACCCACACCCGCTGGTCCAACGCCTGGCGGTGCCACACCTGCTGAGGAGCCAAGCGAAGCCACGATTATCATGAAGGACGATGAAGCAGAGAACGCAAAGGATACAGCCACAGAGGAAACTCCTCACCTGCCTCAGACAGAGACCTTTGCTACAGCCAACAGCGCGCCTCAGCTCAAGCAAGATCAGGTAGAGCCGGTCAACAAAGACCAGCTAGCTCCCGCATCTCTCAAGTCTGAATACCAGGATTATCACTCAATGCCCGGCGACTTCCACTCCCTCCCTGGCACGCCAGCTGAGATGGCAGACCCTCTGCAGGAGAATGTTCCACCGAAATCAGCAGATGTGAAGAAGGAGGTTGAGAAGGCGGAAAAGGCGGATGATTTCGCATAGCTGCTCTCTTTGCTGAAGCGATACTGTATATTCTGTTGCTGCATTATAGCGTATATGATGGAATGGAACTTGTAAGATATGATCGTTTACATTATTTGTATACGATGGTCTATCAATAAGTCTTTCGCTCTGTGCTGCAATGGCCCTCGCAGGTTGTGAGCCAAGTGCTTGAAAAGCGGGTCTTCTACCTTAGGTATGGCTAGCGCTCGGCGCCAGTTTTGGGCCATTGACAGCGTGCTCCAAAGTATTTCTCCTTTACACTTAAGGTAATCTCTAGCTTTCTTGTGATGAGAGGAACAGCAAGATCATGTTTCGATCCAATCACTTATGGTCTCGTCAAGCAATGTTGAGCATATTAAAGCCAAGGTCGTAAACAAGCAGAGTATCCATCAAGCCAGATATTGACGTGAATTCCTGCTGTCATATCGAGTAGGTCAACACGGAGCGCTCGTGCGTTCTCTTCAGACCCCCATGCTACAGTTCCACCCTGACGGCCTTCAGCACCGAGTCCATTCTAGACCCTGAGAAAGTGGCATTAGAGGTCAGCATACGAGTGTTGGATATGCTGTACACCCACTCCCACTTGTCTTCAAAGTCAATCTTGTGAAGTCTACGCATTTTCAGCAAAGGTGGGGTGATAGCGTGGGCTTATGCTGCCAGCACTAGCTGCATTACTAGTCACCGCAGCGGAGGGGCGCAAAGGTCCAGGCAACTACTCCACGGACGAATGCACCGATGACCACTACATGCAGAGTCCCAAATTTCGGGAACCAATCAGGAGGGTAGACTCCATTCGTACGCCCGAAACACTCCATGACCGAGCCTCTATCTGTGGCAGCAGGCGTCACCCAGATGATTTGCCTGGCTCTCCATGCCACAAAAACCTTAGCAGAGTTCTATAACTCGTACAAAGACCTCAACTCCGACATCTCAACGATCAATCAGAAATTGGACTGTCTCTTGAAGATCCTCGACTTCCTGAAAAGCGTGATCTCGGACCGGGACGCCCAAAAGGATGAGGACCATGACTTGGTTCAGCATGTTGAGAGTGCCATAAAAGCTTGCGGAGAAGCGATAGAAGAATTACAAAATGAATGCAAAAAGCTCACTAAGGCACCTTATCCTGCGACTGGGTTCAAAGCTGCCGCCAAACTCACAGGGCGTCGAGCAACTTACCCATTTCGCACAAGCACGCTACAGAAACTAGGAGAGAACATAGACGACATCCATAGTAACATTGCGACCGCCTTAAATGTTTTACAGCTAAGGGACAACAAGCGGCTCCAAGACACTGCCACGAATAACCAGTCGCTCTTGAATCTGGTTCTGACAAATCAGCTATCATCCGAGCTTTATAAATGGTTGAGGGCACCAGACGCGACCGTTGAGCACAATGAGATATGCTCAAAAAGAAAACAAGGTATGCATCAAATCCGAACATTCCGTTGCATCATTAGAACCACTTGGGGTCCTGAGACCTTCAGTATCCGAATTGTATTCCCAAGACCAGTCTTGCGGTTCCTGTAGTTACTTGACGTGCGTATATTGACTCTAGGACGGTGAATAGGCACTGGACTGTGGCTCATAAGGCATCCGCGTTTCTTGAATTGGCTCACCGAGGGGAACTCCATCTTGTGGTTGAGCGGGTTTGCTGGGTCGGGGAAGTCTATGCTCTGCTCTACAGCAATTGAGTCCTTACCCAACAACCAAGGATATGACTCGAGAACAGCCATCGCGTTCTTCTATTTCACCATGTGTGACAGATCGAAACAAGACGCATCGGCTATGTTGCGAGCAATGCTGCTGCAGTTGTCATCCCAACTTCCGGATGGTCATGCTGATCTTGTCCGGCTCTACGAATTGTATCGCTTTAGAATTGTTCCATTGGAGGAGCTCTTGGAATGTCTTCGCTCTCTTGTCCTAAACTTCCTCAATACTTTCATCTTGCTGGATGGTTTGGACGAAAGTCCTCGGGATGGACCACGAGAGCGTGTGCTCGACGCTTTAGAAACCATCCGCAGCTGGGAGATTCAGGGCCTACACGTCTTCATCACGAGCCGCAATGAACGTGACATTGACGAAGCCTTGGATCTCTCAACAGGCCAGAAGATACGAATACGAGATGCAGCAACAGAAAGTGACATTTCTGAGTTCATTGCGGGCAGTCTGGAAGAAGGTCGTAGCCTTCAGAAATGGAGGAATCACCGTAACAAGATTCAGGAGTCTTTAGCTAGACGTGCGAAGGGAGCGTACGTAGAGTGCTGTTAGCAATACTGACAGCAGAACAACGCCGCATGCTAACATTGACATAGTTTCCGATGGGTCGAGTGTCAACTAAAGTCCCTCCAATCCTCACCATGCAGCCCTGCCCACCTTGACCGTCTGCTCAGTTCGCTGCCTCCCTGGTTGGATGATACATATGAGCGAATACTGTGCGACATTAATGAGGGACTAGTCAACGAGGCACGACGTATCTTGACATTGCTTTGCTTCGCTTTCAGACCCTTGAAATTGTACGAACTTCTGGATGGTATTGCGGTTGATATTGATCATCAGATTGGGCTGAACAAAGAGAGCAGATTAGAAGGCGGCAACGACCTTCTTGACATATGTTCGGGGCTAATAGACATTGACAGCAACCCCACTTTGACAGACAAAGCTCCCAATGCAGAACGCCTTTTGCCAACTGTTCGACTTGCCCACTTCTCCGTTCAAGAGTACTTGGAATCGGATCGTATTCGGCATGGAAAAGCCGCGGTGTTCAGCTTGAATAACATCACAGCACACGCAGAGATTGCACGAGTCTGTCTAATATACCTGCTTGAGCCCGATCTTTCACATGCTGAGCTGCACTCGAGTACGTTGAAGGAGTATCCGCTCGCTGTCTATGCAGCAACGCACTGGTACAATCATTACAGACTCACCCAGGATTCTGACCCCGTGATACACCAATTGATCTTAAGACTGTTCAAACACAAGCCATCATTTGAGAACTGGGTCAAGCTACACGACGTGGAACAAGACTGGGTGGTCTCACCTGATCTCTACCGTACATCCGATGACATTCCAAGCCCAGTCTACTACGCGGCTTTGCTTGGACTTGAAACAATTTTGAGCGCTCTATTAAATGTTGAAGATGCAGAAGACCGAGAAACGTCTATAGACCCAGAGCTTCCGACTGGAGTTTCCACGCTCGTCAATGTGCAAGGGGGCTACTGGGGCAATCCTTTGAGCGCGGCATCGTACCGAGGCTACGAGCAAGTAATACATATATTGTTGGCCAATGGAGCGAGTGTCGATTCTGAAAGCAAACAAAACATCGCACTCCTATACGCTGCATCCTATGGAGGTCACGAAAAGGTGGTAAGGCTTTTGTTCGATAACGGAGCGGACGTCAATATGAAGGGCAGATACGGGTCCACACCTTTGCATGCAGCAACATCTGCAGGCCATATGACGATAGCACAGTTCCTACTGGACCATGACGCGGACATTAACGCTCAAAGTATAGAGTACGGTACTGCATTACAGGCAGCATCCATTGCAGGACAAACTGAAATTGTACGACTTCTCCTGGCGCGGGGAGTAGATACCAATGCTCGAGGAGGCCTATACAGCAACGCACTATGTGCTGCATCGCTCAAGGGCCACAGCAAAATCGTACAACTCCTCCTGGACGGCGGTGCGGACATCACCACCCAGCACAGCAACGGCAGTGCACTATGTTGGGCGTCACGACAAGGCAATGAGGAAATTGTGGAGTTGCTACTAGACAGGGGCGCGCACATCTGTGAGCAGAAAAGATGTAGCAATGCCTTGTACTGGGCATCTTTCAATGGCTATACAGAGATAGTACAGCTGTTGTTGGGCAGAGGAGCAGACATCAATGCTCAGGGAGATTACGGTGATGCCTTGCAAGCCGCCTTAGACGGGAATCACGCCGATATTGTAGAGCTTTTGGAAGAAGAAAGGAAAGGGACTGCTGAGAAGGCTGCAACGGTTGAGGCAGTATCTTGATTTGGCTCAACCGCCACACTCCGTTGGACAGGGCAGCTTTCTGGAGAACTTTCAGTCTTAGGGCGGTAGAGGAGAGCGTCGCACATTCTCTGCCGAGGCTTCCCAGACTTTCGTGCTCAGTCGGAGATGACTCTGTGGATGCGCAGCATGGTTTCAGGATCCAAGAAAGCTCGGCTCAGCCGAGCTTTCGTGACCCAAGGCTCAATCCATTGTGCTACGACCAAGACTAAAATACTTCGCTCCTAAAGTAGGAGACCGTGGGACGCAGAGCCGAAGAGGTGGCTGGCACACAATAAAGTCCCGATGATAGTGCAACCGGCGAATCGCAAAGACCCTAAGGATCTGGTGTCCTCAGATGCTCTAAAGCTTGGCCATCTGCTGACATTGTGGGACGCGGATGACGGCTGCTTTGCACTTCGGTAGCCTGACCTTGCTTGCCATCGGTCTGCGCTTCTCGTTTCTGCTCTTCAAACATCCGTTTTTGCAGAGACAACTGCTCGCATTGCATCTCATACATCTTGTTAGCGGCAAGCACGGTCTGGAGATCCCTTAGCTCTTCAAAGCCCTCGACAAGCTCGCTCTTCAACCTCTTTCTTTCGGCTACGTTAGGACCCGCTTTGATGATCATTCGGATATCCGAGACGGCTGGAAGTCGAATCAGTCAAAGTCCTGAAGGTCAGCATGCGTAGGAAGCTACTTTACCACGTCTCTTTCCCTGGCCGCCAATCATTGTCCGACGCACCCATTGAACGTAGCCCGCCGTTGCAGCTTCACACCTGGCGAGCACAGGTGTCAAAGCTGCTTCATTAGCGTTCGTAGTCCAATGCTTCGAGATGGTGTTGAAAGATCGCTCTATATACTGAAGGTCGTCGAAGACATCTCCGTTCAGCTCCCTCGCTAGCCGAAGCATTTTGTACATGGCCTTGTAAGGTGCCGCAAGACCTGCGCCCCACACGGGAGTCAATGATTTCATACTCTAATCGCCGATCAATGAGTAATCTACTTTGAGATCATCTGCCACTACTCACCAGTGCACCTAATCTTAAATAATTCTCCAAGGATTTGTATAGCTCACGTATATCGTCTGATTCGCTTTCTCTTTTGGCAAGAAGCTCTCCGGCAACGTCGACAGCTTCTACGAGACTGTTGGAGGATATTGGTACCACTCGACTTTGAGACTGGAAGAACCCCTCTTGATCCCTTGGTGGCACGCCATCTATCAAGTCAGACTCGATGCGCCTGAGCTCAATCCCTGAGTCGGAAGGAGGCTCCCAGATACAGCTAATTGACCCTTCACTCCAACCAGCAACAATCAGGCTCGGAGTTGAGTCGTTCGATTGGAGCGTCATTATTTCGCTCCTATCATAAGCGGACGCTAGGTCAAATGCAGCAGTCTGTGCACTTTCAATTCGTTTCTTGCCTCCTTTTCCCTTTTCAGCTTTTGAGATAGCGTCTGACACGCATTCGACAAGAACGTGAATGTTCTTGATGATACGACGTTTATTGCTCCTGCAGATGTCCTTCAGCTGCCGAACCTCAACCAAGGTGTTCGCTTGAAGTCTTCTGCCATTGTCATCAACATTAATCATGAAATATCAGAGTGGGAGCTCCGACTGACGCAGAGAAGTTGCTGACCACGAGCTGAAGCGTAGCCTTCTCTCTTTCGACCTTCTGCAAACAGTCTTGCATTTGCTCTTCAGTGTAAGAAGCTTGCACCGAAGCCCATGACTTTTTCAACGGAGGTTGTTCCTTTCGACCAAGTCGAGACCTCTCAAGCCTTCCATTAATGGCATCGTAAGCAGCTTGACAACTCGCTAGACACGACTGAATAGACTCTAGCTGCTCATCGCCAGCCACAGACACAAACGTAGGGCTAATAAGACTTTCTTGAACCTGGCAGAGTGCTATGTTCAAAGCGTACAAGCTTCCAGCCAAGTCCCGCGCTGTAGACGGTGCGTCATAAATGGAGCGAAAGAACTGGTAGAAAGCCTTGGATACAGCTCCAGAGAGGGCAACTATACCTGCAACACTACCAGCAACGGACAGGGGATCTGTCATTGTACACTGATGTAGGAGCTTTACTGGAGAACTCCTTAAAGACTTGGGCAAAGGTATGGACTTTATCAAAGACCAACATGATTAATTCGGTGGGTACCGCATGGTCGCTCAGGCTGAAGATCAGGCTGAAGTATGACGTAATATCTACAAGATACTAACGACTGTGGATGAGTGGTTGGTCTGCACTGCCGGCCTTTTTGGCAAGGCTGACTGAAACCAGCTCACAGCCCACGAATGGCGGAACAGCGCACCTTACCTAGCCACAAAGTCTCAATCTGGCCGATCCAACACTCGGGATGAATCTTGACGCGTGGCCGGAGCAAGACTTAGCACATTGTCCCATGTACAAATCGTGGGGTGCCAGCCAGAGGGTTCATTCCACATAGAAGTCTCGAGTCACAACGCCATGCGCGGCCCCAAGCTCACTCCCATACCGCTTTCAAATGGACAGCTTCCGAATCAGCCCTGGCACGCCCGCTATACTGTACGCTTGAGGTTTGGTGGAAGCTAAGTCAATACCGCTAAAAGCGCCATTGAGTGGCCATCGCGGTCCAGAGCCTTCCGAGGGCCTCGAGTCTTGTCAACGCCTATGATCGTTAAGGCCTACACTCCCTGCATGAACATACATATAGCCGGACGCCCCTCTCTTCAATTCCCCACGACACCAAAATCTATAAAAACAAAACACAATACACAGCCTCAACACCACCCACTATCCCGCCAGCCCATACAACCACCACTAAACAGTACAAACCCACTAGCCGAAGAAAAGAACCATGGCTCCCAACGACACAGCCTCAGGATCCCCCAACGCCGACGTTCCCAATCTGACCACCACCAACAACGACATCCTAACCGAAGACGCAGCGGGCCACTACTACAAGACTACCGGCGGCGAGGTCGATCCAGGCTCCCTCGTCAGCAAACCCCATGATCCCTCTTTCAGCGGCGGAGACGACAGCGATGGCGGCTTTTGGGATACGGTGGGGGATGTCTTGATGGGGTTTTTTAGTAATTGATGGATGGGAGGGCAGACTTGGGGGAGGAGTGGGGGAGGGATAGTAGTGTAGATGTAAGGGATTAAGAAATGTTGATAGGGGTGGGTAGGTATCTGGGGTGGAATGAGGCGAGGTTGGTAAAGAGTCATGTTGAGTTTGTAAATACCAAAAATGTTGAGCAAGATGTTAATACGAGACTGCAAAGACGATCAACGCGAACGTGCTTAATCTCGAACGGATAGTTTGTATTTGGTCTCTGATATGTCGCTTTGTCTTAATTGCAGAATCTATCTATCAACTAGACAAACAGTAGACCACTTCTTCGGACGTCAATCCCTAGGAATCCTTCTCGATCCAGTGATCACGACTATCTCTGACGTGGATGAATCGCTTAATGACATGTCTACACCGTGCCCCAGTGCTTTTTCTGACCTTCCTCTCGCACCAGCCTAACAGTCTGGCAGGGTAAGCGTTTCCCTAGAGAGCCATTCGCCCACCGTCGAGCCGTGTTTCTTTGGTGGTGTGCTGACCCTTGAGGCGCTTAAGCTATGTTACTAGAACAGTGGGTGGTAGCAAATGATGGCTTCGACGATATTGCAGTTGTCTCCTAGAGAAGTCAACCCGTTCTCCGCCTAATCAGTATGCATGAAACTGTACAAGCGTGGGTGTGCATCCGATAGACTATGGCTCATCGTCTCCGTCAATGAAGCCTATCTACCGCTTCCTGATCACGGCGTCTGAGGTGGCTAGCTCTGTCAGATGCCCAAACCTCTTGGGATGGCGTTTCGCGCATCAAAAGAATCTGGCGTAGTCGCCATGTGTATCAGCTCAATGGTTTTCCTAGCGCAGTTCCTCCTGTATTCTCAATTCATGTCGGTATAGTCAGGCATGTTTTCACACTCCGGAGGCTGTCAGTGGGCTTGTGTATCAGGTAATACAGAGTTTGCTGTTCATATCTTGAGCAATCAAGATCCTAGTGATTACATTTCTCGTTCTCCGAAACAAAGTCTTTCACATCTGGTGTCAAGATACATGTAGCCCTGGTATAGAAGGGATCAGCCTTGAAAGCCCAAGGGATAGAGAGAAAGACCGGTGCTTACGGACAACTTGTACACAGATACGCAGGGAACCCAGTTTCAGCTTTGTTGGGAGTTTCGCCAGTGACTTCCCATTGTTCCCAGCGTCTAAGCTCCTTGTGCAATAATAAGTACAACGTCGCATATCGTCTTCGCCTAGCTTCCAGCTGTCCGCCTGATTTAGGTAAACGTGTTAGGGCGTAGCTTCAAACAATGCAGAAGATGCTTACTCTCCTATATATTTAGAATTCTGGTGAGTGCATTTCTCGTCTCTGCCGAGTCTGGTCCAGTCGCTATCAAGGTAAGGTCAAATGCCTTTCTAGCACAGTCCTGGCTGTTTGCGAGACCCAAATTGGCATGGTCAGGGGTTGCTTCGTACGCTGGAAGCTTTATGCGGGCTCGGACTTGATACCATGCCGACTTTTCGTCCCAAAACTTGCAAGCATATGGATATGCAATGCCTAAGTGGTGGAGGAGACGGAGATTATCCGAGATGGTATGCCAATAATCGTGCGAGACTTCGATGGTAGTGGCTCGACGGTAAGGATGTGCTCTAATAATTGGCCAATCAATATTGTCGGGAGCTGGCGTCGCCCATCGAGCGACTTTGTATTTTTCGTATATGGTTCGAAGCTCTCCGATGGCGCTATCACTTCCGGTGGGATTAAGACAAGTCCTACACTTACATGTAAAGTGGTATTTATCCTGTAATTTCCTCTGACGCTCTGCGTGCGGTCTGAAAACGTCGGCCAGCTGATAGCTGATCGTTATTTCCATTCCACTTCCAACATGCTCGGTCGCGTAGACCGTTATCATATTTAGGTGGTGATTGAAAGTCCAGTACGCGTTTGGGACGCACGAATGATTTATACGTGCTGCATTGAGAAAAATACAGTTGTTGCCGTCCACCTTGAAGCAGTTCGTTTGGAACTTCTCAACTCGGGATGCCTTACTGGGATCAGCGACGGCCAAGTCGTCGAAGTCAGCTGTCTCGTCGTCTTTCAGTCGCCGGCACTCTCTTTGAAGCTGCTGTTTGCTTGGTCCATCCTCACTATATGCTATGCAGAAGAGAAGCGGCTCCTGAATGATGCACTCGCCAGGTTTGAGGTCCCTAGTCGCCTCCACTCTTCGTTGGCTCCGATCTCCAGCGACCTTGCAACATGAGTTTGGTTGCCCTGGGATGACTGCTACCGGTTTTTGTCGAGGTAAGTCCAACCTTCTCAAGGCATTATTGAGCTCCTTGACCTGCTGTTCTGTATACAGCCACAATTTCGTGTTTGGCTCACGGCTGTGTGGATCCGACATGCTAAGTCTGACCAGGGCTGCCTTTAAAGGGGCAGGCTAAAGGCACTTGCTCCATGAAATCCTAAACTTTACAGTCCGATGTATTGAGGAGCGAGGAGGACGATAGCACGGGCATCCCAGACTTTATGCACCTCGACAGCGTGTTTGACACAATCTTTGCAGCCCTGGAGTGGCACCAGAGTGTGGCAGCGTTTGTAAATACTACGGCATCACGGATCATGGTCCGTCTGACACTTCCCAAACGCTTCCCATTGCCCATCATGGTAGGGACCGAGGCTAGAAGCGAGTTTCCAAAGATGTAGCACAGCAAGAGGTCGACGTGTCAGACCAATTGAATGGTCCCTAACACCTCGGCCAGGGCGTTCCTGTCACGGCCTCACGTGTTGGAACGCTATCCAATGCCAAAGAGCATTTGCCAAAGTCCCTATGGTCGATTACATCCTAGCCTATGAGGATTCTCTCCTCTCTTACTCAACACTTTGCCACGCTGCCCCTTCGCATGACTTGTGTGATAGTGTCGGTAACATTCATGATGACACGCAAAGACCCCGTGATAGAGTTGATAACGTCCTTGTTGAGGTTGCGAGCTCTCTCTAGATCTCGGCAAGCGGCCATGAAGAGGATGTGACAATTGAAAGCCTAGACTGAGTATCGTTGGAATCTCAGGCACAAAGCCTCAACGCTTTGTGGATGCAACATAAAATGACCCTTCAGCAATGGTGTTCTCTTCAGCTGGCAATTCTTTCCAAGGCTTCGGCCTACACTTCTTGGTGGCGCTTTGGATTGGCGGCTCACTGTCATCCGTGTCTGAGGAGATATGGACGAGCAGCCGCAAGACGGCCGATGGATCTGATCCCAACACTAAGGAGCTTCGCCATCATCTGTTCACAGCTGCTGTCGTCTTGACCCAGTAGTTACAACGCCGTTGTTTCTGTTCATCAACGAACGCGTTTTCCATGACGTAATGTCAGACCATAAGATATATATATTTAAGTACTGCGGAGGAGACGACTATCAGCTTACGCAACTCATCGGAAATGTCGTCTAAGCATGTAAGGAAGGATTTTGCATTTCAAGACCGAGAAGATCGAAGGGCGTTGGCAAGGAGAAAAAGGAAGAGAGTCACTTACCAATTGTAAAGAAAATGTATGCTATTCAACCACCTCAACCTACAGTGTGCGCTTTTATATAGTCCGCACTTGACAAGTAGATTTCGGGAGTCGGCTGGTGATTCTCAATCTCATCGTCATCTAGGTGTCTCTGCTGTTGCATAACTGCTAACTCATCAATATAATGCAATGAAGCCGATGAGGGGGCCTCTAGCACATTTTGACTGTAGTTAATCACGTCTTCCCCAGGTTCATGCTCAATCCTCGCGCGCATGTTCTTGAGACCTGACGACGCCGACGGGGCAGTATGCTGCAGGGGCTGACTTTTCTCGACCAAGTGATCGCTTCCTTTCACCTCGAAACTTGCTACGTATTTCACGTTTCTATCGGTAACGTGTTCAACGATTATGCTAGACTTCTCTTTACGCAATCTTCGTCGTCATATAGGTTGACTCCATATCTCCTGAAGCATTCGCTTGAACTTGAGTGATGCTCCTCCACTCCTCCGGCCTGATGCGCCGGGAACTGCTCATCTCCATAATGACTAGTGACTTTGCATTTCAAGAACCGCACCCATAGCAGGCTTTGTGTCGTTGCGAACTTGGGTTGGATTGTTGAGTCATCGCCACTGTGATTACCAGCTTTACGGTCGTTAGCTTCAGAGTCGTCGTAATCTAAGCTTATCACGCTCCACAAAGGTACGTACTATACATCGACCTTCGATTGGGTCCTCTTTTGTAGATCAAGAGTTGGCTCGAACACAATGGAATCCACTACGCCAGTGCTCTTTGAGCCATATTTACCCTCGAAAGTATATGGAGGAACTTTCCTGGGCTGACTTGGAGCCAGACTCAGATGTATTTCCGTTGACATTGATCAGGTCGCTGGCTCCGAAGGTGTCTAACAGTCTAAACAAGTCATTTGAGCATCAGTGGCTGATGCTCACAGACGAACTGAGGCTTACATATCATGTTCAAGGAGTGGCAACGTGTACATTTTGAGAGACTTGGATTGTTGCCGGGACTCCCGATTCTTGACACCAAAGTTGGTTCGTTCGGTACTGAGAATACAGGTCAAGATTTCTTAGAGGGCGTTCATCAACAGACAATATTGCTTTGTGAAGTATAGTTGCCAACAGTGTTCCCCTCCGACTCAGGATCTTGAGCAATGGAGCTCAATCACTCGTGTGGTAGCAAACACTGGAGAAAAGATGACGTTCTTTAAGCTAAACTCTTGTAGTCGCTAGCTTCGGATGGCTGCAGGCTTGGCATGTCAGCACGAAAATAAGACCTTCGCGATATCTCCTGCTCTTCGTCCTGCGTCTCCCTTTCTATCACAGCCAAGTATACCCATATTTGGCTCTCAAGACTGTAACTAAGTTCAAGATAGGCTTGTTTGCACGTTATACACCTCTATCAACCTCGATGAACGAGCAATCCGGGACGTGGCATCTACTGCTTGGGTCAGCTTGCCTGTGGCCATGCAATTATCGAGATTCTGAGGGCTCATTGCTTCCGACCCTTTCTTCAGACATAATCTACGCTTGTTGGTTAGACTCCGTCTTGCAGTGCATGCGCCTCCCATGCGCTTGTTTTGCTTTCTGCCGCATGTCGCAGTGCACAATGCATGTTTCGCACGTTTGCCGTTCCTACTATTCTCGGTAGTCATGCAGAAACACGGATGTGTGGCATACCAACTCTTGGCTCATTGGACTTCATACAATGCCAATGACTGCCATCTACCTTGCCAACATTTTTAAAAATGCAAGGTCTCAGGTAACCATCAGGCGTTCCAGAACGAGCACCTGAAGCAATGTCCACCGTTTCACTGGAGAATCACGATGCTTATGAGCATGCTGTCGCTGCTCGCAGCCGTCTCGTCTTGCGTTCAAGCAGCTCCTCAAGGTTATGGTCCCCCATCTCAATTTCTACACCGACTATCTAACATCCATGTAGATGAAACAACTCCTCGGCTCGGCATCACACCTGAGATACACTGTAGTGACCCGGCACAACATCAAGCGGTTTCTTCAGCTATCATAGACACTCGCTTTGCTCTTGCACTAGCCTTGAGCGCCATCGGTCATGGCGCTAGGACCGACCCTGTCTTCGAAACTTTCTACAAGACCGACGAGCACGCGAGGCAACTCGCCATGCTATTCTCCAGCGCTTCCACTTTCGCGCCCAGCAATCCTGACATGCAATTCACCTGTGTTGGTGGTTTATTGACACATTATGTGACCTTCGAGGTACGGAAGCTATGCGAGACTAGGACCATACTGTTAAACTTTGGTCGTCACCGGCTTCGCGATACTCCGGGGAACATGATATTCATCTGCCCAAGATTCTTCCGGCTTGAGCCAGAGACAATGCTGCCAAGACCGCTTGTCTGTCCCACGGTAAGAAACAATCTGTGGGATGAGACCGAAGCAAGCCAGCTATTAGGCACTCAAGGGGCGCTGGTCGCAGAAGCTTCTCTGGCTTTGTATCGCATTCCACGGGCGTCCCCGGAGCCTGACAAGTTGCCTGATAGCTTCAATGATCTCTTGAAAACATCACCACATCAAACTATGACCAACGCGGATCTTGCAATCGTCTTTACTATGTGTAAGCCTATTTATAGCTCTTCCTTGGTTGATTGGTAGAATGAGCTGATATCCGTATTTTGCGATGGATAGTCGTTAAGAACCAATGCAGTGATTATCCTGATATCCATCAACCCCCTTTCAATTTTCCTCGTAACGGGCTGGAAGGTAGCGGCGAAGCGATCAGTAATACGACTGAAAGCTCAATGGTAATTACGGAAGGTAGCGAGGACTCAGAAGAAGTAACAGCAAATGCGGACGTATACTAACCTTTGGCAGTCTCATGAAGTAGAGTAAAACTGTCCGAAATGGCTAGAAGAGAGTACGACCTTTACAAAAGACTACATCTAATCAACATCAACACCCAATGCCAATATCGCCGGACGCTTCTTAACTCTGAAGGAAACCTCTTTATGGGCCAATACCATCCTAAATCGCAGTCTCCCCTCAAGAGGACGTGCTCCTCCCACTCTCATGGCTTTCCCTTTGAAGCGTTGCTCCAAAATATCCAGTTCAGTCCCTCCCCTTGGTACTCAAGCACAGCAATAATACAGTTCGATGCTGATCAACAGCAAGTAGCACTCTTATACAATATCGTCCCACCAAGGCTCCACGTACTTGCCATCTTCCCACCTTCACGGGTCAGCAGCCAACGACACCAGTCCACTTCTATTCATGCTTGCGCCCTTCACGATGCGACACACGCCTGCCTAACGTTCCTACCTGAGAAGCTATGATCCCTCCTCTGCCCTCATCAAAACATCCAACCCTTGCTCCCTTCTGTAACGAGGAGGAACCTCCACTTCGAAAGTGACTCGACACACAGAAACTCATGGTTCCGTTATGTACCGTCCCTCCCAAACGTCAGCAAACCCTTTTTTCCCCGTCGTCCTGGCTCAATTTCTCGCTTCCTCTCTTTCCAAGCCAATCTCTTCCACTCCTCCGACCATCTCCCTCTTAAGACTCTCTTCCGCCGCATCAAACTCACTCCACCCCAAAACCCCCCCGTCCATTCCTCCTTCTAACACCAAAATCAGCCCAACAAACCACCACCACCGCGCCATCAGCCCAGTTTCCCAATCTCAGAACCTCAAATCCCCGAACGCATCACCCACTCCATTCTCACATCCATAAATCGTCCCTTGAGACTCCCAAATCCCACAACCACCCACCCAGTCACCCATCTCCAGCATCAGTCCACCTCCCCATCACAAATACCAACCAACTCCAGAAAAGAAAAAAAAAATTTCGCTCCAGCCTATCACTATCACCCGTATCTTGCTCTCTCCTCCCCACTGCATTTCCACCAAATACATCTCACCAATTCCTCCCCTTCCCCTTTTTGCTGTCTCGGACCCAAGCCAGAGCGCAGCCCCATTTCCCTCCTCAAACCCCCCCTCACCCCCTTCTTCACACTGCGCGTCTACATCACCCTCCCACCCTCCCACCCTCTACTCAAAAACGAAAACCTCAAACAAAGCACCTTCCACAACTCCGCCCCCATCAACGCAGCCCCATATATATTTCATGCAGTCAAGATCTCAACCAGATACCATAGAGTAGATGGAATGGAGACCTCTCAAAGCTGCCCGCGAAACGAACACGACATGGTGTAAGAATATTTCCTTGGGAGGGGGGGGGGGAAGGGGGGGGAGATACGGGACGAGAATCAACGGCGGAGAAGCTACAGCTTCAGGGGACGTCTTGAAGGGCAGGGTGGAATCAATCGATAGACCTGATAGAGCGGCGGGATGTTGGGCGGTGGGGGACCAATGGATAAAGCATGAAGTAAAGAAAAGAGGCAGGGGAAGGGAAGGGCAAGGAAAGGGGGCCCCCCTGTGGGTGAATTTTGAAGAGGAGGAAACAACACTTCTAATTCTCTGTTCCAGTCCTGCATCCAACAAGTGAAAACGCACACAATGCTATAAGATGTTGTTATTCTCTCATTGGGGAGGCTAGATCACAGGGATGAAATAGCCAGGCTAAGATAAGTTATGCTACCATTCACCTCACACTCACGTCGTTCTTCCACAAAGCATACGGGCATGTCACTAAATTGCTGGCTCCCAAATCACTTCCTCTACCGCTCTGCCATCTCAGAAGCCTTGACGCTTATGCCATTTCTGCTCCCAACCGGGGAAGAAGGGATGTTCCTCCAGCGTGCTGACCTCCCAATCCTTCTCCACCAACCCCTTCTCCTCCTGCTCTTTCGCCCAGCTCTCCAAGGCAGGTAGTGCCACGTGTTCCACATGCCAGGTATTCTTGTACTCCATGATATTCTTCTTGCCCTCCTTGAGCACTTTCGCCACAATAGCTGGAATGTACGGTTCTTCCCTGAACTGCTCGATCGATGTAAAGAGGGCTTTGAAGTTGAAGATTATGGCGCCGGAGACGGGGAGGCGTCGTAGGGTCTGCCAATCCACACGCAGGTGGACGCGCGAGAGGGGAAGCGGAGTGTGTTGGTAGTCGCGGTACTTCTCGTGCGGGTCACCGGGTGGCATGAAGAGGGGAGTGTCGACCTCGAGGCCCCAGGAACCGCGTTGGATGGGCTTTTGGGAGGGCATTTTGGAGAAGTAGCTACCGAGTGTCAGCTAGGCAGGCTCTGAAAGACAGTGGGAAATTAGGTGGCTCACCGATCCATAGACATCTGCATCTTCTCCTTGTAATCAGGAATCGGTCCATGAATCTCACTGAGCTTCTTGCCAATCTTGGTGTCTACATTCCACCCGAGACTCGAGCAGAGGATGCCTGCACGGAAGTAGTACTGTCCATCTTCAGGATTCCGCAGCATCACCGCAAAATCTTCTGGCACGTTGTGCAAGATCACAAAAAGTGGATGCATATCCTTGATGACGGTTTCGTTCTTCAGCAATCCATTCTTGAACACCCAGCCCTTTTCTGTCTCTGTGTTGACCAGCGAAAAATGCTGCGGGTAGCGGTTGCAGAGAAATTGTAAGGCATGTTCCATTAGCTCTTTGCAGCCGAGCTCACTGCCGGGCAGGTAGTTGAGGACGAGTTTGCCGTGCTTCTCATAAAGCTCTTTCCGCTCTTGAATTCGTTCGATATAGGTGTGTTCAAGCTCGAGCCACCAGTCGGTCTCGAGATTGCTCAGAGCTATATCTTGTTAGCCATTGGTCACCAGAACTTGAGGTAAATCTTACACATGGTTTGGTAGTATGGCCAGCGAAAAGGGCGATACGGTCTTGGAATGGCTTTTGTAATGTCGAAGTCTTTGTACGGCTGTGGATTGGGTACGCCACTGAGGGCAGAGTAGTCGGGAAAGTCTCCTAAAGCTTTCACTTCCTCCATCGTAAGGCCCATAGGTGTGCATAAGGAGGGCCCGCACCCTCGATAATCCGCCGTGAAGGGTATAACATTCTTCTTCACCTCAGCATCATCGGTGGGCTGTCCGTGCAGCTTGTCAGGCTCGCAGTAGGGCGAAGACGATGCCGCTCTGAAGAGACGCGGTCTCGATGATGGTGGGATAGTGTCCTTTGCTGGCACATTGAAAGTTGCTTTCTTCTCGGGCGTTGTCGATTGTGGGGGCGTCTCTGACTCCTCACTGCGTGTGCCAATCGAGAGCCCCGAAACGTACTCGCTCAGTCGCCTCCACATGGTGCTGCGGTGACCTCTGCTGAGGAAGAGGAGTGAGATGGTGCTGAGTAAAAAGCCTGCTGCTATGAGAAGCATGTCTCCTGTGAAGAGCTCCATGATGAAACAACTCCAGAAATGAATAGATTCAATTGGATGTCTGATAGGTAAGCTGTATAGGGCGTTTCTTGCTGGTGAATTTGCCCCAATCTGGAATATTCAATACAATCCTTTGCCCCTATCACGACCGTGGCAAGCCGAACAGCGCGTGATCGCCTTTCATCCGCCGACCCGATATTACGAAGAGTGAAGAGTGTTTCAGGTCATTGCTATCGAGATCATCGTGCTGTAGCAGACATGGATACCTTCTAGGTAACTTTAGACAGACAGAATAGATCAGAGTATAAAGCAGAAAGCAAGCAGTCGGTTCTCGTAAAGACAGGCAAGGGAGAGGTCGCACAACGCAGGGAGGGCTCAGGCCATTGAATGAAGATGAGATGAGCATTGGCAGGGCCATCAGCACTTATAAGCTCGCACTTAAGCAGACTATGGTCAGCCATCGCGACCCGCGCAGTGGTACAAGTTGCGGAGGGATCTAGCCCTCAGTTGCGGGATGAGGGATGCCATCGCCTGTCGGGGTAAAATAGTGTGGAGGACTGACGTCTTGGCAGAGCTAGCCATTCTGAGTGAGGTTTTCCCTGCCAGCTCCAAGGCTGGAGCGATAAGACGTACAGAAGAGGATTGGAGAGTGGTGTCTTTGACTTTGAGGTGTGAAGGTCAAAGATTGTGGTCGGACGTGTGGTGGAGTATGTACGACTGAAACGCGGTCATCCCATAATCTCGAGTCGTACGAAGCCACATAATGGTTCCTGCATGCAGCCGATGCCATTCGGGCCATCAGGTCAAATCACACGAGGCTGCTAGTTTCGGGTGAGATTCAGTCTTATTTGCCTTGTTGCATTATCTATGTCATGTCATATATGTTCATCAGCCGAGAGCACTTCTTCAGCTGTTCACATCGCTGTCCTTTGCGAATCGTCTATGTACCAGCCCCAAGCCCGACGTACCCCCAGCCTCGCCCATCCCCATTATCGAAGCAGAGTGCATCACATGATCTCTGTCTGCCCCTCCGTCAAATTTCTTCACTTCCCAAAGCTATCGTACATAAATGATGATGTTGAAGGATATCGAGGCTCGCTCCTTGCGAAGCCCTTGGGTATGCCATAACTCCAACTGTAACGCCTGCAAAAAGCAGGACATGCAACATGCTATGCGTAGATAGTTCAAAAAGATGATAAGCCATGGTATGATGTGGCAAATGATGCACCTGGCAGAATGCCAAAGCGATCGTCATCCACAGTGTGTTGTAATGAAGGTGATGCATTGAATCCGCAAGCGACCAATTACTTTTGTCATTGATCCGGATTCGCAACTCGCAACATGCGTCGCGAATAGTCCTGATCGTCTCTGAAACTCCGCACGCTGATGTGACTGCCGTTGTCGTGGAGTGGGTTCCATAATGCTGTAGGTTCTAGCCGTTGATCCACTACCCGCGGGTAGCTGCTCCTTTTGTCTAAGGTATCTGCTGGACTTCTTTCTGCGCTCGTCCCCGGCCCCCAACCAGAGGTCTGTATTGTAGGCGGATTCCGGTTCTCCCTGACCGAGCCTGTTCCTGCACCTAGAAGTCCCATTTGGCTCATTCTGCTCGGCCGCCGCTGTGGAGTGCCTGATCCGGCTGTAGATGGCAGTACTTCTTGCCCTTGATTTTTCCTCCGCCGCCAGAGCAAGAATATTAATCCAACTAATAAGGCAGCGATTACCAATGACACAGCTACGAATGTGCCTGCAACTTTGCCAGAGTTGGAAAAGAAGCCGTCGCTGTTGTCTGCTTGTTGCGTATTCACAATGGTTTCAGTCGACGCTGGCGGCGCCGTAGGTGTGATTGTCATTGTCTTGAGCTGACCTGTCACTGTGGTGACGGTCAAGACAGGGGTGGGTCTCCAAGTTGAAGATGATGATGAAGATGATGAAGAGAATGAGGTAGTCGAGGTGGAGGAGGACGAAGAAGAGCCTAAGGATATCGGCACTGGAACATATTTTGGCGTCGTAGAGGTTGATGGTCGGATGGTAGTGGAGGATGTCTGTAGGTCATACTGTTAGTCTCCTCGTCAATGTATGATAACCAGAAAAAGAAAAAACTTCGCTGGGGAGGGCCCTAGCATACAACGGAGACTATAGAGACTGAAGGCGTGGCGGTGACCGTGTCCTGCACTGTCACTCTACTTGTCTGTGAAATAATTGTCAAAACATGATTCCTAGTGGATGTGGGTGAGACAGCTCCTAACGGCTGCGAAGGAAGGGGACCTTCAGACGAGCTAAGAGAGGGGAGGGCCCGAAAGGTAGTAAAGAAAGCCGTTGTTGCTGTGACTGGTAAGGACTGAGTACTAACCGTTGGTTGTGGTGTGCTAGAATCCTCCTGTTGCGACGGAGATTGGGAGGGAGACGGTGAAGGAGATGGTGTGCTAGATGGTGTCGCCGATGAAGAGCCTCCCTGTGTCCCCTGTGGAGCTGGGCCGAGGGCGACGTACCCGAACAAGCCCTGTGACTCGTCTCCACATTTTTCTGACGGATAACCCGGGCAGTCGACATTGCATGAGCCAGTCGAGGTTGTATCTCCCGGCTGAATGTTTGAACACCAACAGTTGTTACCCTGCACAACGGCAAAGGCGTAGCCACCGCATTGATCATGGCATTTGCCATTGGTCATCCAAGTACTCGAGCCTGACAATATATTAGCAAGCTACCATCTGGTGCATGCGTCTGCACATACTTGTTTGCTTCCCTGACCCTGTGTTGAAGCTCGCGCAATATTGTTGAGAAAGGGCGGATACCCTCGAGACGGCTAAGGCCAGGACCACCAGTCGAGAAGCAGATGGCCATGTTGGACTGCTTGCTCGTATAGATTTCCTCATCTTAAATATAATGCTGCTGCTGCTGCTGCGTGCGTGCGTGGTCTTGTGGCGTATCGTGAACTCCTAAAAGTAAGACTGCTTTTCTGAGCAAGAAGTGGCGCGGCCAAAAGCGAATCGAAACGAAGGTGTCTCCAAGCCTCTCCCCTCGTGATTGTAGGATTTCAGAATGAACAGTGAAGTGTCCAAGATTGATAATGATGTGAGTAAAGACTCAATTGTGGTTGATTATTTGTTCGGATGCTGTATCCGCGTCTCCTCTCTTGCTGGCCAACTCCTCCTGTTGCTATCCCCGTCACCTCACGCAAACGCAGAAAACAGGCATTGGACTGTGCTGATCCGTACCCTGGATACAGCCCAGATGCAATTGCCGAACGATGGAAACGAATGAGAAAGGAAGGAGGGAGCGACAGTGAGGTCGGGAGAAGGAATGGCAAGATTTGGGGGGAGATGGGAAGTTGCGGATACGGATGGGAGATTAAGGTCTTCGCTAGCGCCGAAATTGAGTGGGGATGACGGCGTTTGTCTGCTTTGGTCAACGACGCGGTTAAGGCGCTCCGTTCCAACGCAAATTCCAACAAAGTAATAATAAGACAACAAATATGGCTGTTGTCATGCTTCCTAAGAGCTCTATATGGTCTCGCTTGTTCTATCACGTCTCAACCACATTTGGTCGAGATTATGCACCCTACAGGCAGAATGACGCCTTCATATTGTTCTCTTATCACCACTATCTGTGCAGCTCAAGCGCGACGCAACGGCGTGACTGAGCAGCCCGGTCAGGCCCACCTCCATGATCCAGAGCCATGACCAGAGAGGTCCAAGGTCATGTGGTGCTCAAGTGCGGAGAGAGGGTCTCAACCATTGCCTTTGCGTTTCTGTCGGGATGATTGAGAGGCCAGTGAATTGCGCTGGAGTTAAGGATCTCGATTTTCCGCATTCGTGAAACGACGGGCTAAGAATAGCTTGGTGGCTTCTTGTTTGCGCCTCGCCTAACTCCTCTTGGGCACGGCTTACAACAAGACTTGAGATACGACGTGGCCAAAAGACCATTGAGTCATCAGGGAAATAGGGTCTATGGAAAATCAACAAACACAACATTGGCAGCTATGGAAGCTCCATAAGTCTTGATGCAATGGTTCCTCTTCGCACCTACCCCTTCTGTCCAGCTATCATCAGAATCCGGCAAGGACCTGAAACCCTGGCAGACGTCATTAGGGGGGAGCTGCTATGGGGTATGGCTCTGCCACCCTATTGGCGACTGGCCACTTCTGACCTCGCTTCTGTACACAGAAACTGACACACTGGCCCATCTCACTATTGAGCGTGCCGCCGCCGCTCCCTCTCTCCAATGTTTTGCAGTCTGAAGCTTGCCCTGCCGATCCCTCCATATCTGAGACACTAATATCTGCTGTGGTTGGTGTCTTGCTTTCCCCAGTCACAGAACGGCAGCGACTATATGAGTTGTGTGGTTGCGGAGAATGCTATTGTGAAGCACTGGCTCTGCTGTTGAGAATCGCGAATAGGAGCGCAATATTTCGTTGAGTCACTCAGGTAGTATTGCGTCTGAGATGCTGGGTATTTGCGTGCGTTTGAGCAAGTCAAAGCTCTATCAGTGCATGGCAGCTCCAGGTCGTTTGGCGTTTGATTGACGACGAGAACCTTGCATCAGACGCACAGTCTCCCAACAGCATATTGCTCGAGCTTGAGAAGCTCTCCGCAAATGAATGAGCATTGCTATTTAGGCGGCGATTTGCTCTTCAAGCCCGCGAACGACGCGCTGAAGCGTTCGTAGAGGTACATAAGTCATAACGGAGATTCGTGGCTCAAAAATAAACTCTACATGTTTGCACGCGAATGTGTGTAATGGCTGTGAAGCGAGCATCGTTAGTGATGGTGCGACTTGCTCTTTGAAGCCCACGAAGAACGTGTTGCAGTGCATGTTGTCATACATAGCCCACAGTGAATATTCGTGGCTCAACAGATGGACTCATTATGTTTACACTAGGATTTGTATAATGGCTATACGATTCAGACAAAACCTCCTCACTACTCCGATAATCACCAATCACTCCACCCCTCATCCTTTCCACCCCCTCCTCCCTTCCTCATCGCCGCCGTCCCAATCGCCGAACCCCCCTTCTTCTCCTCCCCACCAACCCCAAAACTATCCCAGAAACCCTGCTTCTCCGGCGCCACAGCATTCTTCTTACTCGTATCCTCGCCAAAGCTATCCCAGAAGTCTTTCTTCTCGGGCTCCACCCCAGCTTGTCTCGTCGCACTCCCTTGTTGCTGGCCCTCCCCGCCCTCATTCTCAATGAAGTTGTTGAACCTCTCCGCTGCGCCTTTCGTACCTGTCTGAATGGTCTTCGCTGCAGTGGCGCCGGCAAGTCGGGCTTGAGTCGCAATGTCTGCTTCAGCGATCTGTATTCCCCTTTGTCAGCCCTTTTCTCCTGATCTTCTCCTACCCTACTCTATAGAAAGGAAAAGAGAGTAAAACGCACCTTCTGCACCCCCGGCTGAATCCACCCACTATACCCTTCCTTCGCGCCCTTCGCAGCCGTAGACGCAAACCATCCAAACCCCTTCCCAATCGCCGCGAGGGGATCGCTCTGAAACTCCCTCGACGTAGGCATACTCTCCGCACTATCCACAGCACCACCACCACCTCCTCCTCCTCCCCCGCCAGCACTCGGCGCACTCCCAAACCCCGCGTACTTGCCCCCCTCACTCGGCTTCAAACCCGCAGGTCTCGTATCATTCTCCCTGCCCTTCTTCGCGAAGAAATCCTCATTCATCTCCTTCTGACTCCTAGCTCCCATCCCGCCTCCCAAACTATTCGCAGGCGAAGCATCCCTCCCCGGCTCCTTCTTCACCCCCTCCCTCTTCTTCGGCACACCCTTAAACTCCCTTCCTTCGACCTCACACCCCAGCCGCTCTTTCCACTCCTCACCAATATCACCACCATAAACCTCCTCGATCCTGCGTTTGGCTTCCGCATCCCCTCCCTTCCCCGGGAACGTCCACCCTTTCCCTCCCCCCCCCTTATCATCTCCGCCCACCCTCCCAACCCAGAATTCCCTCCACCGCGCATTCCCCCCCTTCTCCATCCTCTCCACTTCATTGCTCTTAAAACTATCCATAGCGACACTCCTCACGAAGGATATATGCACGCCGAGACTGCGATGTAAGCCGGCGCAGGTGAGGCAGATGAAGGTGCCGAATTTAGGGGAGGCCCATTGCGGGGAGGGAGCGGCGCAGTCGATGCAGGATTTGTTGGGGGGGAGATGTTGGAGGGATTGGAGCTGTTGGGCGTTAGTGGAGGGCGGGTGGGAGAAGAGGGGCGGGAAGAGGGGAGAAAGGAGGGGAGGAAGGGAGTGGAGATTGAGGTGGGAGAGGTGGTGGTGGTAGTGATTAGGGAAGGGGGGAGGGTAAGGGGAAGCAGGGGACGGACCTTGGATTTGGATTCTGGATCTACTTCCCAGGACATTGTGGCGGTTGTGTGATTGCTGCAATGAAACTTCTTGACGTGGGCTACCGTGGGGTCATGGCTGTCGGTGTTTGGTATGAAGTTCTGTGGTGGAGTGGGACGTGAGTGGGGGGATTGTTGATGTTGATAAAGGAGTCGAGGGGTTCCGCGATGCGAATTCTTTGAGCGCGCCAGCGGAAATCTATATTCAAAATGTAGATGGGATTTTGAGATGTTGCGTCTACAGAAACGAACTGAGCGTATGATGAAGAGTACTTCTATAGGATACTCGATTTAGATTGTCATACTTGTTTTCTAGACTAAAGTACATAGGTCCTAAGGATCCAGACCAAACGCACGCCCTGAGAATTGAATGTTTCGTGTGTTGATACAATATCTTTCATCTCGCAGGCAAAGTGGAGTAATTGTGAATGTTCACATTGCGATTCCATCTAATTGCCTGTGAAAGTAAGAGATACTGCTGCCGCCAAAAGTGCATTCGTATTAGTTGTCACTTGATGGATCTTGACGAGCCGAAAGTTGGATGCGACTGTCTCTTGTTTGGTGATTGTGTTGGCTTATGCAGCTGGTGGGTCATTGGCTTGAACGACACCATTCTCAGTTAAAGGCGCGGTGCCTGCGGCCTCAGGATCGACATCTTCCTTGCCGGGGCTGTCGATGGCCACCTTGACCGCAATCTCACGACCCTCTATTTCCTTGCCATTCATCTCTGCAACGGCTTTTTGCTGAAGTTCCTCTGAGCCGAGGGACACGAAACCGAAGCCACGGCCCTTGCGAGGCTCACCACGGGCCTTGAGTTTAGCGATCATGAAGCGGGGAATGGGACGGAGAGCGATCTTAGCAGCGCTGGGGCTATAGGCGGCGAAGAGTTCCTTGAGCTGGTCGAAATATCAGTACACGCATGGCAATTTGCATCATATACTGCATACCTTGTCTTCGCTCATCTCGTAGGGAAGGTTGGCAACCATAATTTTGGTAGAAGAAGGGATGCCATCGTCGGGAGGTCCACGTTGACGGGGTTGGGCAGCGGCGGCTACTGGCTTGCTCGCACCATTGGTAGTAGGGGCAGCTTCATTGGTGGTATCGGCCAAAGCTTCTCCTTCTCCTTCCTTTGGTGCACGCTGTGCAAGAGATTAGAAATTGCCATACGTTCAAAGATGGAAGCACCAACCTCGCCGTTGCGTCCACCACGGCCTGCACGACCTCCACGGCCTCGGAAGCGTCCGCGTCCACGACCTGAGGTCCTACGGCGTTGTTGGGTCTCGCCACTGTCTGCTTTGGCAGCTTTCTCCTCTTGAGTTTCAGGCTTGCGAGCTTCTTGCACGGAGACTTTGCGGTCGAGGACGGTCTTGCCTGAAAGCGCTTCGATGGCTTTGCTCGCCTCTTCAGCTGTCACGAGATCGACGAATGCGTAACCGACGGGGCGTGTTGTACGTGGGTTGGTAGGGATGGAAACGTTCTCCCTAGAAAGCATAAGCCTGGAACACAAGAAATTTATTGGTTACCATACACGGAGTATCCATCAAAGAAGGACTTAAGGTCCCCCTCAGTAGTAGCATAGGCTAGGTTCCCAATGTAAAGGCGACGGTGCTCTGCAGCAGCAGCTATGACAGCTTCGTTTTCTGCAGCATTGATAGGCTCACCACCAGAGCCAACAGTAGCTTCACCAGAGGCTGGAGGATTGATGGTGGTGTTGGCCATAGCGTCAGTGACACCGTCGACGGCAGACATTGCGATAGATGTACGAAATTGACTGAGCTTAAAAAATTTGCTCTGCCGGGGTACTTGATGAAAGGCGAGGTTGAGGATGCCTTTGAGGAAGTTGCTTGACGAGGGGGAGGAAGAGGGTAGCTTCGAGCCCTAGAACGAGGTTTCTATTGTACTTCGAAGGTTGTGAATGTGATTGTCTTGTATTGAGGAGAGAAGGGAAAGAGCCACAGGAGAGTCGTACAAAAAAGAATTTCATCGGAGAGTGTTACGCTAGCCGAAAGCGGACTCGCGCTAATTGCGGAGCCAGCCATTAAGATGTCAAAATATTGAAAGAGGCAAATCCTTCATTCCAGTCACACATAAACACCATCTATGACTCACTCGACAACGCACAGCGGCGCACTCGTGTCAAATGCGTAGGACCTTTGAGAATGTCGTGTGGAATTCGCTGGGGTCAACTTCTTTAGTGCCCTGTGTCCATCTTGGGAGGGAGAAAAGCACACAAAATGTCATGTTCATTCTCAGTGTTGCGGCATCTCATTCTTTTATCTTATAATCATCATATCCTTGTTTGAAATGCAAAGCATTTGATCGTCCATCTACTGGCATACTCGTCTGGGATGGGCCAGGTAGATGGGGCTGGCTCTAGAACGGCTCTAGTAGGGTATGGCTCAGAAACAGGCAATGCCCTTGACTATGCAGAGGAGCTAGGGCGTATGCTTGAAAGGCTGCATTTCGCGACCCAGGTGTCTAGTCTAGACAGCATAGATCTGGCAAGCCTAGCCTGTATTAAATTCAAATTCCTTTCGCTGACTTCTTGAAGTCGTCACTTTCGTCCTTCTCTTTCTTTCTCCTCGTCACGTCTACCACTGGACAGGGCGACATACCAAACAATGCGCAGGCTTACTGGAAGACTTTGCTCCGGAAGAAGCTGCCATACACGTATCTACACGGTGTAGACTTTACGACATTTGGCTTGGGGGACAGCTCCTACCCTAAGTACATAGTGGAAGCATATTCCAGGGTTGTAAGCTGAAAACGCTGTAGGTATAATTTCGCAGTGCGGAAATTCCATAAGCGGCTTATACAGCTTGGTGCCACTGAGATCTACTCTCGTGGTGAGGCAGACGAGCAGCATGAAGAAGGCTCTGATGCCGCTTTCGTGCCATGGGCATTAGATCTTCGCCGCGAGCTTCTTGTTCGCTTTCCACTCCCAAGTAACCTAAAGCCCATTCCGGACGATGATCTTCTACCGCCGAAGTGGCTGCTTTCTTTAGCTGACAAGCATGACACTGCTCAGAATGAGCCAAGTGGCTTTGTTGCAAACGGTAAAGCCTCCTCAAAAGGTCTTAATGATGGCACCGCAGAGCTATCTGTTGGCGTTTCGCGGACTCGGTTGCTTACGCAGAAGGATATACGACTCACTGTCGAGCTTGCAGAGAACAGACGACTTACGTCTGCTTCTCATTGGCAAGACGTCCGTCATTTAGCGTTCGTGAGCGAGTCTACGGTTACATATAAGCCTGGCGATGTACTCGCAATTTATCCACAGAATGCAGCTGAGCATGTCAATGGCATTACCAAATTGATGAAGTGGGATGATGTCAAGGACAAAGTGGTTCACTTCGTGCAACCCAAACAGGCAAACCATTCCAGGGTGCCGCAATCAGGCCCACTGCAAAATATGCCAGATCAACACTGCAGTCTACGAGACTTACTGACGAACCACCTCGATTTGACTGCCATTCCTAGGCGATCGTTCTTCTCGCTACTCTCTCATTTTACTAAAGATCAATATCAGAAGGAAAGGTTGCTGGAGTTCACGAGGCCAGAATACATTGATGAGCTATACGACTACACCACGCGACCCAGGCGTAGTATTTTGGAAGTGCTCCAGGAATTTGATACTGTCAAGATTCCATGGCAATGGGCGGCAAATGTCTTACCGGAATTACGTGGTCGCCAGTTCAGCATTGCCAGCGGTGGCTCACTAAAGAATGACATTCATGGCCGTACTCGCTTTGAGCTCTTGGCTGCAATTGTGAAGTACAAGACGGTGATCAAAAGGATTCGAGAAGGCGTGTGCACCCGATACCTCACTAGTCTGCAGCCTGGCCGTCAAATTGAGGTTACTCTGCAGAAAGGAAGCCTTGGTGCTGCCACAGCAGACCTACACAAACCTGTAATAATGATCGGCCCAGGCACTGGTGTTGCGCCAATCCGCTCACTCATCTGGGAAAGGCTGCAGATTGCGGAAAGGCTTGCGGAGAGTAAGACGAACGGTTCAGTCGGGTTTGCTTCGACTCCAGACGCCGTTGGGAAGATGTTATTGATATTTGGTTGTCGCAGCGAAAACTCCGATTACTTCTACCGTGATGAGTGGGAGTCTATTAAGTCTAAATTGCCGCTGGAGGTCCATGTCGCTTTCTCACGGGATCAAGCCCACAAAGTCTACGTGCAAGATGTGATAAGGCAACAAAAAGCAGAGATCTATCGGCTGCTGCATGATCTTGAGGGCACAGTCTACGTCTGCGGCTCTTCTGGCAAGATGCCAGCAGCAGTTCGGGCTGCTCTTACTGATGCGTTTCAAGGTAGCGGCGCGATGAAGGAGGAACAGTCTCAAGCTTATCTGGACCAAATGGAGAGGAATGGCAGGTATAAGCAGGAGACTTGGGGGTGAGATGATAGCGGTGGCGAACCCG
Organism: Bacidia rubella; assembly: GCA_032158265.1. Lineage (NCBI taxonomy): Eukaryota > Fungi > Ascomycota > Lecanoromycetes > Lecanorales > Ramalinaceae > Bacidia > Bacidia rubella. Next base: position 1,463,020 of record JAVTIF010000012.1, on the reverse strand, counting down.
CACGTACAATCATAATTCATTTAGCTCTCTATCTGGAATCTCTTCAAAGCAATCTCCTAAGGCTGGCTGCGATCTACGTAAAAGCTTCGGATTATGTTGTCAATGTCTTCGGCGCCCAACTTGCAAATATCTGCCTTTGCTTTAATCATGGCTGTACACTCTTTGATTTGTGGATCTGTAAGTTGGAGACCGAGTTGATCGCCTGGAAAGGAAGCGTCAGTCAAACCTTCCGAACTATTTTACAAGAAAGTGGCAAAAGGAGACTGGGATGGCCGCATACTTCTCGACTTGATGGCGTGCCGGCCAGTAAGTCTGCTGGCAATATGAACATAACGCTTTATACCAAAATCCTGCGGATCGATCGCCTCGTAAGTAGCAGGGTTGGCAAGAATCGCTTTAGCTGCAAGGATTGTCAGCACATTTCGTTGCTTGAGGCATTTGGCTACCGTACCATGGATTCCAGCCTTATGGGTGAAGGCGCAAATCCCCGTGACAATATTGTTGAAGGGAATATTCACGTCCACAGACGTCGCCACCAGATCCTCAAGTGCCTTTAATTGCTTGAGTTTATATTTACTCAGCACATAATCACGATCGATCGTGATCATCCTTGCCAGAAAGCCTCCTAGAGAAGGTATCCCATTCCGCTCGCCTATCCCGAGAACCGACGTATCAACATGTGTAGCACCAGCTTCTATAGCCATCAGGCTATTTGCGATAGCACATCCGGTGTCATTATGGAAATGGCACTCGATGTCACAACCTACTTTCCCTCTCAGCAAGCGTACAAGGTCCGATACTTCGGACGGAGTCGCCACGCCGACAGTATCTGCAATGCCAACACGATCGACCCCGACCTTATCGACGGCGGTATAGACGACGAGCAAGTCCGCAATATCGCTACGCAAACTGTCTTCGGTGCTGAAACGGATTTCCTTTCCTGCCGACTTGAGATAATTGATTACATCCGTAGCAGTTCGGATTATCTAGGGTATATCTTTGCCGTGGGAATGCTGCATTAGGTAGGAGGATGTTCCAATCTGTATCAGTCAGACCCGTGATCGAGAAGTTGGGCGATTTGATGTCGAGCTCATACAACTACATCGACGCCGTCGACGCCAGTTTCGACTGCCAGCCGTGCGTCATCCAGATTACATTGCACATGGGTGAGGATTTTGGCACGAAGGCCTAGCTTCGCAATCGTTTGGCAATCTAGTCGTGATTGCTCGGAACTTGTGGGGTTTGTCAGTTCAATGTAGTCGACCCCTAAATCATCCGATGCATGTCTGCTCTGATTAGCGACAGTCTTTGTTGGAGGCATATGGCCTGTCAAGGGAAATCCTTGGGCTGGGGTAGCTCCTAGGAATCGTCTTACGCTATCTTAACCTTAGTCTTAGTATCAAAAAAGGCATTGGCGAACTGTTCACCCTCACGAAGGGTTGACTCAATAATCTTGAAGCGTGAGACATTTGATCTGGGATCCATAGCTCGCACTGAATGCAAGCCAGATGTGTGCAATTGACGCTCGGCTTCTACCCTCTCTTATATATATTGAATCTGTTTCGGTGTGAAGATGTCGGCGAAAGTGAAGTTTTATGTCATCAATTATAGAGTGCGAAAGTTTTGGAGGATGGGTCATCATTAAGTAGAGTTATGCTTTGCTGTTCAACAAGCCAAAGGCGTCTAGTGTCAATTCACCACAAACCCTACCAGCTTGATAACGCCATGGTCCCAAGAACTGCCTGAGGCGATCGAAAGCCTTTTCGTAGATTGCCTTGTCTGGTTCCCACCATGTCAATACAGACCTCTCATGTACAGTTCCATGACTTACATTACCACTTTTCAGGATGAAAAAAATCCTGCGCTATCAACAGCATCTACCAATCCTACCAAATGGGGCTTTCAACTCCCACAAGCTCTTTCTTCTGCCGTTATCCACCTTTCCCTTTTGTAGCTCTTCCAGTAGAGAAGAGACGCTTTCTATAAGGGGCTGAAGGCAGCATTTTGACAGATTTGGGCCGCCCTGAGATGTGATAAGCATGGTGCAGAAATTGGCAAATGAAAGTAGCTGAAGGTACTGTCAAGGGAACAATGGCAGCGATGGTTTGTCAGGAGAGCCAATAAGGCCACCATTGATTGAAGCAGTGGTGCAGATAAGACGGCACATAATGAGGAAGAATTGACGGTCACTTATAACATCACGACATGCAAACGTAGAGAAGGTGGATATGGAGTCTTGATCTCCTCAACGAGGCATCCCATGGAAGGAGAAGGGCAAAAAAGGACATGCAAACACAGGACATCCTTGATAGATTGGTTATAATGTGCAATGTTCTGCTCAGTCTAGTCACTTTACCGTTGCAGCCAGCAGTTCTGTACCTTTTAGGACGACTTCCTAAGCTAAAATTGCCCGATAATCTTCATTCGCTGTGAGTTTCTGGTTCAAAAAGAAAGTGGCACCCTAGAAACGTGTCAATGCAGGCGCTACCAGAAGCAGGAACAGCGGATCCAGGAACAGACCGTAGATTTGCTGACTAATCCACGAGAATACGCAACGTCATGGGCCGGAAATGCCCCGACGAATAGGCAATGACCAAATGTGGAGGCACGCGCATCGCTCCTTCCACACATTGGAGCCCCACCGACGCTTCTCTGCAGTCATGTAGGGCCTCTGGCTCTTCCCTCTTCCCATCAACATCATCTCCGTGCTTATGCATCTGCCATTAACATACCACATTTTACCAATGAACATATGATTTCAGATTAGCTTAGAGCTGCAATTGCATTGCCGTTGCCACCGCCCGTTCGCCTTTCTACATTTCCAGGCTTCGATCGAGTCTACCAACAACTCTACAACCAGTTAGACACTTCCATCGCACTCGAGATGCCTCACAACACTTCACAGTGGTACCCTGGGATGCCATCCCAGGCCAGCCAGTTGTCTCCACCTGACCGTCTTTCTTCAAACGTCTCTCCGACGACTGTCAAACAGACATCCTCCACCACGTCAATTGAGCCACTAGTAGCGTCCGCCCAGTATGTGAAGCAGTGTCAGGCAGTGGTGGAACAGCAACGCAAGGCAATTGAGGCCGAAAGAGAACTGTGGAACATAGAACGGGAAAACCTACACCAGAGAATTGCGGCTCTCCAAGAGTCCTTACAACGGTCAGAGGGTTTCAGTTCTATACAGCGTGACCAAACAAGTCACATCCTTGACACTCGCGGTCCTAGAGATGGCACCCATCCAGCACAGAAGGCTCCGCAAAGCCACAAACCAGAAGCCAGTCATTCAAGTGGTGCCTGGAGCGCCATGAGCACCAATGGCTCGAGGCGCAATAGTGACGGTTCCATACCTACTAGCTCCATTTCGGTCGGCGAGCAAATACTGAGAGGGCACAACTTGGGTATGACACCGAAAAGGAGGTTTTCAGGCGACTTTGCTCCCGGCAAGGCAAGTCGCAAAATGCCAAGCATATCCGAAGACAGCACCCAAGAAAAGCATGTCTCCATACACCCAAAGGCAGAACAGATACCCAGGGACTCCAACACAAGCCACAAAGGAAGCATCGCTGGCGTCGATATCGACAGAGACCTTGAAGGCATAAATTTTAATCGGTCAGCAGTTGACCCTGAAATCGTCAAATCTATCGAATCATCCCGTTCAGCTTCCGCGCTGGCGTCTCCAACTTTCGACACCTTCATACCGCCCATGTCACCTCCAAAGCCTACAATTCCAAATCTGAGCAAGCTCCAGAAAGATCCCTACACTATGGATGCAGGCAACACTCCAATGGCACGACACTCTCGCCCCTTGCTTGTAGGCGACGGCGCTGTCAGTGGACCCGACAGTAAAACCACCACACCTGCAGGGCCGTTCCAACCTCAAGATATTCCCGAAAACGCCGAACCCGCACCACTCCGACCCCCTTCAGAGCGCCAAGATTCGTACTTCCCCAATCCTGAAGGCAGTAGCGACTCCGCAGTCCATCATCCCGTCCGGCAACCCATACCCGCCGAACCCATACCTGCCCCAATGGACGAGGACCCGGCGCTAACGGGTCCATTGGGCCTAACCAACGAGCCCGAAGGTGACGCGAAATTCCTCGATGCGGTCACAAACAGGCTTCGCACCTCTGCCCCAGACACAGGGAAACCGAATTTCGACGATGATAGGGTTGGGGATGGCAGGAGCGATGATGATGGCGAGCCGGGTATCCGTCTCAAGCGGAGCATGAATTTCGGGAGCCAGTTGGGCGGTAAAGGGAGGGGGTCTGGTGGTAGGGGTTTCGGGGGGCGAGAGGGTTTCTAGACAGATGGATGGGTATGGAGTGGGATTTGTGGCAGGTTTACGAAGGGATGGTTTGCGAAAGTGGTGCATTAGCATTGCGAATGGTGGAAATGCGGCGGGATTCAAGCTGAAGGAAGGGGTTGTAGGCGTAAAAGTTTGGTGCTTTATAGAGTAGCATTATATACCCCCCAAAAGTTTTCCATTGCATCTGCTACTCTTTCTTTGAGATTGCTGTTGTGGGTGCGAGTTCTTATGGGCAGGAGGACGGGTGGTGGGTGTTTTGATGGGTGCCATCTCTTCTGAGCATACCACCCTAAAGAGGATTCTCTAGCCACTCTTTCCAGGGTTTCTGCCATCCCTACCGATCATTCTAGATCTAGCGGGCTTTTCCGAACCCTTTCTTTGAAAGGGTTGCCGGGTTTGTGTGCGAGATTTATGTTAAAGAGTCACTTGGGAATAGGTGGGAAGGAAAGAGAGGGTTAGTTAGTTAGTTGTGTTGGGGTTAGAGAGGTGGGAGGGTTTGTGTTCTAGTATTTTTGAGTGCTATGGATGGGAGATTAAACTATGTGGGGTATACTGATAGCGTGTGGGTGTGGGTTTGGTTAGTCGACGGCGAGGCCTGGGGTGTTGTCGTTCAGCGGGCCGGTTTGGGGGGCGGTTTGCGGAGCTTGGTTGCGAGGGAAACTGAAGGGCGGAGCGTGGATGTTGGGGATTGCTGTGCATTGGTTCTTGACCACTAGGATGGACGTTTTATGGGTTAGTGAGGTTTTGGGTATATGTGGCGGGGTGATGCTTTTGCTTGTTGGACAAAAGAAAAGGGCGAGATGAGGTGAAGAATAGCTTACATATAGCAAAAAAAGAAGTGACGAGAGTACTACTGGCAGCTAGTAGTGCACCCAAGCCTACCATATCATTGAAGCTCAGACGACTGGGATCCGGCCATGAGGTTGGTGCTCGATACAGTCGTAACGTGGTAGTGACAATCCTGGTCCCTTGCGTACTCATGAACGCTCTTGTCAAATCTCGATCCCACATGTTGTCGTTCAGGACCGGTGGACAGCTCGCTCTCCTCGCCGCATAACCTTCAGGCGGTAGATTGAAGAATGTGGGACAGATGATTTGGACGAAAGCGAGACGACCCCCATGCGCGCTCACTCTTGTGTCACCGACTACATCTTGTGTTTGGCATCCTGAGGGTGCGCTATGCTGGTCTACGCACTTGAAGACTACGGGGTAGTCGAGAGGCGCGAATGTTGCTGCGTGAGAGAATTGGTTTGTTAGCTGGTGAATGTGGGCATCGCTTTTGAAGAATGAGGCGAATTCGAGGTTGGCCATTCCGTGGCCGATTGCATTGAGACCAAGTTGTAGGACGTGTCGGGTGTTTGAAATGGCTGTGGTGACAGCTGAGTGTTGCGCTGGGTTGCCGTAGTCGATAGTTGGTATGATGCCTAGGGACGGAGTTGTATTTTCTGTCCTTTGTCAATGTGTGTATGCAGACTCGTATCGCAGGAATCTTACCCTGAGATATTACTCGTGGCAGGTATAAGAGAAGGGAAAGCAACAGTCGAGATACGCTTTTGAATCTTTCTGTAGATATCATGCTGCCGGCTCAGGATCGTTTGCACGTGGACAGTGTTTCTGAGCAACTAGCATGAAGTGTAGTCAATGCAGTAGTGGTCCATTCAGCTCACATTGGAAGAGTCTTTGTCTGGGAAATCATTGAGTAGTCTAAATCTTTTACAGATTAAAAGATGAAGGTGAGACACGTCAATGAAGAGACCGCCACTTGCGTAAGACAGCAGGTGCGCACTGACTACCATAGCCCCATACAGATCGTTAACTAGCCTCATCTTGCGCCGTCGGTTTTGTTCTGTATCGACGTACCTGTGATCCAAGTGCGTGGCCTAACCTTACGGTAAGGAGATGTACTGGATTCGAAGACGATGATGGCCTTGCTCTGCTAGAGCAAGCACCGCAAAGTATGCAGAAGCTTCCGTCCCATGTCAACTGTCGGTACGAAGATGACCTGACCACTGGCAGTAAAGCACAACTCTGCATTTTTGTTCGTCCATTAAGCCGCTGGTATGCATAGAGCCCAACAGGGAGGAAGCCGAGCTTGCTCTTTGGTCCTCGCGTAGGAGCTGGTAGGAGGCGTCATTGGTCATATTCAGACGGAGCAAGACCTCGCAATTCGATGCAACGAGTCTGGAGTTTGCTCCATAGAGGTGGATGAAGAACCTACTTCAAGGAATGCTTCACCCTGCATCATCCTGCTTTTTCAAATGCTCCCTCAACTCTTCCACACTCATCGGACATGTAGTCTCCCTCCATCTACTCTTCTCACTTTCCACAAAGCTCTCGCAGCTTCGTAGTGCTACGACAAGAAATCCAAGCTCTTCTCTGTCCACATCAAATACTTCCCACCAGGGTTGACTAGTCAGTGAAATGTCCGTTTCCCGGGCGGCGAGGTAGATTGCGGACACAGCCAAGGCATTGGGCTGATGGGTGAGGTACAGAAGTTGTGGCGAGAGTAAGGCTGTGTTGAGATGCTCTAAAGTCCTTCTTGCTAGTGCTTTCGAGCTGGCTGTTGGCGGGCTGGGAAGAGCTCCTAGGGTTTGCAGATATGTGAGACCTAGGTGGTGCGGTGTCACAACCTGGGTAGTGAAGGAGATTGCGCGTAGGATGATCGTTTCCGTTTGGAGCAGGGTGGAACGCTGGGCTACGTAGTCATTTTCTGACATGTGATAAGCGGATGGGTCCTTGGGTCTGCTTTGGCCTGGCTGAGAAGCGATGTTGAGCGGCGACGCAGAGGAGGTAAGGTATGCGTAGACATTGAGAAGCGAACGCGTGGTCACAGGGTTGAAAGAGGGTTTGGCTGTCAGGTACAGGGAAGCTGCTGAGACGTCCTAGTACCGCGGCTGTTGTCAGCCACGACATTCATTGGAAGTGAGGAGGCCAATCGCAGCTACCTTGAGGCTATTGATGAAGTAGCTCCCCCCTTCGGAGCCAACATAGAAGCGATAGTAAATCAAGATAGCTCGTGCGATCAGCTCTTGTGGAAGATGTAGCAGTATTCCCGCAGCTTGGGTTAGTCTCGCGCCTGTGAAGCGGAGAGTGGCTTCGAGGTCGGCAGGAACACCATCAAGGCGGGAGGACGTTGTAGTGAGCTGCTCCGGCGTTACAAGAGGATTGGAAAGGGAAAGCAGGGCAATTTCATTTCTAGTCATTGTAATTATAGTACTTTAACAGTCTCATCGCTTGCAGTGGTGATACGTCCCCGGAGGTAGATTTCGGACTTATTTTGTATGTCCAATAGCCTTCCATTTTACACATGTAATTTCTCGTTGTCCCCCCAAGGCAGCTGATTGTTTACAGACGTCTTGTCGTTCCAAATGAATTCCAGCAGGATGGTCGGTACAAGTATGGCACTCCTGAAGCGATGAAACTTTGTTCGACCTCATTCCGGCCAATTCCAAGGGTCGCTCTCGATGATTCTTGAGATGCCGAGACATTGAGATCCTCAACGCAGACTCAAGGGTATCGATATCGCCGACCGATGAAATGCTGCACAGCACCAGATACGAGTGGCGACCCCTCAGACGATTCATGACTTGCAGCACGAGCAGTAGAACGCTAGTCTGCGGCGTCCCAGTTCCAGCTGCCTGTCTCCGCAAGGCTTGAGCCCCATAGCGCCAGGACGTTCGCCCCTAGAAGCCAACGGCTTTGGGGATCACCCAGCCCGCTGCCTGTGCCGAGATAGCGGAGATGGCGCTAGGAGCTGGCTTGTCTCTCTGCCCAATGAAGAGGTTGTGCCTTACAGGATGAATTATCTTGCTTATGTCACAACGCGGGGTCACGCAATTGTTTCTACCACCTGCCATTTTGAGATCAGCTGAAGGTGATCCTTGAGGATTACGATGGAGCTTCAAAAGAGAGGCTTGCCCTCGCCGGCATCCTTCCTTTTCGTTGTCTGTGTGCTTGCTTCAAACCTCCACCATGGCGTCCACAGTCTTTTGGTGTAGCTCACTCCTCATCTGCGCTGTCACTGCAGGGTTTCCTCCTACCCCAGAAGATGTGACGACCGTCAATTCTAGGTTTAATAACGGCATAAAGATATCTTACAAAGAGGCAAGCCAAAAATTCCTGCCTTCCCCCAGCCTTCGTTGACTTGTTGCAGCCCGGAGTCTGCGAGACTACCCCTGGCGTCAGGTCCTATTCTGGCTATGTTACCCTCCCACCTGGTACTCTTGACGATGTGGACATCTATCAAAACTACACAATCAACACTTTCTTCTGGTTTTTTGAGTCACGCAAGGATCCAGCGAATGCCCCACTGTCCATTTGGATGAATGGCGGACCGGGTTCGTCGTCCATGATCGGCTTGCTCCAAGAACATGGACCCTGCAATATTGGGATAGACTCAAATTCATCGACCTTAAACCCCTATTCTTGGAACAATGAAGTCAATATGCTGTACATAGATCAGCCAAACCAGGTCGGTTTTTCATACGATTACCCTACAAATGGCACCCTCAACACCAATACGAGCGAGGTCACACCAGACAACTTCACGGAGGGCTTGCCCCCAACAAACAATACTTTTCTTGTAGGGACTTTTCCAAGTCAGTTGCCAGGTAACTCAGCAAACGACACACGCAACTCAGCAAAGTAAGTCGGTTTCTGAAGCCATCTCTGTGCTTATGACCACCACGCATCTGTTGTAAATTCTGGTATCTTTGTTGAATTATGGATCAAATATCTAGATTGAATGATCATCGGAGCGTTCGCACTTTTGACTTGTAACAACCTGCCCTTGAGACTAACTGCCAATCCACAACAGGTCACTGTGGCACTTCGCTCAGACATGGTTTCAGGAGTTTCCCGCTTATCACCCGAACAACTCTGCCATCTCAATTTTCACTGAATCTTATGGTGGGCGCTATGGGCCCGCCTTCACATCCTTCTTTGAGGAACAGAATCAACTCATCGAAAACAAAACCTTGAATGATACTGGTGAGACTTTCATCATACATCTCGACACTCTTGGAATCATAAATGGCTGCATCGATCTCCTGGCTCAAGAACTCTCCTACCCAGAGTTTGCGTACAACAACACCTACAGTATCCAGTCGATCAATGAAAGCCTGTATCAAGAGGCCGTTGACAACTATAATCGCCCCGAAACTGGCTGCCGCGATCAAATTATCAACTGCCGTAGCCTAGCCGACGAGGGTGATCCTGACTTCTCTGGGAACAACGACACCGTGAACGAAGTTTGCGGTGCAGCAAACGAATATTGCCGCAACATCATCGAAGGTCCGTATATCAATTCCTCAGGTCGGAACTTCTACGATGTATCAGCTGTCGATCCCACTCCATTCCCACCGAATTACTATCTAGGTTTCTTGCAGAACGACTGGGTTCAGCGTGCTCTTGGTGTACCAATCAACTTCACACAAAGCAACGCAGGCGTGTACGAGGGGTTCCAAAGCACCGGCGACTACCCACGTGGCGATGTCAGAGGAGCTTATATGAACGATCTGGCCTACATTCTGGACAATGGGATTAAGGTTGCCTTGATATACGGGGATCGTGATTACGCATGCAACTGGATCGGAGGAGAGGAAGCTAGTCTGCAGGTGAACTACTCCGGAAGCGAAGGGTTCAAAAATGCAGGCTACGAGAACATCACAACCAACTCCACCTACGTAGGTGGCGTTGTTCGACAATACGGCAATTTCTCCTTCTCTCGTGTCTTCCAAGCTGGTCATGAGGTGCCTTCGTACCAACCTGAGACTAGCTTGCAAATCTTCAACCGTGCCATCTTCGGCAAGGACATCGCTACTGGCGCGGTCGACACATCCTCTCCTAATACCAGTACAAATTACAGCTCTGAGGGTCCATCAAGTTCATGGCAGATCAAGAACGAAGATCTGGGAGGTTACAGCCCGCAATGCTACCTTTGGGCTTTCACGGATACGTGCACAGACGACCAACAAGCGAGTGTATTCAATGGGACGGCATTCATTCACAACTACATATTGATCGATAGAAACCAGAGCGGGCTTTTTCCTGGATATAATGAGAATGGAAGTGTGCCGGTCAGTGCTCCATCGAGTACAGGACATAGGGTAAAAGTGGAATGGGTTGGATTGGTGCTGGCCATTGTTGCCGGAGTCATGGCAGTGCTGTAAATATGCAAACGTATTTAGAGATTATATGATATCTCTTTCCCCTAATGCCTTGGACTTTTAATGTAGGTGCCCTGAACATGCATCACTTTCCGCTATGGGTGCCGATACAACACTGGCAGGTTGTATCGGCAGGCAAGTCCAAGCGAACTCTCCACCACGAGGCTGAGGTCTTCTTTCGAAGCCAGGTATATGAACAAGCTTGAGTATCACTGTGCTCTGTCGAAGCTGCTCGATAAGTACTGGTTCTATTAACATGTCTAGACTATGCCAAACATTTTCGAGATGACTATCGGTCAAGTTTGCATCAATCTGTCAATTTCCAAATCGTCCACCGATAGTTTTCGGCCATGATAGTAGTAAAGATAGCGTGATCAACGCTTGGTACCGGGTACCGCCATCGCAAAATGTGGTTAATTGATAACATGACCTTGCGACTTGTGGACAACGTCGATCCTGCGCCCAATTATGCTATTCTGTCGCATACGTGGGGCAAAGAAGAAGTATCTTTTCAAGATTTTTCAGAAGAACCACACACGGAAACATTACGACGGAAAGCTGGATATTCCAAGATTCGAACTTTTTGCCAAATTGCGTATAGCATGTACGGATGGCGCTATGGATGGGTCGACACTTGTTGCATTGACAAGAAGAGCAGTGCTGAGCTTTCTGAGGCCATCAACTCGATGTATACGCTCTACCAGAGCTCTCAAGTCTGTATAGTATACTTGGCTGACGTCGATCTTGACCAAAAGGAAAGCCGACAGTCAGAAAGGAGAATCGCGGAATTCCGAGCTAGCAGATGGTTCACCAGAGGGTTCACACTGCAAGAACTTTTAGCACCCACTTCAGTCGAGTTCTATGGCTCTGACTGGACAGTCATAGGCAATGCTAGAGAAAAGGATATTACGAAGGCGATCATCAAGGCTACCAATATCAAGAGCCTGTATCTAACAGACCCTAAGCATGCTAGTGTCGCGACTAAGATGTCTTGGGCAGCACACAGAAAGACGACTCGCACAGAAGACATTGCTTATTGCTTGATGGGTTTGTTCGATGTGTCGATGCCGCTGCTCTATGGCGAGGGCATGAAGGCATTTCGCAGGCTGCAAGAGGAAATCATCAAATCCTCAAACGATGAGTCTATATTCGCATGGGCGACGAGGCGAGAGCGATTCGACAACTCCTTAGCGTACGATGGTATACTTGCCCCATCTCCCGCAGCCTTTGCTTTCTCCGGCGACATCGTTCCTTGCTTCCCTCCCCGAGAAGACCCAAGGCCGTACATGATTACTAATTACGGACTTCAAATCGACCTCACCTTTCAAAGGGACTATCATCCTGCTGATGACGGTGTTTTTCTCCCTCATCAGGAGGAACCTGATTGGACGCATTGGATTGTTCCATTTGCATGTCGGAAAGAGGATGGTTCGTCCGGCTACTTCAAGGTCAGACTTGGCATGCCTTCGGCACAGATTCTTGCTGGCGACCTGCAGAAGGTCATGTTCTTTCGGCGAAACCCGCATTCGATAGAATTCTTCAAGCGCGAAGAGATCAACAACCAAAGGTTACCGTCAGACCGCTTCTACATTCAGCTATCTAGGTAGCACATGGACAAGGAGAAAGCGATAGACGGAACGCTTCCACAGGAACTATCTTTCACTACGACAATCAGCACAGCCCCAAAGCTTCGGTCAACACAACAATGCAAAGAGAACATATAGAATGTACATTGAGTCGTTGTAGGCACATGTTGCCGAGTCTGTGCACAAGCATTTAATCTTGCAGCTGAATGTCAGCCAGTGTACGGGATATGCAACGTCAATGAAATGTGCAACGAACGATTGAAGCGGCAGAAGTTGTTAAAGATAGATATTTGCTATACTAACACGAACACCCTCCGGCTTCTCCTAATCGGGAATAACCCAGTCAACACCAAACAAAGATGACAAGTCCCGCCGAGTGCGACAACCAGCGACTAATCTTATGGTTCCGAATACTCCCTTGGGGTTCATGTGGAGCCAGCAGTCTCTCCAACCAGGCAGATGATATCATTGTCGCCTCAAATACGTGTCCGGCCTCTCTGCAAAGTCCCTCCACAACCTGATGTCCAATTCAACAACCTCACTCGCGGCCTCGCCTCCAGATACTATCCGCTTAAACCTCGCACAGCTCAACGCAAATATCCCGTGCAACGTCACTGCCATTCCTATCAGTCGAAAAATCTCGTCTCTTTTCCTATGAATGGACTGACCAAGTCGAAGAGGGTGACGCTGAGTTCAAGCATGTATAGTACTTGTCAACGCACTGCGACTCACATACCGGCTCTCGCATCCGTCTAATGAGCGCACTATCTTGAGTTGGCAGAGCGAGAGCGACGCTAGCGAAAGCGATAAAGAGGATAGTAACGGCGTTGACGGCGTGCATATTGTGCATCGTGTACGGTCTCAATTACTTCGTTTCCTTCGGAGTCTGTTCAGGACCAGAAGAAAGGATTGAGAGCGTCAAGCAGGTCTGGTGAGCTGAGCTATATACGTGGCTCTCGGATAGATTGTTGGTCCGAAAAAGCAGCATCGTGCTCGCTTCTCGTTGTTTCGTGGTGTTGATCAATTTTGTTGATGCGCGAGCCGAGGCAGCAGCGAATGCTAAGCAGGCGCTTCTTGAAGATCAACAGTCAAGCTCGCGGAGAGGCGAGTGACATGCATAATAGTCTCTTGGCAGCAAGAACGTCAACTCAGCATGCGTATTTATTTGAGGGGCCTGCTTATGCGTCTCAAGGCGGTCCGAAGACGAAAAATTGTTCCGGCTTCCATGTGAATAGGACTTCCCACATGCTGTCGTTTGTGAGTCTACGAACCCATGATTCTCACGGTAGGTATCTTCGACCTTAACTGGAAAACGACGTCTCTCACGCTTCATCTTCCCATTTCGCCACCTCTCTTAGACGTCGTCCCTACGGTTGGCCGGGGATAGTGATGATTAGAGCAGTGAAAGCGCTTTCGTATATCACACGAGCGAATAGGCGGCCTGCAGCGGCAAGCCTGAGGACTTTGAGGCACCTACCTATTGGGGAGCATAATTGCGCTGACTGGCTTCCTCGACTCCAGTAACACGAGTACCGCCGATTAGTTCCGGTATAAGACTTTGCATGACAGTCTTGGTACAGCGACGTAAGTTTACATGGACTTCGGAATGGAGACCGAAGCCTCTACTGTGGCCATCTTCGGTTCTTAAGGGGCAGGCTTCAAGACCAGCCCATGCTATTCATCAGTAATGGGATAAAGTAGCAGGGCTCATGCATCTCCCCGCATAACCTTTTGCTCGAGCGGGTCATCTTTCTGATTTTAAAAGACGCTACTGATTCCAGAGATGTCTTGTAATTGTCCCCGAGACGCTCGCTACTAGTGCACCCATTCGCAACGCTTTCAGAAGCTAAGACTCTCCTACAGTTCCTTCATTCATTGGAGACTTTAGCGTGTGTGACATGACAGTGGTAAAATTAGAGCTAGCCCGGTGCACTTCCATTTTCCAAGAAGACGCCACACATCGTATATCGGTACGCTTCACGGTACCCTTGCATACATCTGTCTCCGAAAGCATCACCGTCTATTATATGAATATCAGGCGCAATGTAACATGAACGTGAGGGTATTCGTTGTTACTCAATGTTTAGCTCTCGGGATGGATCATGCTGATGCACAATATGTCAGACTTGTATCCAACAACCACGTTCTTGCGCTCCCGGCACTCTGTCTTTCCCTCATCTTTTACCTCTGCAACACATTCGTATCTTGCCTCCGCAAAAGAATGAAATTGCAAAGCGAACGCTATGAGTTCGGACCTCGTATGACTCTGGTCTTGCAGTGTCATGGGATGTAAAATGTAGAGGGATTACTAGATCTTTCGCTGAACACAGCCTTCCTTCTGGGATTCGATGGTTTCAAGAAGGAACTACCGCGACGAACGCACATCGAGCTGAAAGATAATGGTAATCCTGTCAGTTGAAGTGGGTCCGGTAATTCTAACCTAGTGCTTACGACGGCCCCAAAATAGGAGGTTATATGAACCTTGACCCTCAGCCTCATGATCATCAGTGACTTTCGTCATCTTACACGAAGGACCTCATCAAGCTGATACGGTCTTTCAAACTGGCTCAATAATTGTTGCACTCCTCCAAGGAACTTTCCGAACCACCACAGGCTGACTATAAGCCTCGTGAACCCTCGCTGACACGATGCCGGATGGCGAAGCATCGCAGAGGTTACTTCGAGCGGACTGCCTAAATAGCGGGCAAGAACATATAAAGACTCCTCGCATCTCTACAATATAGCCAGACTCGAGCACATCAATCCCACCTTCCACCCCATTCAACCAAGCCTTTAATCAACCAAACCCACCTCCAAGCCTATCAAACTCCACAAACAAAAACTTCCACATTCCATCCCAACAACACCAAATATGCACTACCCCACAGCCCTCGCCTTCCTCTCAGCCCTCATCCCCGCCCTCGCAGCTCCCGCCCCCCAAGCCGCCCCCAGCAGTCAATGGACACTCACATCCTTCACGCGCACCTGCAACCCCGAAAACACATCCTGCAACTACGCCTTCGGCATCGACACCCACGCCGGCGCACCCACTGCCTGCGCCTACACCGTCACCGGCTCTCCAGCCGCCAACACTGCCTACAATGGCCAAGTCTGTGGTGCCTTTACGATCAGTAGTGGTTGGAGCGGCCAGTTTGGGACGAATGCCGCGTTCTCGACGCTGGCGGTTACGGATCAGGCGAATATTGTTTATCCGTCGTATACGGATGCGCAGTTGGTGAGTGGGGTGGCGGTGACGCCGGATCAGAGTTATTCGGTGCAGGGTTTGTAAGGGAGGACATTGGTGTCACATATGATTTGGCTTGGAGGTGTAGCGGGGCTTTTTGGTTGTGATATGATTTTTGAGAGAGAATGTTCCATTCTTTTGATTGCGCGTTAGCAAGGATAAGTTGAGAATCTTACTCATTTCCATCACTTCTCGTTCTTGGACGACCAGTCAATGCGTTGCCCATTAGTCACTTTATCCTCGACTCAGCTGTCGTAAGATCGCGGAGGTCGTGCGTCTTCTTGCATGTCTCTAAGGCGTTGAGGGATATCTAGGCACAAGTTTAATTATCTCCATACTGAATGCGAAGAGCGGGCTAGGAGCTTAAAGTTATTGCAAGAAAGAGCTTGGAAGGAAGCATGATCGTACATATCGATTTTCAGGTTCGTTGCTTAAGAAGTTCGAGACACTCTAGATGGCGTTCAGGAAAGGGCTCTTATATGCGCAATCACTGGAGACAATGGTACTTTAACAAGTTTAGATTGCTGCATTCCAGGATTGCCGTTTCCATGTTGTTGCCATCTATCATAGCGCGCGCCTCTAAAGATCGCAAGATAGTTACATGTCGGTTGTGGGCCATAGAGACACGGTGCTGGGCTTGGGCTGAAGAGATGTTCAGAGTTGGACATTCGGATTACATATGCGGCATAGGGGGACCTCCCAGAAGACATTATCGAATTAGAGTGACGCATGAAACTATGTCCAGGTACAATTTTGGCAAGATTGGTGCTTCCTTTCGATCACTGTGTCTCCTGGAACGGCTCACAGCGTCTTCGCCATACATACACGTAAGCAACAAGGTATAGATGGTCCTCGGTCGAGAGCCCAAGCCTTGGTTATGCCACTTATTTGATGCTAATTATGGTTCCACTGTCACGGAACAGGTCGATACTGAGCTGCCCGCTCACTTCGCAATATGACCTGCAGCGTTGTTCGGGTATCTTCTAGCATTGATACAGCGATCAATGGCGTTCGAATCAAACGGGTCTGAGCTCGACCGTTCTAGATTTCTTTATGTCGGCTTCGAATGTCTTGCCTGCGAAGGTACATTGGACAATGCTGTAAGTGAGACACTATCCAACATGGGGTTCTGGAAGTGATAGTCATAAAAAAGGACACTCTCAGATGTCTCTTTAGATAATCGGATTGTTGGAACATACCTCAGAGCAGTGTCTTGTCAACAAAGGCCCCCCTGACTATCAGGTCAGCCAATGTCTTGGATGGAGCAACTCCCGGACATTGTTCCACAGCATATATATCGACTTGATTACGCTCAATGGCCTGTATCATCAGCTTCATCATACTCATTACACTCTCATCGCAA
This sequence comes from Bacidia rubella, assembly GCA_032158265.1. Taxonomy (NCBI): domain Eukaryota; kingdom Fungi; phylum Ascomycota; class Lecanoromycetes; order Lecanorales; family Ramalinaceae; genus Bacidia; species Bacidia rubella. Next base: position 1,446,348 of record JAVTIF010000012.1, on the reverse strand, counting down.
CATCCAGACACTGCAATACCGCAATTTCAAGATTCTCGCTGAACCTCTACGCTTGAAAGCTGCAAAACAGATCTAGATCCACCAATTCGAGCTCTTTGCTGGAATACTTCTGAGAGGCGTTCGCAATCACATCATGGCTCCCCCTGTCAATCCCAACGCACCAGCGATCCAATACACCCTGCCCCAGCGTTACGAGCTACATCACGCCCTACATACGCTTGGAAGAATTTCGAGACAACGACCTCAAGAGATTACTATCGCCAATGGACATCGCTGCATTGTTCAGGGTCAGCCTGGTAATAGATCGCTTTATGCTACTAGGGAACTTAGACCTGGCACATGTATCATACAACAACGTGAGCTGTTCCATGTCTTCGGACCCAATCCCACAGGCGCAGACGTTCGGGGTCGAATACCCAATCAGCCAAATGCTATCTTTGATGCATTGGCCCCTACACCTCCCCGGCGACGGACTGACCCCGACCTTAGGAGATTTATGGTCAATCGCTTCCCTATGACTGGCAATCGGTATGGCATCTTTCCAGACGCATCTTTGATCAATCATTCCTGCGTCCCAAACGCTCATTGGGTATACAACGCGAATCTCGGCATGTTGACAGTCTATGCAACCAGAGTGATCAATAATATGGATCAAATAATCATAAGTTATATCCTGGATCAGCTTCAAGAGTTTCCAGGTTACGACGAGCGACGAGATCGACTGCACACTGAGTGGCGCTTTTGGTGTGCGTGTGAGGCGTGCGGGAATCGGGCAATATTCGATCTCAAGTATCAGACTCTGCTTCAATCCGTCGACAGGTATGAGGCTGCGAAATGGGGCACTCAGTTACCCAATCTTCGCTTGACCACGAGACCTTTGGGCAATGGACCTCGTGCAACGGCAATGGAGATGTCTTTTGAGCACTCTGTAAATATCGACCTCATCCTGCTCCAATGTCGGGAGCTGGGAATGCCATACCCCATGGTGGCGGAATTTCTCAGCCGACATTCCGTCTGGCACGAGACCCAGAGTCGAAGGCTGGCTCCAACGTCTTACAATGCCCAAAGCTGGCGTCTGACCTGTCGGCATGATGCACAGAACATGGAAAGGCGGGCTCTGGAGCTTGCTGTGGCTGCCACTGGACCAGACTCGGATGAGACATTGGGTACAATACGGAATATCGAGAACCTCCAATGAGCAGAAGGCCAGGAGTGAGGAAGTGACTGTAAGGTAGAGGCCGGGGCATTGGCACATGTACGATATAATTGTTGGGATACGAGTGGAGGCGTTTTAGATAGTGTTGCATATTTCAACAGATCGTCCATAAGTCCAATGTTCCTAGTTCTCGTTTTCCATTGCAGGCTACTTTTTGCCCTGTATCTCATCTTTCATCCCCCAGTGCACCATGTGAAACGTTCTCGACTTCGCCCATACTTTGCGATCGCTGAGAAGTGGAGCCCAACGAAGGTACCTCGAAGCGAGATGCCATGAGGTCTCGAAACATTACTTTCGAGAATCAAGATAAATCATAATGCTTTGCCAAACAATGGCAGCAATCGTTTTCTATGGTGTCTGTTACTCCATATTGTTTCTCTCTGATTGCTGATCGTTCAGAAAGCATGTCAGTTAGACTTTCACGCTAAGCTGGAAAAAGCAGCGCTATACCTTTCAAAGACTAGCGTTTTAGATACCTTGAATCTCCATAGAGCGATGCGACAACACTCGGGGACAGATTCCTCCTGCATTCCAGTATCCCATACGAAGCCTAGCCCAACATTCTATGAACATGTAGGAAGGAGCTTAACACTTCCCAAATCAAGCATTATGCCCCAAACTCTCAAATTCTCTATACGAACTAACCATACTAAACCCGTTATGCACGCTCTTGATCAGACTTTCAAGACATCTATACCTGTTGTCCTTCTCTAAATGCCGAGCAATTCACAATACAGTCGTATTCGTGCTTATCCCAGAGTGATTTCATGGCTTGTATTTCGGCCGCTGCTCAAGACAGCTACAATAGGATCTATCGCACAATATTCCTATGGAACCCTGCTAGACGATTGTCCAGCATCTACCTCCATGAAGTGTTCACCATCTTCTTATTGGGGGACCTGATTCTTGAGTGCCTAAAGAGGCATGTCAAGACTTCACCCGCTAACGCAGTGAGCCCGCATTGAGGTATGATGCAGACTAAACTCCGCAGCTGTACCGTCATACCATTCAATCCAGCATCGCGCCACCCTAGGTCTTATCCAAATACGTCAAATGGCACATGCTGAAGACACTCAGTATTGTCCAGGCCGAGACCCTCATCAAACGTATTGTCATGAGTCTTGAAAGGTGAGACTTGAAGCTTTGTTTAATGTCTCTCTGCTGCCCAATGTCTGAAGAGACCAATAGTTTCTATGCAAACGCAAAGCATGACAGTGAGATCGACCGGGCTATCTAAGACTGGCAATAAAGACTTTGTACAAAGACTAAACGTGCAAGTCTTTGATATGGAAGCTCAGCAAGAGGATATAAACCCGGTGTCCGCTCCCACATTCATGCAATCATTCTCACATTCAACAGAAATTGCCACACTCACTCTATTACTTATCTTTCAATCACCACAGTCTCGGAAAAGTACCCTGTCTGTCTACCATCTTTCATTACCAACGATATCAAGCAATGGCAAATCAAATTCCCCAAAATCTTGCACATCACTATCAAGGCCGCGAACTCAATGAATTGACCACCGCTCTGAATCGAATGGGCGTTCCTCGCCAACCAGCGGTATCTTTGACTGTGCAGGGGGCACATGCTGTATGTCGAGTGATCGGCGTTCGTCCAAGAAGACGTCTCGTTGCAACGCAAGATCTTGCTCCAGGAAGGTGTATTCTCCAGGAGCAGCCACTATTTCAACTTCCTCACACACGAAACGGACCAACCGACGCACAAGTCACAGTGGCAATGGGCACAATAGGACTGAGCGCACGGCAAAGAGCACAATTTGATGGTTTAGCTCTTGCTGATCCCAATGATATAACTCGTCGCCAAAGATTCATGACTAACCGATTTCGCGCAGGCAACGACGATGCGATCTTCTTGTACGCATCTCGCATCAATCACTCTTGTGTCGCAAACGCATACGCCAGTTGGAACGGTGTAATCAACATGCTGACAGTCTACGCTATACATGACATTGACGACGGGGAAGAGATCACAATAAATTACCAGACTGAATATACCCTAACGAGCGAAGCCATGCGAAACCAACGATTGCAGGCCACCTACCATTTTACTTGCACCTGCAGAGCGTGCACCTATCCGGATCTGACCGACCCATTGTTCGACGCTGCAAATTTATCTTTCCAGCGATATCAGGTAGCATGTGAGGCAAATGCATCCACTGTTCATTGACCAATCTTGAGACCAAATCACCAAATGGCATCTGTCCTGGAGCTGCGAATTCAACACTTTATGGAAATTGAAGATATGATAGCTAATTTAGAGGCCGTGGCCCTGAGAGGATACTATCTTGAACACCTTTGGAGTGCCAAGTCCGCATGGTATGAGTTGCAGTATATCGTTGGGCAAGGTCAACCACAGCCATACCATCAGAACGCCCTTCAGCATCGTGGAAATAGCCGAAATGCTCAGAGAACGGCGCTGTTTTACTTTCTGATGTCGACCGGTCCTGACTCATTTTCGACTCAAGCAGCAATCCAGAGGCTAGTGTCGATCTAGCTCTAGCTATACAACTACAGATTCATTGGTTAAGATCATGGAACAGCTTGGCAGGGAAGACCATGAATGATAGTATACAGAAATGGAAGGAAAGGTGCATAGGTAAATAGTTAAAGAGGCGTCAGATGTATCTTGCTAGATAGTGTTGGAATGCCATCCCTTTAAAATCACAAACAACATCATACCTGAACATCTTTCCAGACTCTCTCTTCACCTCCTTCCTGATGTTGAGAAACACTTGATAACTTACCATTATGTATGAAAAGACACAAAATCTGGTCCCTAATCATTGATGGAAGAGCAATGTCAAAAACGCTCGACAAGAAAAGCAGTGCAGTTCAACATCTCAGCCTGAGATGGTAATACAGAGAAGCAATCTGCGGCAGACAAGGCTCTTCTGATCGATCCCGTTTCATTTTCACGTGCGCTTACCATTTCTAGTGCTTATGCAAGATATGTTTATGATTTTGAGACACGAGGGACCGACGCGTCTCCGACTCTCCACAAGGTGGAGTCTAGACGCGCTTCGTATGCAAGTTATCCCCACCAGTGATTTTAACTTTACTGTAGGATCGACACTGTGACTCAAAGTTCATTGGTTGAACTCCTTGAAAACTGTCTGTTTCATCCACTCATTCTGTTGATGTTAGGAGTCAATAGCATGCTGCATATGATTATACTACTTCCGAAACATCTCACTGGGAGCAGTGGCTGTACAGAACACGGGATGCAAATGTCTCGACCTATTTAGTATGTTAGCCATGTACTGAAGCGCATCATATGGTATAAAAAGCAATCTCATGAGCGAATATACAGAGTCCGTACCTTACAACATACTGACCCTCGTATTCACAATGCTCGCATCGGTACTCTCTTCTGCAATAGTTGCGCTCTCCCTCTTCACCCGCTTCGCCTATTGCCAGTTCGACAAAAATGGTGTCGTCAACGTCAAAGAAGACCAATACTGCAACTCAACATCCTTGAAGCCCACATTGGCCAAAGACGACCTCAAGTAGATCTCCCCTCCCTCACCTCCCCCTTCCAAATCCCACCCTTCATCCCTCTTCCTCGATCCCACCACTAACGTCCGTCAGACAATACACCTGCTTCATCCCCGGGACCTCTCTCCTCGCAATAAACATAACCTACACACTCCCCCCCTCCATCATCCCCCTCTCCCTCCCCCCCATCCTCACAACCCTAAACTCCCTCTCCTCGCAACTCAAAACCGCCGAATCCCAAGAAAAAGCCTCCCAGAAAGAGTACCCCTACCGACCCCTCCTAACCGCCAACACCACCACCACCCCCAAATCCAAAGGAAAACCGCAGCAGCTAACGACAACAACGCGCTTCCAACCCTTCCCCTGCTACGGCACCATCTACGAGGGCACCCCCGACAATCCCACGAGTAACATAAATCTCCCGCAATTCGGCTCGTTGCAATCCTACATCGTCGGCCTCCACCAGTTCGTAGAATCTACCTTACCAGAGAATGCGGAGGCCATGTATGGAGAGTTCTTCTATGTGGAGCGCGGGATCGAGTTGGCGCCGGATCCGAGCACGTTGAATCCGGATGGGACGGGCGGTGTGGTGCCGCCGCGAATCGTCACTTGGGATGGGGAGGCGGCGTTTGATGTGAGGTTTGGGAATAAAGAGCCGGCGGAGCAGCCGGTGGGGGATCGGTTGGGGAGGATGATGTTTGATTGTTCGCTTGGTTGAGGGGGAGGGGTGGGGAAAGAGGGGGAAAGAGGGGGAAGGAGGAGGGAGGGAAGGCGAGAAGGGGGTGAGTAGGTTGGCAGATCTGGTTTTTGCGGGTGCGTTCGCTGAAAAAGGAATGCGCACAGAGAAATAGATGGAGAACGTGAATGTGATGTCACATGTGAACGGACCTTTGCAGGTTCATGACCTGTAGGAAGTACCCCTGCATTCACCTTAAAAAGAAAGATATTGTTAGAAAATCTCCATCTAAAGGAAATAAAAAAAAGTAATGTTCAGATGATCTCAACTTGGTCTTTGGCTTGTTCTTGTACGTACATTCCATCCTCAGTACCTTGAGCTCATACTCGGGAGGCTCACATCTCGAAGCCCTCGCCTCAACATTCGATTCGATTCGGCAAATTAGGTCTTTCGGACCCCGCCGAAGTGGGATCAGTGTCAGTTGTTTGCTCGGTCGGAGGCTCTCATTAGTGACCCTCGCCTCTTGATACGTCTCTTAGCCAAAGGAGAAAGGGGGGGGGGGGGCACTCGAAGTCAAATGTCCTAGCTGGAGCTTTTTGACAACGGGTATTTCAAGATTTGAACCGAGGGACAGAAGAAAGCAGAGTAAGATAATATCTGTGTTGACACGTTAGCGTGAGTGTCAAAGGCATACTGATGTCTGCCGCTGATTCCATCTCGACCATCTGAACTGGGAAAATAGAGCGCAATCTTTGTACATAAACCAAAATCCATGCCCCGTATCTACTTTCCTTTCAACTTCTTCACGTCACCATTACTTTGAATCGTTGCCGAAGGCGTTCACCATCTTCCGTCGATCTGTGGTGGTACTTTGACCGGGATGTGTTAAAGGAGGCTGGGCGGCCGCAGTGCAAAACCAGGCTTTGGCGAGAACCACTCTTCTGTTCTGCAAATGGATAAAGGGTTGTGCAATGTTGTATTGAAGGGATCAGTAATCTCCGGCATTTGATACCCAGGATAGTGAATCTTAAAGAGCCTTGGAAGTCTTGGAAGGGCGGTCGGAATGCCACCTACACGGTTTTCAGTACAGTGATAGCCAATTGTCCTGATAGAAAGCAGAAAGTCCCTCCACGAAGGGCGTGTTGGTGAACTTGATAGCTCTGAAAAATCGTGGCTGGATCCAAGAGGTAATTTGCCATCGCAAGGAGGAATAGCTGCTATCCCTCATAATCTCTACGCAGGCAAACGCTCGACCGGGCGTAAGATAGATAGACCATAGATCTCCTATGCCCAGCCGAGACCGTAAGCAATGACGAGGAAGAGCTCTGTGGCGGTATGCTTGGATATAACGCTCCCGGCACAGAGTTGTACAAACTCTGCGACGAGAGATCGGAAGTTTTGTCACATACAGGAATTTGAAGATCTGTGAACATCTTTCGTCTGCCCGAGTTGATAAGACGTACATAGCGGAGTGTCTTCCCATGCGTGACATAACATCCACAAGTTCTATGAAAGATCCTCTTGCAACTTTAGCAGCTCTCCAATGGGGGACTCGGTCTATGTCTAATTATCTATAAGTCCATGTGTACCATTCTCAGTGTTTGCTTCTAGGCCCAGAGAAAGGGGCCGGTCAATACCTTCATGAAAGGTATGACTCTTTAAGCATCGCCCTTACTCCCGCCTTGGGTCGTCATTTGACACCAATTCTCAGAGGTCCATCAAGTCACGCTTTAGCTGCAAGTCATAGACTCGGGAGGGAGCTTTTTGCCGTAGCTCTGATTTGGGTACTGTCATTTCTCTACCCCGAGGATGCTGATCGTCAATTCGCACTTGGATCATTCATGCAGTGTTGCAACGTCCTTTCCCATGGCCAAAAGAGATCAAAATTGGAAAAGCCTGCAATAGATAGTGACGAGCGATCAGACAAGTTTGCAGAGTTGAGAGTCTTCGATTTGTCTCTTTTGTCTCGTAAGCCTGAGTATACCGCTGATAACTGGGGTCACGATTGAAATTGGATTTTGCTATGAGCTCAATGTCAGGTGGACCTCAATGCAGCAGCTTTCCACCTCCACATTCATCATCTTGTAACTGATATCACGAGTGAAATGACTCTTAGCGCATATCGCATGTTGAGACATTACATATGATGTCTCTGAGTATTTTGTGGCGAAGCATGAACCGTTGGCGCTTCAGTTCTGAAGCGTTGAAATATGCTTGGGGGCAAAGTAACGTTCAGCAGAACCGCATTCCACGCATATTCAAAAAATGTTGTCCTGCAGTGTGCTTGCATATGTCTCTTGTGCGTTGCTCTGTTTTCGATCTGTCAACTGTGCGACTTCAAGCCAGGCCACAGAGGTTCCACTAGAGAGCAATGATAGTCTCTCAAGCATTACGTACGTTCGGTGCTGGGTGATGAGCCACGCCGGAGTCCTGTGTACTGATAGGTGGTTTTAGTGCTGCAGAGGATCTTAATAGTTCGGCAATTCTCGCTGCACGCTACGATGTTTTCGTCGGATTCAATGACGCTGTGCCAGTGCCACTAGAAAACGCTTACATGATCATAATCTATGCTATCAGAGTGCTAGCTGGAGAGAGTAAAGATGCGCCTTCCCAAGATACTACATTTTTAGACTTCAATCGGCATGTGGCAAGCCTGAAGTGGTCTAATAAAGGAAGAAGGGCTTCGAACATTGAGCTTATCCGCATCTTGCCGACGCTTGCAGCAAAGATAGCTGGACATCCTGGCGCTGAAGTGACCTTTCACCTGCTCGTAAACGGGGAGAATGTTGGAGAAGGCTTGATATCTCGGAGTCCTACCCCACCAGCCACGGTAGCAAATAAGACTGACCAGGAACCTGGTATAGCCCTAGATAAACGGCAAGAGCCAAATGAGGACGGCGGTGTTGCTCCAGATGCACCTGCAAATGATGAGAGGGTTACCCTGGATGTTGTCTTCCCCTTACCCGAGATGCAAATCGATTCTTCTGCAGCTCTACGAACGCTGATTATTTTGCTTTCCGAGCGGGCTCAGCTTGGCGGTCCAGGTTCGACGATCAGATCATTCGAAAAGACGCTGCTGCCACGACCAAATGGCATTCCCGTACGACTAGTGACTCTCAAGCGGAGTTTTGGTAATTCTTGGCTTATAGATGCTATTCGATTGATGGCCGTCTTCATGTTTGACAATGGCAGGTATCTGCACACCCGGGTCTCGGTTCTGTCGAATGAACCGAGAACGCGAGGGCAAGTGAAAGGATACCTAGAGCTTGGCAACCCAGGGCCTACTATAATCTCATCGTGAGGTGCGAAATAGTCCGACTAGATACGAGGAGGAGAGCCCGCCAGGTTTGGAGTCCAGACCCAGTGGAAGGCTTTTGTAAGTCTAATTAAGCAGCGACACGGCTCTGCCACCGCACATTGGCGGGCTCCATTGGCCGCGCGAACATGCTCTACAAATGATCAGTCCACAATCTCAAAATCTTGCATCAATGGCCTACCGAGTAGTCCGTATCCACGACTCCTTCCTTGCCATCTACATTTCTGAGCTTGAAATTCCGCACCATGACAGTCACAACGACAGCCAGCTGAACGTTGGCAAAATGTTCGCCTATGCATCTGTGTCTGCCTGCGCCAAAAGGCAGATATGTGCTCTCTACACCAGTGGAGACAATTCCATAGCCATAGTCCATCTTTTCCTTTTCTTGATCCTTTGGATCGGCAATGTGCTCCCAACGGTAAGGGTTCCACACATCCGCATTTGGAAAATACTGATCACTCTTGCCCATAGCTGGGGGAGAAGCAAGGAGCACATGACTGGGCGGCACAATCCAGTTTGTACCGTCAATGGGAAGTGGATTTTTGACCTTTCGCATAATAGAATGTATGGAAGGATGAAGACGCAGCGTCTCACGTATCACATCTGCACACAGCTTCAATTCCTGAATGTTGTCGAAAGTCAATGGAGTATTTGCGCTCCCAAGAACCCGCAGTTGCTCCTGGTAGAGCTCCTCCATAATCTCCGGCTGAGCCGCCAGATGCAGCATGGTCCATGAGCTTGCGACTGAAGATGAATGCTGGCCAGCCATTAGTAAAGCGATCATCATATGTGCAATCTCATTGTCTGGCATGGGTGTTCCATCTTTATAGACACTCTCCATAAAGTTCCACAGCATGTCCTCGCTATCCTTTGGCTGCCCTCCAGAGCGTCGTGCTTGAATAATGTCAGTGAACAGTTTGGTCATCTTTTGCTGGGCGCGGTCCCGTCTCCGATTCTGTGGTAACGGAAACCAAGGCAGCATGAAGTTTATGGGTTGAAATCCATCATCCAGATCATGATACAGCTTAGCAAACGTGGTGTCGAGCTGATCACGCACTTCCTTGCCCTGCAATGTTCGGGATGTGGTGAACAGCGTGATTGAAGCCATTATTGGTGGGATGGAGAAAGTGCCACTCGATCCCTTGAAAAGAGGGTCTGCTTTGATAAACTCTTCTATCTCGTTCTCCATCAGGCTGACATACGATCGTAGTGCATTAGAAGCTAGACCAGACTTTACGAACTAGTTCACGGTCAGACCAGATACGTCCAAAAGCTTTGGAGCCTCAGCAGACCTTCTTTTGCTCCATGAACTTTGCATTCGGCACATCATAAACCACATCCTTGCCAAAGACAGGCGTCGTCAGGACTGAATAGATCTCTTCAGCATTTACGTCTTTGAGCTTGCCAGTCAAGATGAATTGGTTGCCTTTTGGCCCAAGGTAGACTGTGACTTTTCTGCCCAGAAGGATGAAGGTGAAGACGTCACCGTACTGTGACAAAAGTCTCAGCACAGGAACGATCATCGATGCTATTGTCGTACCTTTGCCTGGCATTTGAAGAAGAACTTGAAAGGATCCATGCCATATGTCACGGTGCTACCAATGATGGGTAGCCAATGGAACACGACTGGCGGCTCTCGTGGATTTTTAAGGCATATCTGCTGTAGAAGATTGGCGAAAATAGACAGTACAATGATAGTGACGATCGAAAGAACAACATTTAACAGATGCACCTCAAACATCTTGATCAACAGACGAGAATATGTGCTGCGTGATCATAAGAAAGATGCAGCCCAAGACTGTCAGTCCGATAGCTCTTTCAAGTCAATTTAGACGGTAACATATGCTCATATGGAATGAAAGGCTGATGAAGTTGTTGATTCCCCATCATGGGAGCGGGAAGAGGAGATCAGAGCTGACCGAGATGGCTGGTTCATTTCGATCCGTGCCGCCGTCGTTGGCCTTAAGACATCCTCCGCCAGAAGGCAGCGCGCCCATCAATCAGCTGTGGTGTATCAAGCTATGACATCTAAGCAATCACCACCTGCTCAAACGCGAGACTGATGCGCGATCCTTTGCTTGCTACACCAACTCGCCTTAAAGACCTGGGATGCCAAGAGCTGCAAGATGCAACATCCTCGGCCCCGCAATCCGGCTTATATCCCAAAAGAGCAACTTCCGAACATGACGGCTGGTAGCATATCGTCGAGACTGAGAACATAAGCTTTGCCATTCTATGATGGCTATCTACCCTTCACTTTCAGAACCTTGAATCACAAAGCCTCCCTCAAGTCCACCAATCCCCCCGCCTTCCCTTCCGCTCAAGATGCCGCTCCCCCAATCCGAATACATGAGCGACATATGGCGCGACGGCATCTTCACCGACCGGGTAATCTTCGCAACCGGAGGCTCAGGAACTATAGTCTCAGCCCTCGTGCGCGCCCTCGTCTACCTCGGCGCAAACGCTTGCATCGTTGGGCGGAATGTGGAGAAAACAGAGCGAATGGCTGCAGACATCGCAACAGCCAGAAGTGGCAGTAAAGTCCTGGGCATAGGTGGCGTAGACGTCAGGGACTACAAGGCTGTGGAGAAGGCGGTGGCAAGGTGCGGGGAGGAGCTGGGCGGGATCGATTATGTGATGTAAGTCATCATTTCAAAAACTCTACACGCATCTTGGACATCACCAAAGAAGGCAGCAAGAGCTTGCGAAACCATCACCACAGGATCTACTTATCCAATTTCGATACTCAGAAGCTAAGACTCCCTTCAGCGCCGGCGCAGCAGGAAATTTCCTCGCCTCAATCGACCAACTCTCCGCCAACGCCTTCAAATCCGTAATAGACATCGACGTGCTCGGCTCCTTCAACACCCTCAAAGCCACACTCCCCTACCTCCTCACATCCGCCTCTCGTCACAACCCTCCTCCCTCTTCCTCGTCTCCCTCTTCCCCACCCACCATCGCCCCCGGCGGCCGCATCCTCTTCATCTCCGCAACGCTGCACTACACCGCCACACCCTTCCAATCGCACGTCTCCGCCGCCAAAGCCGCAATCGACTCTTTATCCGCCTCCTTTGCACTAGAATACGGCCCACGCGGTCTCACATCCAATGTCATAGCACCAGGGCCTATCGGGGGTACAGAAGGTATGGAAAGGTTGAGCAGGCCGGAAGATAAGGAACGAGGGATGAAGAGCGTGCCGGTGCAGAGGTGGGGGCATGTTCGGGAGATTAGCGACGCGGCGGTGTATTTGCTTGGGCCGGGCGCGGGGTTTGTTAATGGGGCGGTGCTGGTGGTTGATGGGGGGGCTTGGAGGGTGGGGATGCAAGGCGCGCCCGGGGGTGGGTTGGGGTATCCGGATTTTCTTGAGGGAGGGAAGGTGCTGGAGGGGGTTAAGGGGGGGAAGAGGCGGAGTAAGCTTTGAGTGGGGTTGAGGGATGGGAGGTTTGGTAGGAAGGGAGGCAAGTGGGGGGGGATGGTTTGCGTATGGCCTTAACGCGCTCAGGGGTGGAGCAGGTGGCATGGAGAGGAGTTGTTGATACTAGTGGTGGAGTAAGTGGGACGCAACGAGGCGAGTAAGATGTAGCTGATGGTGTTTAATGAGCATTAGGGTATCTCCGTCTGTCATATCGTCGTCAGATAGAGGATACAAAGCCCTCTTCGCAACAACTTGTACGTACACCTGTATTGCACCCTCGCTCCCAAGCTGTATTGTCGGAGGCGACGTAATCAATCTAAGGGGGTTCGGTCAGGACTGGCCAAATAAAGGCGGTGTCTGTCCTTACGTTATCGGCTCCAGGGCACGCGGTAGGGAAGGCAGCAGAAGTATATTGTTACTTGATCCTCGTTTGGGTCTCCTGGATAGTGATGGTCTTTTGGCCAGGCCGACCTACTGTAATGGTGAATGTGGAACTGTAGGTTGTAGTCGTTGACACTTGTTCGCAAACACGGTATTGGGTGTATGTTGCTGGGGTTGGGACGTAGCATGAGCTGGACAATATTTGTTAGTCAACAGATAGGAAGCGAGAGATCTTTCTGGTCGTCATACCAGGCTTTGCTAACCCTGTTCGTAGGATATTGCTGCACGTAAGTTGGGAAAGGCATGATGAACTTCGAGGGTTTTTGGCTCTGTGACGCAAAGAATGTGCTGGTAGGCTTGATCTTTGTGGTAGTGGTCTGGAAGACGTAGACCGGGTCTTTGGACTTTGTATTCGTCACGGTCTCATAGTAGAAGAGCGTTGGGTCTTCACGCAATGTGCCAATATATTCAAGTTTTTCCAAAGCTGACCACAAAATATGTCTGATCCATTCTCATAGTTTGCTTGAAGATCTCGGTATATCTTTTCTTGCTTGCAATCTTGGGACAAAATGACAGACGTGAGAAGGATCAGGGGGAGTGAAAGACGCATCAAGGTACTTGACAGCGACATCTTGTATCACACGGACTAACGAGGTGGTAAAATGTGATAACGAAGGCTAGATTCTGCCTCGATGTGTAAAGGACAGACATCTTACCCGGGAAAGAGCAATATTTATCAACCTTGTTGTCACAATACGTGATGGCTGGAGCTTCTTGGCGACGACATAGTTTCAACGGTGAGATGCTCTCCCGCCATTCGGATCACAAGGGCATAGTCAAAAGAGTCCTAAGGGTATGAAGCTGCTTACCAGAAAAGTGTTAGAGGGGGCAGCGATCAATGGAGACGCAACCTTATCCGTCCCTTAGACAGACTTAGCACTCCTTGGCCTGATCCAGATTCCCGGATTGGAGGCCTAGTAGAACTCTTTCCCGCGTGGCCTCGCTGCAGTAAGCTGAATTAGGCGCACCATGGTGCCTGGAGATCGCACCGGTGTAGACTTGAGGATCAGGAGATGTTAAGGTTTCTTGAGCTCCAGCGAAACAAAATCATATTCTGTGTGTCCCACAATCAAGAATTTGGGATGCTTGAAAATGCTTCCCGCGCGCAACTGTCAGAACTAGGACCAGAAGATTCATTGCAAGATGATGAACCATAAGCAAGCTTGCAATGGAGGACGAATGATTTGCGAAACCACAACCAGATTCGTGGCAAACAGAATGAATTGTTCGTAACCCGTGAGATTTTGAAGTCGCCATGCGCAGTAGAGCGCGACAATGGGAAAGGCCGACTACGATCACAGAGAACGACAACACAGACCACCGAATGAAATGTGAAATGCGCTGAGCATTAGAGAGGAATAAACGGATCATCGTTATCAACGACGGAGTAAATCAGCAACACAGACAAGCAACAATTTTGCTTACCCTCGGTCTTTAATTTTCCCACTTCCGGCGACCCGCTCATTCTCTTGGCACCCATTGCCGCTATGCTAATATCGTCATTTTCCACCAAGCCCTCTCCGCAACATCACAGCCCACGGCACCTCGCCATCATCACGTCCACAAAAGCACTCGTCTACCTGATCACCTACACCACAATGGCGACCCGCACAATCGCCGTCTCGAAATTCATCGGCAGCATCTCGCTCGGTCTGCTGACTGTTCGTCCCCAATCCCACCCTCTTGCCTTTCAATACCTCCCCCCAACTCAACCTTCCTCATACTCCACCCTCACCTTGGACTTGACTAAAGCTAACCCCTCATCTCAGGGAATAACCTACACCCACCCCATCCACACAACCCCCACCCTCTTGTCCCTCCCCTCCTCAGCATCCGCCTCCCACGCCTTCCACACCCTCCTAGCATCCACAAACCGAACAACGCGTCTCCTCTCCGCCCTCTCCTTCACCTCCATCCTCACGGCATACATCCTGTCCCCGCCACGGGGACGGCACCCTTTTCTCTTGTACGGCGCACTAGCCGCCGGCCTGCCCCACGTCAAAGAGCTGTATGAGTTCTGTGTTGGCGGTAAGACATCGGACCATACGGGTGCGGGAGGCGTTCAGATGAGGGGGTCCGGGAATGGAAGTGGCAGCGGGGTCAGTAGTGATGAGGAGTGGGAGGTTGAGGCGTCGGGGATGAGATCTAGTGGAGGGAAGGGAAAGGGGAGGGTGCTGACGCCGACGGAGGAGGAGGAGGGCGTTAATGGTGAGGCGGTTAGGCAGGGAATTCGGGAATGGAGTCGTGGTACGCTTTATTCGTGCGTGAGCTGGGGCGTGGGGTTTGGGGTCATGGTTGTGGGGATGTGGGGGGATGGGTTTGCTGGTTAGGAGAGGATGAATTAAGAGACATTTATTACGTGATAATATGGAGGTGATTGAGATGAGGGGCTTGCGGGCGTAAGGGGCGGCTTGGGGGATGGTGTGCGTACATTCATCTTTCTCTACTCGATACGGAAATTGAAGTAAATGTCTATATCTGTTTGCGTATCAGAGTGCTGCACAACATGAGCTGCTTACTAGAGCCGAAAAGTCGCGAAAATCGTAGCCACTAATATCCCTTGAGGTTCTTCAAAAGCATCTTCTCCCTCTGCCCAACAACCCGCTCGAACTTATCAGCACTCATAACGAACGTCCCTCTCCCTCCGGTCAAACTCCTCAAATGCTTCATATACCCCACCATCTCCTTCAACGGCACACGAGCGACGATACTTTTCTGCCTCGTTCCATCACCAGCAATGCCCTGTTCTTGGAGCTGCGAAGAGCCGAAAGGATCAGGTGGTACGTAGACCTTGCTTAAGGCAATACGCTTCAGTTCTCCTGAGATGTCATTGACTGCGGGGCCAGATGTTTCGCTTCCATCGTCTATGGACAGGATATGCCCACCTCGAGTGGAGGATATATCGTTCGCGACTGCGCCGAGATTGGCTTCCTGGGCGCTGACCGTGACGTTCATGACGAGTTCCATGATGGCGGAGCCGTGCTCCAGTGCTGTTGCTTTCAGTGCTTGTTTTGTCGCGTAGCGAGCTGCGGAGGAGAGCGCCGTTGGCGTCGTGTCAGCGCCGAAGATGTGGGCTTTGGGATCGAAAGTCAGCGTCACGTGAGTGTTGATCATTGGAAAGAGATAATTCTCTCCCCTACTTAGTGCTGCCAATGCGCCATTCTTCAAGGAGTTGTGAATGATTGGGACATTGAGGTGATGTGGAAGGATGTTGCTCAATACTGACTCATTTGATTCATCAGTTGTCGCTTCGAACTTGATTGTGATTCTGTTGCCATCCAGTAGCATCGTAAAGTCGGTCTCGGACTCTAATTCCGGCACAGAGCCCTCAACGAGAGGCTCTACTTTTGCTATGCACGAAGCTCGACCTTGCTTGCCCCCTTGTTCGCGGTTGAAGGCGTACACTTCAGCCGGTGAATCTCCCAGCACAGCTTCTCTGTAAGCAATCTCAATATCACCCATCTTCGCTTTAGCTTTGAGGTCTTTGACTAGTCTATCCTGAGCGATTTCGAGATGAAACTCTCCCATACCGCTT
This sequence comes from Bacidia rubella, assembly GCA_032158265.1. Classification (NCBI taxonomy): domain Eukaryota; kingdom Fungi; phylum Ascomycota; class Lecanoromycetes; order Lecanorales; family Ramalinaceae; genus Bacidia; species Bacidia rubella. The sequence continues at coordinate 1,430,231 of JAVTIF010000012.1, read as the reverse complement.
AGCAGGGTTTGTCCTGTCTCCTCATCTTCAGTGACTTGTAAGCTGGGATCCTCACGTATCATAACTTCCAATGCATTCCTTGTGTTCTTCTCCTCACTCGTGCTATTTGGTTCTACGCTGGCAAAGAAGACGGCAGGCGGGACATCGACGGGACGCAGCTGCAATGTGTTGAGCGGCGCCGGCGGTCCTGACTTCTGATTCCCGCCAGCGTAGGAGATCAACGTGTCGCCCGTCCTAGCATGCTTCAGGCCCGGAATCACGCCAATCTGGCCTGCTGGAATCGAATCAACCTGAACAGCGTCATTTGCGTACATCTTCAGGAGCTGAGGAGCCTTCTCTGACAGCTGAAGGTTGGTGTTGAAGAGTGTGCCTTGTCGGTGCAAGCTACCTGAATAAACCCGAACGTAGACCAGCATGCCTCGTCGAGCATCGTTCACCACTTTGAAAGCTAATGCGCAGGCCTCCAGATTCTGCATGAGGGCAGTGCCTCGTGGTCTTTGGCGTCCAAGAGTTTTCTTGGATTGTGTTACGCCAGCAACATTCTGCAACTCCCCTCGAAGTAATTCCGAGAGTGTCCCTTCCTGTCCACCAAGCTTGATCTCTGGGTCGGGTGCCTCGCTGGGATTAGGTAAAAGCTGTACTGCAGCATCCAGCAAAGGCTGCACACCAATGTTTTTGAAGCTGGCACCAGCGAATATGGGCGTGATATTGAGGTCTAGATTGCAAGCAACACGACGAAGGCTGGCGAGCATGCTACTGGCGGAGATGGCAAGTGCATCATCTCCAGCTTCAAGATACTCATTGACCATACCTTCGTCATGCTCACTCAACAGCTCCACTAAGGCGGCTCGAGCCTTCCGGATCTCTGCAGCAAATTGCGGCTCACCTTTCTCAAGCTTGGCCATGTCAAAGACTTCGAAGTCAGTACCATCGCCGCCAGCAGGCCATCGGAGAGCTCGCAAGTGGACCGCATCGCCAACGCCAACGAAATCACCTTTTCCGCCCTCCCACCATGGAATTTGACAGATAGCGGGCCAAGCATGCAATCGTGATGCGATCTGCCTCACTGTCTCCCCAAAGGCCGCACCTTCACGATCAAGCTTGTTCACATAAATGATCTTGGGGATGCGATATTTAGCAGCCTGCAACCAGACTTTCTCTGTCTGAGCTTCAACACCAGCGACAGCGTCGAGGATGCAGACTGCACCATCGAGAATGCGAAGAGAGCGCAGGACCTCAAAGGTGAAGTCCGCGTGGCCTGGGGTGTCAATCAGGTTGATGTTATGTGGGACTAAATCAGCTGTCTTAGGAGCCGAAGGGTTTGGGACTGAGGTGTCTGCTAGTGGTGGCCAATGGAAAGAGATTGCAGCTGATTGGATGGTAATGCCCTTTAATCGCTCGGCAGGGAGAAAGTCGGTGACGGTTGATCCTTCATCTACATTGCCTATTCGATTCGTATGTCCACTGTAGTAGAGCATACGCTCAGTGGTCGTTGTTTTGCCCGCATCGATGTGGGCGATGATACCAATGTTTCTGGTTTTAGTAACATTGGGGGAGCTTTCAGTGGCTTTTGCCACCGAGAGTTTTTGGCCATGGCTGAAGCTGCGTATTACATGCTTTGATGGTGAGAGTCTTTGGGTTTGGAACAGCCTGCAAAACCGAAGAGAATGATTGCAAAGTGCATACATTCAACACGATACAAAGTTGAAAGCTCAATTTTATTTGCTCCTTGCATTTGAAGAAGCGCTTGTGGCGGCTGATGCGCTGATTGGCCAGTGGTCTGCTCCTGCTCCTTTTCTCTGGATAAAGGAGAGAAACGGGAGAAGATGTTAATTAATATATATACATCTAGTAGTTAGACTGTGTCTGATCGCCATATGATAATCTATATTTTGATCATTGAGCTAGGTGGGCTTGTTCTATTGTAACACACCAGCATGTGAGCCTCTAAGCAAGCATGGAATGCAGTCGGTTGTCTCCACTTTACTATATGTGATAGGCCTCAACGCCGAGGCTGTGCGAGACATGCATCTAATCCATATGGTTCTTTCATGGGTATCTGATCCAAATTTCCCTAAAGCATTGATATAGGGCAGATTCGGCCTTAGCTTGAAGCTGAACGTGACTTGATCACGCGTCCGTGCGGCTTCAGGAATGGAGATTCGGCGGCATCCTTTTTTCGTCTTGGAACCTTGGAGGTAGGATGCATCAAGAATTCTTGCAGACCAGAGGCTGCTTGCTTAACCGAAGTCTGCTGTGACCTTCTTTGACTTTTGCCTCCTAACATTCTTCTCCTCCCTCCAAGCTTGGTTGGCACTAGTTCCCATAGCGTTCCTGTGCTCATGCATCATCTCCATCTGGCCTTCCTTGACTTCATCCAGTAAAAACCTTCCCAAGTGCCCATTCCTCCACCTCTGAATGATCCACAGGGCTGAGGCTTCAATGTCAGGCTGTCCACCCTTCTGCAATCTCCCAGTCTTATTTGCTACCTTATCCAATAGTTCCGACACTTCATTAGTGGGCTCAGCGTATTCTGCATAGACTTGGGGATTGCGTTTGTTTAATTGAAAGAGTAGATAGTCAGCCATCGTAGTAGGTGCAATGATCGTATCCTTGACGCTACCGCACAGCGCCAGCTTGAGCATCGACTCAGCATTCGGAACGTATGGCACAAAGACTCCAGGCGTGTCGAGCAGGTAGACATCTTCGCCTGAGGATCCTCCCTCGATGATCTTCACCGTAGTGCCAATTTTCCTCGTAACACCAGGTTGTGCCCCCGTAAAGGCGACCTTGCCCTTGTGTAGCCCCACCGACCTCAACGTATTCAAAAGTGATGACTTCCCCACGTTCGGCATTCCCACCACCATCACCCTAGACCCCACAATGCTGTCCTTGTTCACAGCATGCTCGCGCGCAAAACTCAACACCTTCTGTATGGATCTCTTGTCCTTGTGGTCCGAGAACATGACAGCAGTAGGGCGCTGCACATCCTGAATGATGCGCTCCGTCTGGATTTCTTGCGGTCTTCCTGAGCTGCCAAGATCTTGCTTTGTGTATAAAATCAATCTTTTCCTGCCAGCCAACTCCTCCTCAAATAACGGGTTGCGCGACGTAAAAGGTACTCTGTAGTCTCGACACTCAATCACAAGGTCTATCTGCGAGAGCAGCGTCTTCATCTTGTTCAGGCCAGCGCGATGGTGGCCGAGAAAGTAGGAGCGGGGAAGGGAGTCGAGAGTCGGAAAGACTGCGCGGGGGATGAAGGAGGCCATGCTTGCGATCTGGGATGAGATGCATGTTGATGATCAGATGAGTGTCATTAAATGCCAGACCTGCAGCTGTCGCTTGGGGATAGTCAATAGATGAAAGGTAAATTGAGATGAGATGAATAAGGACGTCAAGAAAGTGAACCTCGGCAGCGAGACCTTTTTGATCCTCCGCAAATCGGTCAGCTTTCCTCGATCCATTGATTCCGTTCCACTACACACACCACAATGCCTACGCCATTAAGGATATTAGTGCCCATAAAACGGGTCATTGACTATGCTGTAAGTACCTCCCATCCCACTCAACCCTCACTTTTGCCCAGCAGTTGCAACCAAGAAGCTGATGCCGCCCCCAGATCAAACCCCGCGTCAACAAAGCCCACACGGGCGTCGAAACGCAAGGCGTGAAACACAGCATGAACCCCTTCGACGAGCTGTCAATCGAAGCTGCCGTCCGTATACGCGAGCGAAAAACGATGCCGGTAGAAGACATCCTCGCCTTCTCCGCGGGTCCCGAAAAATGCACCGATGTGCTACGGACGGCAATGGCTATGGGCGCAGATAGAAGCATACACGTTGAGATACCTGTGAGCGACGGAGCATCCGAGCTGGAACCGCTGGGCGTGGCGAAGGTGCTGAAGAAAGTGGTAGAGGAAGAGGGGAGGAATCTCGTGATTTTGGGGAAGCAGAGTATCGACGATGACTCAGGTCAGACGGGGCAGATGCTTGCGGGCTTGTTGGGCTGGGGGCAGGCGACGCAGGCGAGTAAGATTGAATTCGAGGGTGAGGACAAGGTGGCTGTGACCAAGGAGGTTGATGGGGGTGTAGAGACCGTCAGGAGTCCGTTGCCTATGATCATTACAACGGATTTACGATTGAATGAGCCTCGGTATGCTACGCTACCGAACATCATGAAGGCGAAGAAGAAGCCCATTGTGAAGAAAGGGTTGAAGGATTATGGGGTGGAGGAAGGGAGGCGGCTGAAGACACTGAAGGTGGAAGGTATGTGATACTGAAGTGAGCTTTGCTTTGGAACGTATGCTGACAAGACTCGCAGAGCCGCCGCCGAGACAAGGAGGTGGTAAGGTAGAAGATGTAGATGGTTTGATAGCTAGGCTAAAAGAGCTTGGTGCTATATAGCACTGAAAGATGACAGTAAAGTATATATCGTGCCACATGTCTCTCGTCTTGCCTCCCAGTCCAGCCAAAATGCAACAGTCAAAGCCTATCGTCCTGATTTCTCTCATCATGCACTTAACAGAGCGAGACCCGTCAATACCATAGCGCCACGCTAAATCGTCAGCAAAACCCCAGCAAAAACGCTCCACCTTTGGCCCAAAGGCCCTTCCATTAGTTCTCAGTCAGCTTGCATGCTGCTTTCCTCCCTTTGTGCCCTCCCAACGTCGGCTCCAGCTTCTTGTAGCAAGCTCGCAGGAAGTACTCCTGCTTGCCCTGCCGCTTGCAGCTTCTTGGTAAGCTGCAGCTGCCTCTGTTTGGCTGCTTCCATGGCGAGTAGGTGGTGCTTTGCCAGCTGGAGAAGGTGCCCAATGGCATCCCTGCATCGCTCTGTTGCTGCATAAGGCGCTTGCAGCATGTTTCCGGCAGTTTGCTGGCCAGTTTCGAGCAAAGCAACGGCTTTGATGGCATCCCCACAATGCTCGTGGACCATTTCTGCCGCGTATGACAGGTGGTTCGTCATTTCGTCGGCGTTCTTAGCCAGTTCTTGTACTGTGCTGCCCATAATCTCGGAGATTGGCTCGTGTTCCGGCTGCAATTGGCTCCGTACTGGAGCTTGTTGACTGTACGAGGGGGCGCTGGTCTGTGCTTGACGCAGTTGATCGAGAAAGGAGGGAAATTCTGGCGTGATTGGTGTTGTTGCCGTATTTGGTGCCGGGTAGAGTGGAACGGTAGCTCGAGAGTTGTCAGAGAAGGACTCAAGATTGGTCGAATATGCCGAGTGCGCAGGCCATGGTGAGAGATTGTGGGCTGAGGGATTGCCGGACGAAGGATAAGCTGCCGACGTAGGGATGCTTGGAGTCATGGAAGAGGCATCCCATTCGGCTCTTGTAGCTTTTCGGTGGATATTCTCTATCTGCAGGGCAACGTGTGGCTCTACGGCAGCATTCTGACTTCGATATAGACGCCAATTTCTATATTGGGGCTGTGCTCTGGTGGCATTCCTGCCTGCAACAGCAGGTCCTGAGCACATCAGCTGGCATTACGCCCAATAAAAGTGGTAGTACTCACGTCCGGGTTCTCGTTGCTGTGGCTGATCTGCCACTTTTCCCGTAAGGAAATGGGAGTAGAGACAATCTTCATTCGAGTGAGTGCAATGCCCCTTGTGATACCAATAGTAGCACGTTAACAACTTGGTTTTGTCACGAAGACCAGTGTCAATTGACTGTGGTTGGGCAGGAAATGCTGGAAGCTGTGTAGCTGCGTATGGGATGGTCTGTGGAAGCGCAGATGATGCTGTGGGGAATGGTAAAGGTATACCGGCGGAAGTTGTACCACTTTCTGTAGGGAAAAACTGTGACATTGCGAGGAAAATAAGCAGCAGTGAATGTGGCAAAGATTTAAAGTGAATGAAACAGCTCTCGATTGGCTTCTCTTTAAACACTCTGAGCTTGGAATGCACGCAAGGCGGGAAGAACAGTCCTTTGCCAGGTATATATGCTGAGGTTGTATGCATCAAAAGGCATCCAATGTACGTACGACACTCACCCACACCATCGTAAGCGTTTCCCGTTCAGCGACTAGTCCGTAGCCCGAAAAGGGCGAGCTAAGATGAGTTTATCTTCACCCGGCTATTTTGGCCGCATGACCTGTAGTCACACCTATCTTCCGTGCTTCAGATCTCACCGCATCAGGAATCTCGTCCACTAGGCTCCGCTCAACCGGCGTCCATCCAAGCAGTTTCCGGGCACGTATTGCCCGGCAGCGGGAGTTCGCCCCCCACAAGAGAGAGCCCCGTTTAGTCAAGCGGTCACCTTCCTCAGCTGAAATGGAAACTACTGCGTCATCAGAGATAAGTCCTTGCTTCTTGGCTTCCAGAGCGACCTTTTTGGAAACCTCTCCCCAGACATGCTCGCCGTTCTCGGTGAAATAGTACCCCTCAGCGCCCCACGTCGCGGAATCACCGCCTTCTACAGCAGCTTCGACCAACTTCAGATAGCATTTACTCATGTCGTGGACGTGAACATTGGTCCACAACGTCTTGCCAGCACCTATTTGGAGGCCATGTTGTTTCTCAAGGGTACACCGCGCCAATTCATACAATTGATGACCTCTGACGTTACCAGGTCCACGACCAACACCGTAGATTGTTGGCGGGCAAACAACCGCGGTCTTCAGCTCTGAGTTATTCCCACCATTGATTACAAGCTTGTCAACAGTGCGATGGGGGGCATAATCCGGAAGTGAAGTCACTTCCGCTATTCCATCCCAGTCATCATAGATCTTCTCGGCGGCCTCCCCGAGAGTATTTGGCCCTTTATTCAAGATGGGTTCCAAGTCCTTATACATCAAGACTCCGGTACCTGAGGTGTGGATAATATATCCCGGCCTACCATTTCTCTCCATGGTGAGTCCTCGAATCACAGCTTTGGCCGCTCCCTCGCGGTCTGCACTAGCACAATCTAACGGAGATCAGTAGATGCGTTGAATGCAGTACAGCATCCTCAACTCAGCACGATATCTGCCTTCCGAGCCTCATCCTCCAGGATCCCCGCGTCGTCAAGATCACAGTAAACAAGGCGAACTTGTGGGAAAAGGCTCGCTACTTGAGCCCCTTTGTCGCTATTTCGGACGATACATGTGAAGTCATACTCAGGATGGGCATTCGCGATTTCATAGAAAGCGTCCCCTCCTATGTAGCCTACAATCCAGCATGGTCAACAGAGGACAACAACGGCATGTGCAGCCTTGCCTGTGACGCCTGTACTGGGGGCAATTGATCAGCAGCGATGGATTTGGTCAAATGTAACACGTACACAAGGATTTTCATGACTATAGCAGTGTCTTTTTGTATAGGGGTTTGTAATGTCGTCAGGCTGTTTTATGCACGTCATCAAGGTTTCATAGTAGAGTTATACAACTTGCATAAGCCATCGCCTCAAGGCCATACCAACCAATCAGGGGCTCTGCCGTAATACTGGCACGCCAAGCCTGAAGCAGGCCAGACGAATTTCTTCCCTTTGTGTAATATCAACTCTCTAGCATTCTCTCCCCACCATCATGCACTGCACCTCGACTTCACGATTAGTGACAGTGTCGCGAGGGTGAGTTTCACCTTATCTATCTCCTCCCGAGGCGGTCCAAGCACTATCTTACCCTCCTCAATCCTGTACTGCGCAAGACAACACTCCCCCGCGTCCACATTTTCACATTCAAGTAGAGTGACCTCACTACACCTGCAGATACATCCATGCTTGGGCTTAGTGGTGTAGACACACAGGGAGGGACCACTTGGGCCTAAAGCCCATGGCGCCTGGAGGTGGAGCGAAGAGAAAGCGGGGCGACAGAAGTTACTCAGGCGATAGCAGAGATGACGGTACAAGGCCTTCGCCTCATAGGCCTGACAGTCTAAGTCTTGGTCAGAGAACTTCACACTACAGTCAGCAGCCAGTATCTCAAGGAAGAGGCGGATACAATGATCGAGGTCGGGGCAGCAAGCGAGGTGGTAGGGGGGGTTCGATGGGCTCTCATCGCAGCCCTTTACAAAGTCCAAGCTCATCAATGCAGCCTACAACATCGAACAGCGAGCAGCCCTCTAGAACTTTTCCTTCTCAAGCCTCTCAGCCCCCGCCTACGGCAGATCAGACTCAGCCTGCCGCCACCTCTCAAGAGCAACCTCCACCCCTTCCAATCTCCCATACGGAAGAGCCGACGCAAGAGCAGCCTGCTGTGTTTGTGATGGCTTACGACTACCATCACTTGACGGATACACTGGTCGATGATTGGGAAGAGCATGGGAAAGAAGATTTTGTGTCAGCTGGGGCCTACGCGAAGAGTTCCCAAGACTCCATTCTTCTGGCAGGCATGTTTCAAGAGCTCATTCGGGCCACAACAGAGGCCCGACTAAATCCAGAGCAAGCTGGCTCGGCTGTGGAGGATATCATCAGCAGAGTATCAATGGAACATGAAGCGGGTGAGACAGGCTCAGACAATGATTCATTCGACGCCAGCTCAATATTTCTCGATGCCTTGTCAATATATATGGACGCTTCTCCCTTCTCGCCTGCACTACGAAAGCTAGTGGAAGCTACTGAGATACCTGCCCCGAAGATACGTCGGGAGATGGACTCTACACTTCTCGCAGCCTTGGGCTTAATTCGAAGTACTTTCCCAAAGATGGCAATACGACACCAGACCAATCGCCTTTATCGACAGTCAAATTACAATCTGCTACGAGAAGAAACTGAAGGCTATTCTAAACTGATCACCGAATTCTTCACAACGAGCAGCAATGAGCCACCTACCAGTGAGGTGGTCGAAGACACCTTTGAAAGGGTAAAAGGTATGGTTGGAGCTTTTGATCTTGACGTTGGCCGAGTATTGGACATAACACTGGATGTTTTTGCGGCAGTCTTGGTGAAGCAATATCGCTTTTTCGTCAAATACCTTCGAGCCAGTTCTTGGTGGCCCCAGATTTCCCTCGCCGAGGACGCAGCCGTACAACATTCCCTCGGACCTTTGCCTCGCTGGGCACTTCCAGGATTTGAGGGCCGGATCATGACAGAACAAGAAAGGGAAGAATCCACGACAATCAGAGATGGAAGAGACGCAGAATTCTGGCAAAGATGCAAAGAAGTCGGTCTTACCTCTTTCTTTGAGCTTGGCGGCCGACGCGCACAAGACGAGGCTTTGCACGCTGCGCTTGTTGAGACCGAGAAAGCTGAAAGTGCTGAAGTTGGTGAAGATCGGAAATGGATGGAGACCACCCATACTTTACCTCCTGTGGGAAATAAAATCGCAGCACAGGTACTGGGCTTCAAACTCCGCTTCTACAGCTCCAATGCCAGAGACACTTCGGATACCTTTCCGGTCAATCTCATTTATCTTGCAGCTCTGCTAATCAAGATCGGCTTCATCTCCCTGCGCGATCTATATCCACACATCTGGCCAGATGACACGGCGATGGAGCATGTGCGAGACGAGAAGCTGAAAGAAAAGGTTAACAAAGAAAAAACGAGCAGACCGGGTGGAGGTACAAATGCGCTCTTGATGGCTGCACCTCTTCCAGATGATGGACCTGAGGCTCTTCCGCGTGATGCTACTAGACTGAGAGAAGCAGAGAGCGCAAAGCGACAACAAAAGCTAGAAGCCACGCCAGGCAGAGTAACGCCAAGTGAGCAGCCGGACGATAAGCCAGATGAATTGCCAGAACCTGCTGAGCAGAAGGTCCAGTTGTTGAAAAGCTTGCTATGCATAGGCGCCATACCAGAGGCACTCTACATGCTGGGCCGCTTCCCATGGTTGCCAGATGCATTTACTGAACTTCCCGAATATATCCATCGTATCTTACATCACTGTCTCGCTAAGGTTTGGGAGCCCCTCAGGCCACTGAAGGATGAAGTTGCACTACGAGAAACCCAGAACATGCCTGATACAGAACAGGGTGGTGTTCCTAAAGGCCAGGTCAGGCTTGTCGAGTCTCCAGCAAGGAAGACAATGCGATGGGCTCAACTCGACAGAGACGATATTACTGAAGCTGTCGACTACCGGTTTTATTGGGATGATTGGGCGGACATCATACCAGTATGCCAGACCATCGACGATGTCTTCACACTATGCTCGACGTTCCTCAACTACAGCGGCGTCAAGATTGGTCAAGACACTACACTACTTCTCAAGCTTGTCCGCATCGGCAGTTATTCGTTGTCGACAGATACATCAAACACGAATTTCGGTCGCTGGATTGATCTCTCTAAACGGCTGCTTCTCCCTGCGCTCTCCATGACTAAATGCAACCCTAGCGTTGCCAACGAAGTCTTCGATTTGCTGAAATGCTTCCCGGAAGCTACTCGCTACAACATATACGCTGAGTGGAACTTCGGGCAAGTATCACGAATGCCTGACGTCAAAGCAGCCTTCGAGCAGACCAAGGCAGAGACCCGTGACATCCTGAAACGAATAAGTAATACAACTGTCCGCCCCATGGCTCGAGCCCTTGCAAAGGTTGCTTATTCATCACCCGGTATTGTTTTCTCGGTGGCTATCGGACAGCTTGAAGCTTATGAAAATATCGTGGACACTTTTGTCGAGTGTGGACGCTACTTCACCTTCCTTGCCTATGATGTACTCACTTGGTCGCTGATGAATTCACTCAGCGGACAAGGTAGAAACAGTCTCCAAGCGGACGGCATTTTGACCAGCAAATGGTTAGCGGCGTTGTCCTTATTTGCTGGCAAGATATTCAAGAAATATTCCATCATGAATCCTCTACCTGTCATGCAGTATGTTGAGCATCAGCTTCGACGCGGCAATCCCACACACCTCATCGTTCTGGAAGAGATCACGAGGTCGATGGCTGGCATCATCTCGGACGTCAGCTTCAATGAGCCCCAGATCATCGCAATGAGCTGTGGAAGAATTCTTCGGTCTCAAATGCTGCAGCAGCTTCAAGACGAAAGACATAAGAAGGAATTCGAGAAGTCATCCAAGCGAATCATTAAGCCGCTTACCGAATCTAGGATAGCAGGCAAGCTCTTGATCTCGCTTGCCCAAGAGCGACAGACTTGCGTTTTCCGGGTAGAGGAACAAAATGCCCATCCTAAGCTGCTAGGCAATGTATTTGATCAGATCAACAGGGTCTTTAGTCAGTATCTCGACTTCTTAAGATCGAATCTGTCCACCAACGAGTTTGATCACTTTATCCCAGACGTGAGCCAGCTAGTCAGCGAATTCGGCATCGAGCCAGGGGTCGCCTTTTGGATAGCTCGGACTAGTTTGAATGCTGAAATAGATGACTATGAGGCCGCTAATCGCAAGAACGTCTCAGAAGCCAAGAAGCCTGAGTTGAATGGCACCCCAAAACCTCAACCTGTCGCCGGACAAGAAGCCTCTGAGATTGCGACGGACGCAAATGATGTTGCAGCCGTCGAGAATGATCAGATGGAAACTACAACCACGGTTCTCGAAGTTGGCGACGATGATGCGAAACCCGATACCGAGATGGAGAGTACTGGTCGTGAACTTGATCAGTTCCCCGCAGAGCCATTACCGGCTTCGGAGCCAGCTTCAGCTCCACTGCCTTGTCATCCAAAACTTCAACCGATCGCGAAAAGTCTGCAATCGACCCTTCCATCCGAAGTCTGGGATGTGTTGAGCCCCGCTTTTTTCGTCACTTTTTGGCACTTATCAGTAGGTGACATAGCCAATGCCGGAACAGCATACACGGACGAATCGAAGCGTATTCAAGACCAAATCAAAGCCATCGGGGCCGACCGCACTGATGTCAGTATCGCTGGAACGAAAAGGAAGAAAGAAGAGCAGGAAACGCTGACTGAGCTGAACACAGCCCTCGCGGCAGAGATGAAGGACTACATCTACATGAAACATGTACCTCGTCTGCGAAAAGAGAAAACCGATTGGTTTAGGAAATACTGGGGCAGACTGGACGAGATGCATGCAGCGCTCATAGAGAGATGCTTCTTCCCTCGCCTAACACTATCTCCCACCGACGCTTACTACACGTTCAGGATGATAAAGTGGCTTCACAGGGAAGGCGCGACAAACTTCAAGACCATGGGTGTTTACGATAAATTCTTCGAGAAAGGACGATTGACTTCCATGGTCTTCCTTTGTAGCGCAAAAGAAGCAGAGTGTCTAGGTCGATTTATCAACGATGTCTTTCGGGACCTTCTGGGATGGCACAGGAGTAAAATCACATACGAAAAGGAAGCTTATGGGCAGAAAAAGACGCTTTACGGATTTGCTACCGTCAAGAGAGACGGAAATGGAAAAGATATAATAGACTTCGTTGACTTCGAGGCTTTCCGACGTCTTCTACTGAAGTGGCATCGGGGACTCAACGCAGCCTTGAGGATTTGCTACGCGAGTGCCGAATATATGCATGTTCGAAATGCTATCAGTATCCTGAACATCATTCACCAGCAATTCCCAGTCGTTGACTGGATGGGCAAGAACCAAACAGAAGACCTCACGGCTCTGAGTAGGGGTGAGTCCCGAGAAGATTTGAAACTCGCGATTACTTCGCTACTGGGGGCTCTCAAAAAACGTGAGAAGCACTGGGTCAAACCCGAGCTTTTCAGTTTGCGCGGTGAAGGCAACCAAAAAGTTGGTACTGGTAATCGTGCAAGCTCAGCTCGACCTAGTACTCCTTCATCAACTGACGGAGGCTCGAAATCACTCAATCCTTCCGCTCCAGAATTCAAGCCCCATCCACCAACAACGTAAGTCATAGATTCAACATTTGTGGTGTCTAGCTGATCTTTCGCTACAGGACAAACGGCGATTCTAAAACCGTGACAGGTAAAGTTGACGCTGAAGATGGGGAAATTGATGATGCACAAGTGAAAGATACTTCAGCCAAGACCGAAGTCAAGCCAACGCAGCAAGATCCTGTTGAAGCATCCGAAGAACACCAGAGTCAACCCACGCCCACGTCTGCCCCTCAACTTCCCAAGCCGACCTTTCAGCCAGTGCAGACGGGCGCAGTGGCGGCCTCGTCTTCCAATGCCGCTGCTTCCAATTCAAAACCCTTAAGCATTGGTCCACTTGACAAGCCGTCATCAATTCCTAGTCGACCAGAGATCCAGAGAACATCTTCGTCTAGTATTCCAAACGGACATCCTGATCTTCCGAACAAACCAGAGGCTGCCCAATCCAGACATATCGACTCAAGAGCGCCTCCAAAGTCGGAGGAAAGACCCTCTTTACATGGACGCGATGCTCGTGTGGGGGCAAGAGGAGGCATGGATGGTACCAGAGATTTGCCAAACACACGACCTCCTGAGCGTCCTCCTTTTGGGCCGCCGTCTCGTGGTGCAGCTCAAGGCGATAACAGATATGGGCGCTCAGGCTCTGACGACGGCTATGAGAGACTTCCGCCCCGTGACGTAAGGGCAACATTCCCTGATGATCGATCCGTACGCTCTCAAAGTAACCGATCATTTCCCGACCCTAATCAGAGTCGCCGCGACTTCAATGACGGGGAACGTGGCCGGGAGCCTGCAGTGGCCCCGCCAAGTGGTGCAATACCTCAACATCCTGATAGGGCTGCTTTAATCCACGGGCATCCAGAATCTGATAGAGACAGGCACAATCGCTATGTCTCTGAGCGACAGGTCCCAGCAGGATCTGATAGGCGCTCTCGTGGAGCTTCACCCTCAAGAGAGGGCAGGGGTCCCGTTGATGAGAGAATCCGACCACCTCCCGATGCCAGATATCAATACGACGACCGTTCAACGTACAGTCATTACGAAGAGGCTTCAGCACCAACTGGTCCAAGAAGCGGACGCGGGCCAATGGGTCCTCCAAGCACATCAAGCGAACGTTTCCGAGATACTATACGTCAATCTTCTGCTGCGTCCCACGCCCCTGATCCAAATCATGGGCGTTTAAGGAATGAGATACCAAGCAATAGGCAGTCTGAATCGTACGGCCGCTTGAATGCTGAGAATGAAGTCCCGTTAGGTCCCAGAATACCCAATGGAAATAGCAATGCTCCACAACGAGGCGGGCGCAATATAAGTGCGCCACAGCTATCCACCAACTTGCAGCCGAATGGACTGGTGAACCAGCCACCAGCATCTCTACAGCAGGCGCGGCAAGCTCCAAGCGGGCCTGCATCAAGCGGACCTCCATTACGGTCATCTCCGAGGAATCAACATTCTACACAAAGCAACGAGGCTTCTATGCCCGAAGCCAGTCCAACCACCGACGTCGCAGGCATACATCCAGATCGCTTGAAGGCAATGCAAGGCGCCGGCCCTCCATTGGTCAAGCCAGGGCCTGCCGGACGAGGTAGTGGACCGCTGCCGCCGTCGCCGTCTACAGCCCTCCCCACAGAGACTCCTCGAGGTCCTGGTAACCAGACAAGTGCTAGTGGTCCAGCCATGAGAGGCAGTGGACCACCAACGGGCCCAGCAGACCGGAACAGGGACAAGCGATTCACAGGGCTTCAGAGCGTGCTGCAACAATCAGAGAACCAGCCACCTTCAGGTAGATCCAATCAAGGAACAAGTATTCGCGGCAGAGGTGGTCGTGTCAACACGGCAGGGTCTCCCTCCACATCCGGGCCACCAACTCCGATCAATGCAAGACCAGAGCCATTTCCGCACGAAGAGCCATTTCAAGTGAGACCGAACGGATTAGCAACAGGCGCGCCACCAGCGGAAGACTCTAGATATGGACGTAACTCTAGGCATGGGCCGATGGAGCCAGAAAGGCGATCGGCTCGCCACCGAAGTCACTCGCCAAGCAACAAGCCGTTCGACTACAGAACAAGGGATGGAGGCTTGCCACCACCCCGAGGCGACCCTCGAGATCGATTCGGAAATGATGCGCCTTCAATGAACATTCGCGGCAACGCAGAAGCTGACATAAGAGTTCCGCCGCCGGCAATGGAGCGAGAACTTCGAGGGGGACCTCGTCGCGGAGGTCGCGAGGAGCCACATGAGCGCAGGGAAAGCGGAGACTGGCGAGGTGGCCCCAGCACGGGTAGAAGAGGCGATGAGAGAGATAGCAGGGACATAGGCGGCAGCTTACGCAAGAGAGGCAGAGGTGATGAGGGCTATACTGAGAGGAAGTTCGACCCCAAGAGGCCAAGAAGGTGAAGGGGATCGTGACGAAGTGCGTTTGATTTGTACTACTATATTATTCTGAGCTTGGCGTTCTTTTTGGCAAGATTCCTGATGCATAGCCGTGGTGTTGGAGCGAGCACGGAAGGGTGGGTCTCAGCTAGCGAGCACAGACCCAATGCATTCCCTGTGGCGACTGGAAGGTTCGGCTTGTGCATGGACGGTTAGGTATGGCAGCGACTACATTTGCGAAGAGCCACAATTATTCTGTTTTTGTCTTAATAAAATAAAGGGTTTTATCCCTCAATCATCTGACCTTCAAGAATGCATCAATTGCATGCTTGCGATACTTAATTCACCGCCAAGTGCCGCAACGATCACGATGCTGGTCTCCCCCAGTCAGCTCTCGATCCTAGATGAACAAACTGCAGAGCCTCCTCACTCACTTTACCCCACAATCATTTGCGAAATATCGTAAATGGCGCAAAATTAAAGCCCGCCGAATGATTTCCGTAGTCATGGCGGAAGGAGAAAGGTACAAAAGGCCAGCATAGGAAAGTTAATGGGCCAAACGGCAGGCTACCATTTTACTATTGTCCATCCGAGCCATCACCGAGACTTTTTCTCCTGCATGGATCGTATGCGGGACCGTTCAGATCTTGCCTAACTACATGCCTGTCGAATTCTTTCCTTTTGAGGATTGGTGGGGAGGTGGTAGGGATGTTTATGCGACGCACTAACGACGTCTAGGCTTGCCACCAGGCTAACTGTAGTCCGCTAGAAGCATCGTGCAGCTTTCGACAAAGCCATTAATTATTGTGCGAGAGTGATTGGGTCCGGTAACATACGGCTGATGCAAGCAAGGAAATTGGAGCAACCCTCAGCACCTGCATGACCGGTGGGTGCATTCGCAGGATTGGCGACGGAATTCATTGAAATCGTTTAGTTCTGGGGAAATGTTGAGGGTGATTTAGGGGAATTTGAGGGAAATGTGCGGCCTGGAAATTACTGTGTTGCTCTTTGGAGGTTTTTTTCTTGCTTAGCAGGGGGGATTTGTATCTAGACCATCGTTGGGCCAATTTGTCCGCCCGTTGGTTTCGTGTCCGGGCTTTGTGTATCTCTCATCGGGATTCTCATGCCCCTCAATTGCTTTTTCTCCTCGCTGTAAATTCATTGCAAAATTCATCAACGACCTTTCAACGGCCTTGTCTTACACACATGCTGTTCTATTTTCACCAAGCGAACATGCAGAATGATAGTCAGTGATTACGGAATTCCGCGACCGCCCCTCTGATCCTTCGCCCACCCCCTCTCTGGAAGCGTTTCAGGAAATCTCCTTCACCTCAAATCTGTCCTACTTCAATTCTCTCGACCATATCTCAAAGCACCTCGAGTCTCGAGTCTCGAGTCTCTATAATCGTCAACATGGGCATGGGCAAGAGCATGAAACGAAAATTCTCCTTCACCAACTTGACTCGCCTGGTGAGTGGTCCTACAACCCGAGACCCCGGCTGTCGCGAACTGTTTCACTTGCAAGAATAGCAGCACAGGCCTGCAGCTTGAGCCTTTTTCTTGCAAGCAAATCCAAATCCACCAGTCTGTCGAGCTAACGGTTTTGGTCGTGATATTAGAAAACTGCACAGCCTGCTGAAGGCCCTCGACCTGATTATGACCCTGATTCTCCTCCTTACAGTCCTACAGCATCCGAAATGGAGCGTCCAAAGATCCCTCCGCAGCTGCTGTATGCTCTTAAGGACTCGTGCACTATCCTGGTCACGATGACCAATCCTCCAGACCCTGATGATGAACCTGATGATGAGATGATACGGAGAATTGAGGCGGACAGAAAGGCCAAGCATGCACAAAGGCGTGCGGTCGAAGCTAAGGCAATGGGGGCCGACCTACGACAGGTGAAGCTGGAAGAGGTGAAACCGAAGCTTGTGCAGACAACCTCAATCAAGAAAGAGCCGCCACGGAGGTACTCGACGAGACGGCCTCGCCAAGATAGCAAGGATGCAGCCGACAGTACAGCACCACAACACTATGTGCCTAAGGACCCAATGGGAAGGCACAAACCGAATGAGACCCAACCAAAATCACCCGAGATCTCTAAAGCTGTCGTTAATGAGCCAGTACTACCTCCGGTGCATGCTCCAATTGTCGAGCGGATTAGAGAACAGCAACAGAAGATGGCGAAGCATCAAGAGGCAGAAGCCAAAAGAAGAGAACAACGGGAATTGGAGTTCGCCAGAAAGACGCGAGCAGAGGATCACGTTCTGGGTCATATTCGATCAAGTATGCACATGCGGCCAAAGACATCTGCAGCAGCCTGCATAGACTACGAGGGCGACCCAATGTCCTTTTCGAGCAACTCCACGTCTCGGTCCAATTCTGACTACGCGAACATACATGGTCAAGCAACTTCAACAGGCTTGACATCGTTACAAGCGCAAACACCGAGCCTGAATGACGGTCGGTCCTCGGCTAACGATCGCCGGCCATCGGATGTCAACTCAGCCTCAGAATCCATGAAGGAGATCCAGAAGCTCGCGCGGCAACGCGCCGATGAGTATACTGCAAACAAAGAGCGGAACTCACGACCCCCTAGCAGAATGTCAAAGCTCTCACGAATGACGAGCCAGTCGGACATCAATAGCAAAAGATCTACCAGCCGAGCAGGCAGTCTAGCTAGCAGCATAGCTAGTGGCATACATCATTACATGAAACCACGGGCGAGTGCTGTAGGAAGCGAGCAAGGCTCAATCCGCTCTGGGCGCTCATCATCGCTTGGTTTCTCTTCACGAAGCAGGAACAGCAGCATGAGTCGGCGAAGCAGCTTTAGCAACAGCGGCTGGTGGCGTAATGGCGGACTAAGGCGACGAGGTAGCTGGGCATCCTTCCGCAGCGGTGGTGGCGAGCCACGCGAGAGAAATAAGTTGCGCAAAGACGGTGGTCCAAACCTGAACCGGCCTCTCCCCGCGTTACCTGGTCTTGACCAGTACAAGGAAACAAAGACACATATCGGCCAGCTCGTCAAGAAGAAGAAGGTCAAGAAGTCAAAGATTGGCGAACCACAACCCTTCATGCCTCACGACACGCCCTATATATGCACGGCACCACCCTACTGCCGATCGAACTCCGATCTAGGCTACTATTCCAATAGCGCGCCTCTTTTAGACGCTGAAGGGAAAGAAATGGAATTTCCCCGCTACGACCAGCACGAGCAACCCGAGAGGCGCTCCACACACCCAGAAACCAACGTTCTCTCAAAAGCCGATAGCGCCGCAAAAGAGGCGAAGCTGAAACGGTCATCCTTGAACCCGATTAAAACAAGAAGAGGCAGCATCACAGCGGACAAGAGCGAGAACGATGTACAGCAGAGGAAATTGCCGCCACCGATGATTCGAGGGCCGAGCTATAAGAAGGAGTTGGATAATGGAGTGTATCCGAGGAGGATGGAGGTTAACAGCGGTGGTCGGAATGTTATGCTCTACGATCAGAGCACGAATGGGACGGTGACGACATTGCCTCAGCAGGAAAAGCCAGAGAAGGAGGAAGGTGGCTGTGGGCCGGTGGCGGGGAAGAAGAGGAGTAAAGGGAAGCTGGGCAAGATGCTTGGTGGCAATAAGGATGGCAGGAGGGCTGTTGCTGCTAATTGACCGTATGCAATGCGGTCATGCCTGTTTTATGTTTTGCGAGCATTGGGAGGTTTGCGATTGGAGCATGGCGAGCGTGGCAAGAGGTTTTTCGTGAACGTGCCAAGAGTCCGAAAATGTCTCGCAGTCTGCCTTTGCGAGTGGCTTCTTACAAATGGTGGGCTGAAGGCTCCTTTGCAAAATATGCTATACGATTGTAATGTATGAGATCTAGCTCTTTTGGAAGGGAGGTCTCTTTAGATGTCGAGGTTAGCTTTACTTGATATGCATCAGATACCAAAGCTATCACAGGGTATTGCATGTTGAACATCCGGGCGCCGAGTTATTTTTCACTACAAAGTCGTGATTTGAACCTTTACTTGAAGAAAAGCAGGCTGGAAAAAGAAAAAGAAAAACTTGGCTTCATCTCCAGACGTGAGGCGTCTTTGGCAACTTGAAGCAGGGCATGAAATATTTCCAGCTAACCCGGGGAAGCGGTTGGATGCAGGACCATCTCTCCATGTTTTCCCGAAAAAGCGTTGGACATGCATGAGATACCTTATTTAGCCAATGAAACGCCATTTTGTCACACCATGAAGGTGGAGATGGGAGCGTCATAAAACGTGCCGTCCCCTACTTGTTCCTTTTCGCCCCCACCTCCTACCAATACGAGTCATGCATTGCTCTTTTCATGGCTTACGTACAAGGACGCTATGATCGTAGGATGCAGAAGCGTCCTTAGTCACCGCTTCAAACGACTGTTTGTTTCAGCCCTCCGTGGCCATCGCTCCCGAATGTTGCAACCATGAAGATGCTCAGTGGCTCAAAACGTCATCTCACATCCTTTTTCGCGTGGCACAGATAACATCTCGCTGTTTCCTTGGCGTTTCAACTTCCCACTAACCAGCAATAGCCACATGCTATCACACTTGTCACTCAATTGACAGACGATCAATCAGCATACAGGGCGTAGTGCCTTCTACTGCTGACCGTGGAAGCATCGTAGAAGACTCCTAGATCTCACCAGGAAACTTCTAGCTCGTCTGAAGATCGCTCCTGTCCAGCTCTTAGTCGACCGGTCGTTCAAACGATGGTCCAATCAGTTCTTTGTAACACTATTTATGGCCTCAAGGCTACCAAGTCAGGCCCGCCCTCAGACCATGTCGGAGAAAACGCACGTGGAGAAAACGTGCTTTCCCTTCCCTTTAGCGTTGGCGTTTTGAAGTCTGAATCAAGCCAATAGACTCGTCGTATGCAACCAGACTGAAACCTGACGAACGACGAAATAGAAACAACATGTCCAAAGAATCAAGAAACCCTTGGACTCTACGATAGTGGTGGTGTACGAGCAGACCCTTGGCAAGTGCAGTATCCGTAATATGCCCCTTGTTTCTCTATTTGCTGCAAAGAACAAGAAAAGAAGCTGATGGCTTTCGATGGCCGTTTGAAGAGCGAAGGCAGTAAATCATTTACATATGTCCCTGTCTCTCGTTCTGCTCTCGTTCTTTTAACCGTATATTGTCTCGGACACTTCTTCTTCCCCATCTTTTCTATCCACTCCCCGTTACTCCTATCCTAGTATCAAATTACAACACCATGGCGTCCTCCCCGTCTTCTTCCACAGAGATAACTTTTGCCCAAGCATGCGATCTCTGTCGCCGCATGAAGATTAAGTGTGAGCGAAAGGGCAATCAATGTGCCCATTGCCTCTCCACGGGCTCGGAGTGCCACTTCGCACCTGTCGAAAAGAAATTGCCGAAGGTCAAACGACCGGAACAACTATCCTCAATGGAGGAACGTATCGCAAGAATGGAGGCTATCATCTCAGCGTCAGGACTAGAAGGCCAAGAGGCCCGTGGTGGCTATGGGCGATGGAGAGAACCGACGCCCGAGGATGCTGATGACGAAGAGCTTGCGGACAAGTTCTCCAGCCTCGTGGTCGATGGGAGGGGAGAGGCAAAGTATATTGGTAGAGTGACCAACTAGGAACAATGATCGGTCGGAGTTGACAATAAGAACAGGTTCGGCATCTAGCTTTTCACTCCTATCACCCAGAGGTATCCAATGGATCACACAGAAGGTCGGCTCAAGCGATTTAGAGAATGTCATGGCTGAAACCTCAAGATACGACTGGGCCACGTGGAGGGAATTTCGAGCTGAGTTGTACCAACCTTTGCCAGACGATGAGCGAGAGCCTCTTCCGAGTCTACATACTGCTGTGCAATATGTTGAACGTGAGCACCGACCTGATGTCAATCTCACTACCAGACAAGAAGCTAACTTGCGTAGATTTCTTCGACCACTTCAACAATATTCACCCTCTCTTCAACCGAAGTATTTTCAACGCCTACTTAGACCGTCAGTATTCTTCACAACCACCGGATGATATGGCATGGTACGCTGCTTTCAATGTCGTACTGGCTCTCGGCTGCATGCAACAGCAAATGCAAAATCAACGATCGAGCCGAGTCGGCTTCATCATTAATCATCACGACCCACGTCTCGAACAATCATGGCGCTACTTTCGCAACGCCAGCAGTCTCTTCGTGGATCTTATGTTCAAGCAGACGAACCTTCTGGCAGCTCAGGCTATGCTCGGCATGGCATTCATTCTCCAGACCCTTCCAGACCCGCAACCCTCCTACACAATGGTAGCAGCTGCTTGTCGCCTTAGCCAACGATTGGGTCTACATACTTCCGTATCGCAAAAATCGATCCCCCCGTCCGAGCTAGCAGAGCTAGAACAACGGCGATCGGTGTTCTGGATAGCCTACACTCTGGACAAAGTAAGCTGTCTGAGAGCTGGCTGTCCACCTACACTGCACGACGAAGATATTGGTGTTCGCTTGCCAGATGCAGACTCGACTGCTTCTCCTATTTCCTCATCCGCTTCTTCACCTACTAGCACCACAACCACCTTTTCACTATTTCGCTGCAGATGTGAATTGGCCTTGATTGAAGGAAGAGTATACAGCGAACTGTACAGCGCACGATCCCGATTGCGCTCACAAGCAGATCGGCTCGCATCTATCGCTCAACTCGATAAACAGCTTGAGGGCTGGAAAGAGCGCATCCCTGAAGATATTCGACCTGCTACTAACGAACCTATCGACTGTGACGAAACCATCTTCGACGCTGCCCTAAGGCTTCATGCTGCCTACTACGAATGTGTGCAGATCATACACAGAGCGAGTCCGTTCCACAGCAGCTGGTTCGGTGAGGGCGAGCAGCCTCCATCCCCGCCGAAAGGCACACATGGTCTGAATACACGGATATTTTCGAGTTCGGCAATTTGTATAAAAGCAGCGCGCTGCTCGCTTGAATTGCTTCGAAACTACACGAGTTCCTTGAGTCATGAGCGCGTTCCGAAGGAGAGCTTGGATTGGAGCACTACTCACTACCCTCTTTCAGCAACACTGACGCTATTCGCCAACATCATTCAGAACCCGGACGAGTCGACCGCCGCAGACGACATCGAGCTCATGAATCTAGTCTCTGGCTTCCTAGGCACCTACACAAAAGCCGACAAAGCAGAATCCGTAGCCGCCAACAGGACGATAATGATATTCCAAGCCCTTGCGAAGACAGCTTCCACCCATGTCACAAGATCACGTACAAAGACCCTCCCGAAAGAAAAACGAACAAGAGCCAACGTTCCCGTTTCAACCCTCCCACCATCCTCATCCCAAGCATCCAGAGGAAACCAAAATCCTCGTCCAATCCGCAAAGCTTCATCGTCAGCCACAACCTCGCGTTCGCAATCAAGCAGATCAACAACGCAAAGCCCGTCCCAACATCCCCCTCAAGCACAGGGTTTCGACACTTTCGTCCCCTTGACATCAGATAGTATGATAGCGCAACCAATCACCGCTGGTGCACCATCTCACTATATGCCCTCGCAGCATATGGACCAAGTACCCATGTGTATCGCACCAGAAATGCTCATGTCAAACGCACCGGTCCTCATGCCAGGCGACATCCCGGATTTCGCGGGCATGCAGGCTATGCATACGCAACAGCAACAGCAACATGGACTGGGTCTCGTGGCGCCTCAGGGTGCTTGGGATGTGAATGCTGATATGTGGGGCTGGTACGGTGGTGGTGGTGAGGTGGGCGGTGGGATGCACGGCGATGAGGGGGTTGGTGGAAGAATGCATGGCAGTGAAGTGGGTGGTGGAATACACCCCAGTGAGATCCACAACCACGATCCATCAGTCGAGCCCACAGCATACATGGAACCTGGATGGTGGCTGGAGGAGCATCAGAGACGGGAGTCGCAGTAAACCTCTTCCCACCTCAAACAACAACCAAGTGCTCCCAAAACAAAAAGCAGTAGATATGCGTTTGTGAGAAGAGTCTCTACATTCGTCCCTACGATGAAGGGGAAGATGCGACTCTAGTAATGCCCCAGATCAACACAGCGCCAACAATGCCAAGGTCGCAAACCATTTTCCCTCACAGTGGAAAAGGAATGCATAAATATTTATGCACCTCCATCCGGGTCGGAACTCCAGTCTTTCCAGCGACGATCACATGGCACGTGACGAGCGGAAGCGGAAATGGGGAGATAAGAGAAAGGGATTCCTCCGAATCCGTGCTCCGAGAGGCTGGAGGCCAAGAGCGGAAGTCTGTCGGACCGTGGGAGATCTACAGGTGTATGCAGCATTTGTGCAAAGGCAAGGCAAAATCCGAGGGTTTTGTACGGAGTTGGGGTGAGGAGAAAGAGAGGAAGGGAGAGAGATAGCGGATTGACGGTGACGGATGTGCATGGTATCTTCTTATTACTGTCTTCTGATGCATTATTGGGGGGGGCTTGTATATAGACCCATACATTGGCTTCGAATTTATTTGACCTTTCTTTCACGAACCCCTTTGGCGAGCCTGCTCGATACGACTCCCATACCATAACCTTCTCTCTATCCACGATTCACACCCTCACCACCGTCACCCACCAACCCTTACACTCCACTTCCACCCCCCATCTCAGAAACTCCCAACCAAGATGCCAATACAAGAAGGATCTTACGGTCTCCTCCGGGGATGGTCCCACCGTCGCCAAACCGAAATCCTCACCCCAACCCTTACTTCCCACCCCCCAGCCCGCGATCTGGAGGGAAAAGTCGCCCTCATCACAGGCGGCACATCCGGGCTCGGCAAAGTCGTGGTTGAGAAGTTGGCTGTTAGGGGCGCGAGGGTGTAAGATTACCTTTCCTATTCCCTTACCTTTTCCCTTCCTGCACGCCTGCCCGCCCATAGGCCCACCCACCCGCCCGCCATGCTAACGCATCCCAGCTTCCTCGCCGCCCGCTCACCGCAGAAATCTCAACTCCTCATCGATGAGGTACGACGGGAGAATCCTAAGGTGGATATCGATATCGAGGTTTTGGAGTTCGATGCTAGTAGTTTGAAATCTGCGCACGGATGTGGAAAGGAGTTTTTGGCGAGGAATCAGGGGAGGGGATTGCATATGCTGATGTTGAATGCGGGAAGTATGGTGGGGGAGAAAAAGGGGACGAGGGAGGGGGTCGAGTGGATGTTTGGTGTTAATTGTTTGGCGGGATTTGTGCTTACTTTGACGGTTTTGGAGGCGTTGGAGAGGGGGGTTAAGGGGAAGGGGGAAGAGGGTGGTGGAAAAGGGGAAGGGGGAGATGTGAGAGTCGTTAGTACAGCTAGTGCAGGCTTTGCGATGTGGACGGATGAGAAGACGTTGAGGTTGGGTGATGAGGAGGTCTTTGTTGGGGAGGGGAAAGGGGATGGTGGGGGGTTTTGGAACGGTTGTATGCCGATGTATGGGAGGAGCAAGACGTGTCAGATCCTCTTTGCTGCGGAGTTGAGCCGAAGGTTGAGGAGACGGGACTGGGGAAGGGGGGTCAGGAGTAATAGTCTGCATCCGGGCACTGTGGGTGGGACGGGGTTGAATGATGGGGTTAAGGGGAACTGGGTGTTGGGGTGGCTTGAGTGGGGGGTTTTTGAGTTGTTTAAGGTGGGTTTTTGACTCTGACTATGTTTTTTTTGTTTTTTGTGGAATGAGAGAGGGAGAATCGAGAGAGACATGGGAGGATGGAAACGGAGTAGGGGCTGATAATGAGCAGATACCGACTGATGCCGGCGCGGTCAATATGCTGTACGCGGCCGCCTCGCCTGAAGTGAGAGAAATGGATATCACGGGAAAATATCTCACGCCGTATGGGTATGTCAATGATGCTGCGGTCAAGGGCAAGCCAGCTGCGAATGAGGAGTTGGGTAGGCAGCTTTGGCAACGGTCGATTGAGCTTTGTGAAAGGCTGGTGCCGGAGTTGGAGATTCCGGAATGGATCAGATGAGCGATTTGGAGGTATATGTTTTTTGTGCGCCTATCGTTTGAAGGAGTGGTCTATAGAATGCTCTTCGGCTCCGTGGTAGGATATGGGGTTGTAATATTAGTAGGCAATACATCTCAGGAGGATCATTACATGAACGGAACCGGAGATGAAGCAATTTGAAGCCAACAAGGCAGTATGGACTTCGTTGACATTGACTCATGAGGCAGCAGTGATATATGCTTAGCTAGGTTTACAAAGGATGGCTTTCAGGGGTCAAGATCTTTGAATCCGAAGATCGCGATCGTAGAGGCGCTAAGCCGTTCAGATATTCCTTTAGTAAGCAGCCTGCTTTAGTGTGCCAGCCATTTCAGCCAACTCTCTTGCCAATTCATCACCTGATGAGGCTCGTGATCTGGGCTGTGTGCAAAATACCCCGTATCGTATATCAAGCCTCACTTTGACTGAGCCCCAACAAGCTCAGAGAGCCATGATCAAAATGGCATCGAGCTGGTCTCCTGATGTGGTACAGCCTCTGTCTGGTATCAAAGTGGTGTGCCCGTTAGATGCAAGCTGAGTCCCATACGAAACCCCGTACCATGGCGACCAATGGGTCGCGGTCTTCAAGATACGAAGTCGCGGTATACAGCCCGGTCAGGCCTCGCGCTGACCGCTGAGTGATCACATATGCAAGATGTTGCGGGGTAAGCCACCGCCATCTTCCGATGACCTGAGAAGCTTTTCTCTGCAGTGTCGGTGGTACCGTGGTACTCCATCTTCCAGCCTGGTCCATATCATGACATGAGGCAGCATAAAACACTGGAGCATCCTCCTTCCTTTTCTCGCTATCCTTGATACTCTAGAAACATTGACTATACTAGACACAAGAAGTCCTCACATTTCAGCTCCTCTCATCAAAATCCCCGACTTCACACCGACCGCAAAGATGCTTTTCTCCACCGCCTTCCTCCTCTCTCTCCTCCCTCTCGCCCTGACCTCACCACTCGAGGCCCGCCAAGCACCGACCTGCCAGACCTGCAACCCGCTCGCCCCATACCCACAAGGCGATTTTCCTTGCAACCCCACAACCTCTTGCGCAGTAGTAGGCTCACATACCTATTGTGCCTGTCGAGGAGGCTATCGTGCAACAACGGGTGCTAGCCCGGGCGACACGAGCGTACAATGGCGACTGACGACACCGGGTCAGGAGGGGAGAGTTTTCGTAGCTCCGGGGGTCAACTGTGATACACTATGTGACAATTGGCAGTTGGGACGACAGGGATGCCAGGAAGTTGGGTTGAGGGGTGATTGTGCTTGATTGGTGCAGATCAGTAGATGTTTTGGCAGACAGCAGCGAAGAAGGAGGAAAGATCGAAGAAGTTTGGTAGGAGACGGCGAGGAATATGTCGCGGTTATGCACGATCATTGGATATGTTTGGCATGGGATAGCAACAATAGCATTGATGAATCATGAACACAACGCGTGGCCGCAAATGGTCAGGTTTGTTGGACAGAGCATAGGATAATAAAACAACACTGCTCGATGCTGACGGCCCGTGTCTCCAGAATAGTTTCAGACAATTGAAATTGCAAGTGAACAATAAGCTCATTATCAGACGAAAGCCGATGCACAGCTAATCAGGGCTCAGATGATTGGCTATCTCCGCTTCAGCCCTACGTAATCCTCCGTGGCCATTGCGAAATCGCTGCTACACCGCCTGCAAATTTTCTCCTCACCCACTTCCTCCAACATCTTCCATTGCCATTGCTTCAACTATCTGACACGCGCGTATTTATCAATTCAACTGTGCTCTGCCTTTAACTGGCCGTTCAGCCATAACCTAGATAGACACAAGGTCCCGCAACGTCTCGCTTTCTGTTCACCACGCTGGAAATTACAAAAGCACTTCAGTGCTGAGAGCATACACCGCGTCTATGCGTTGTTCGCCATCAGTGTTTACGTCGCAGGTATACATTCCTTGAAGGCTGTTTACGGAATATTGCTGACATGCTCGCCAACAGGACTACATCTCAGGTAGGACTCCTTTCCCAGCGGATCTTACGATGCTCACTAGACGATACAGACCACCTCTGGAAAGCATCCATTTGTTAGAGATTATCAAACCAAGTTTCAAAAATTACACATTTCGCCATGTCTTCCACAAGAATGTTACACCAAACGAGCAAAGTCTTGAACTCAGCTCAAAACAGGGCAGCAACGCCAGTGGTATCGAAGTTACAGGCACGCAACCTGGCAACTGTCCTTCACAATACCCCTCGCAATCCTCCGCCATCCACTACAAGACGGACGCCCATTTCTCACGACTCAGCCAATCTTACTATTCGAGTATGCCCACCCCCTTTACATGCCGGACCTCCGACTGACTCAAGTAGGATGGGCCCGTCTTTACAGGAAAATCTTTCGGGGCAAAATCCAACGTGTCTGGCGAAGCAGTCTTCACTACTTCGCTTGTTGGCTACCCAGAATCCCTTACTGATCCTTCATATCGTGGCCAAATCCTGTGTTTTACCCAGCCTTTAATTGGGAACTACGGGGTGCCCCAGAACACTCGCGACGGACATGGACTCTTGCAACACTTCGAATCGCCAAACATTCAAGCATGTGGAGTGGTTGTTGCCGACTATGCTCAAGATTATTCTCACTGGAACGCGGTTGAAAGTCTCAGCGCATGGTGCGCTCGCGAAGGCGTCCCTGCCATCTCTGGTGTCGATACTCGAGCCATCGTCACTTTCCTCCGCGAACAAGGCTCCTCCTTGGCCCGCATAACCATCGGAGACGAATACGATGAAGAGCAAGACGAAGCCTTCACAGACCCAGAACAAATAAATCTTGTACGTCGGGTGTCTACCAAAGACCCTTTCCATGTCTCGGCGAACGGCAATGGTGACCTTCATGTTGCCGTCATCGACTGCGGTGTGAAAGAGAATATCTTGCGCTCTCTGGTTTCGCGTGGTGCATCTGCGACTTGCTTCCCCTTCAACTACCCCATTCACAAAGTCGCCCACCACTTTGACGGCATCTTCATATCTAATGGTCCAGGAGACCCTACCCATTGCCAGGACACGGTCTGGAACCTGCGTCAATTGATGAATTCATCTCAAATACCTATCATGGGAATTTGTCTCGGCCATCAGCTCCTCGCGCTCGCTGCAGGCGCTAAGACTATCAAGCTCAAATGGGGCAATAGAGCACACAACATTCCTGCCTTAGATCTGAGCACCGGACGCTGTCACATAACGTCTCAGAATCACGGATACGCCGTGGATGCCGCCACGCTACCTAGCGATTGGAAGGAATTGTTCATAAACCTGAATGATTCGTCTAATGAGGGCATCATCCATAGATCCCGCCCTATATTCAGCACGCAATTCCATCCTGAAGCAAAAGGAGGGCCTCTGGATAGCAGTTACCTATTCGATCAGTATCTGGAGACTGTTAGGAAGTACAAGAAGAGTCAATCGAAGCTGCTGAGGCCGGTGGCATCTAGTGGAGAATTCGGGGCACTGAGAGATGCTTTGCCAAGTGAGAGGCAAGGCGTTACACCTACCACCGGCATGTTGAACGTAGCTAGGGCGAAGCAGGCATTGGACGATGCTACTCTGGGGGGCCAGAATGAGAGGCCGGTTGGAGCAGCAGCCACTGCTTAAGGGAGCGGTTTGCAGCAATAAAGGGGAGCAAGGCCGAGTGATGCAATTCGAATTTTCTTGTACGTTATGAATCTGTTTCAATTTCTGCTTGAATGAGGAGGCAACATGAGTCGTACTTATTGATAGGTCAACAAAAGCAATCTGTTATCGATTTCTTTCAGAGGTGACTGATGGGGTAGAGGAACAGTCACGTTGTGATTCTATTCGGATTCGAATAAGACTTTGTAAGCTGACATTCGAGGGGTAACACTTTCTCGTTTTCTCACTTACAGTTACGATACCGTGAAACGGAGGAGCACTTTTAGAGGGACACGTCCCTTTGCTATCATCTGCATCTTATGCATTTATCGTTCCCACCATATCACAGGCATCTCCATGACTCGCAACATCTCATCCCCGAATCGAATCAATCCGGCTGCAGGTCAAACCCTCCCTCCATTTCAGACATCCCATCAAGTCAATGCCCACCTCTCATTCCCCCACCCATCCCTCTCAGCATCTCCCCATCTCCACTACCGCATTTAATGCATATTTCTAAGTCGCAAGAAGAGGACGCTTCACATACACAACATATGGTGAACCTGCATCAGGCTGGGGTGAAGCCTTTCCAGGCCCACGCAGGGCTGCTGCTCGAGTTCTGGAGAGAAGCAGCATAATGGCGGCAAAATAATAAGGAACTGAGGCAGCGAAATGCCTGTCGGAGGTTGGCAAACATGTGACAAAGCAGACAAACGGAGAAGGATAGGCACACTTCCTGGAGACATAGAGTCACCGGGTCGCGCATCTTCATGAGCGAGCCAGAAACACGAGAAAAGCGAATTCGCTCCACGATCGAAGAATATGCGATATACGCCCAGAGAAGTCCTGTTATAGCTATCACGTTGAATGATGCAGGGGAAACACTAATATCTCTTAATCCGAGACTACACGAAGTGAGATGAGATGAGATGGTGTAATTCCTCGCTCTGGCTGAAACGTAGCATATTGCCGAATATTAGAAGGTTGATAAAGTATACGAGGACGACGGGGCCTAAGCTACCGCAGAAAACAGTCCTTGCCCGAAGGGAGAGAATTTGGAATGTCTGGCGGCTGTCTGTAGACTACTTGAAGTTGTCGCTGCTACAAACGTAAAATTCAAGCGAAATCTCTGGCTCGTTATCATGTTAGTCCTGCTAGCGCCCTTGTCGACTGAGATGGAGGACGAGACCTCTTCCTGAAGAGGAGAATCCGAAGAATAACATCTAAGCGTCTCGTCGAGTTTTCCACCACCTAGGGGGACGCGTAGGACTGATCCTCCCATCAACAGTGGGTGTTTGTATCGAAACTTCACGGAGTCGTTCGCACTCTATAATGCACATGTACTGGTACTCCTTCCCTGAGTTGCATCGGATACATGTCGTTGAGAATGATACTTTCAGGCGTTTTGAGGCCAGTAGGGCCAAATGTCGTCTCCTTGAGTGCTCACTTCATAGCTGGCATTCTCATCACTCACATGGTCCAATTCTTCTTCAACGTTCCATATGTCCTTTCGAACTCGGCGCTTTGGTCTGGTTGGTTGTGGACACATGAGAGCCACTGGAGCTTTTGGATTTTGAATGGCATTGGTTTTTGGACGGACAGCGCTGCCATTGACATTGCCTGTATCCCTGGATATCCTGGATGGCCGGATGGGACGGGATTCTGTAAGCACGTCTAATGAGGAAGAGTTACTTGATTCCGCTCCAGCTCCTGCATTTGGGTATGCAGTGGGCTTGTCACTGTTGGGCATTGGGTTTTGGTTGACGGCGGCATCGATTGCTTTTCTCTTTTGCGCAGGTAGCGTTCTATTGCCAGCGGCAGGCTTGATCGGCTTTCTCTTCTTTGTTCGACATGGGTTTTCCGCATGATCTGCATATGGAGACTGGCCTTGTACGTCTGCAGATTTGGTGGTGGTTGGAGGCTCCTCTGAAATCAAACTTATGATTGGTGGCCTTGCCCTTTGGTCTTTTCTGAAGTCAGCTGCATTGTCAGATCTGACACTCTTCTGGTTCTTCCAGTCCATCAGAACGTCGCGTTCTAAGCTAGCGGCTTGACATATGATATTTCCCTCGTTCCAGTCTACTTCGCTTTTCGGTCTCGGTTTACCAATTCGCGGTATGATGAACTCATATCTCATCACGGTCTGGTGGTATGTAATTCTCAGCTTGTACTCAAAAATATGCCATTTTTCTGGGCGCCCTTTTTTGTTTGGTACTTCCACCACGGGAAACCTTCTGCGCTCTTCTTCTGAAAGCCAGAGATCGATGTAGCCGATTGGATGGATGTCTATGAGGATATTCAAGTTAGCATCTCTCAATTTCGGAACAGTAGAAGGAAACCACCACATACCATTCCTTGGATGGGAGACTACGAGGTGATCTCGAGTCTGGGTATTCGAGTAGTAAAGATATTGCCTCAATTGCTGCCACCCTTCGACAGGGACGCAGTGCCATGCCCCCTCTGGCATTGCGCGCTGACCGCCGGAGGGTACATTCATGCCCTGACATCTTCTTAGTCATGGTTAATAGCATCTGGATGGTCTAACCTTTGGGAAGACCCAGCGTATGCAGTCCTTGACAACATGCTGACCATCACACGGGTCGGTCCAAACCTTCACATCGCCTCCATGCAAACGTTTCTTGTATGGTTCATCCCACGAAAAGCCAAGACTGCAAGAGGTCTTGCCTGTCTTGATTGCGTCCCGTCTAAGACATCGTATCACCGACCCACTAGCAATCAAGGTTGCACTGTATACTATGAGTGCATGAATTCAAATAACAACATTGGTCTTACGAGTCATCGTGGCGCGTGGAAACTTTCAGGTACTGGAAATGATCTCGAACTTTCTTCCGGATGTAACCATTGGAGCTGGCACCCCCAGCGAATAGAAGATGCTGATATGGTTAACTTCAAGAGCTACTAAGGAGAGGAGAGCCCATACCTCCAGTCGTAAGCCTTGCTTGTCATATGTAGCTTTGAATTCTTCGACCTGTTCTTCGACGAGTGATATTATGGGGTCTAGTATACGAGCGAAAACCTGTTGCTGGATCGATTCCCTTGCATGATCAGCTACCTTTGTCGATGATCTGAAGGTGAAGGTCCTACCTTGTGAACTCCATGTATGGTGGATAGAGACCAATCCCTGGATCGTAATAATCAATGAGTGGAAGTGCAATCTGGAAGGTCTTAGTCGCGGAGCAATCAAATTCTTCGTCTATATGCTTTTTGACGACATCGAATTGGCCTTCCACATGAGCTCTTAATGACAATTGACACTCCTGCTCAAACTTCTTGAAACTTTCGCCTGTTGGCATGCTTGGCATTCTTCTCCTACGAAGCTCTTGCTCGGCCCATTTGGCGAAGACTTCCCTTCTCCTGGGCCGGATTTTCTGTTCGAATAGGTCATAGAAGTATTGATTGAGCAAGCAAGAGCCGTGAAGACCACCTAATCCAAGAATTAAGAAAGTTTGAGACCGCTCGCGCGCACCCACTTACCGGTAGGTGCAGATGATTGAACTAAACATCCTTCGCGTGGTATCATAATGACGGCGTCCTATCCAGCTAAGCATGTATTATCATATCTGGATTTTCAAGGCTTACAGCAGTGCCGCCTCCCACATCGAGCAGCACAAAAGGGGCGTTAGGATCGGACAACAGAGCTAGAGCTCTTCCACGTTGGCGCTGTTTGTCACTTCTCACAAATAGAGCGGCTGCGTCAGGCTCAAAGACTGGGGGATGGACTTTGCTTAGGCCTGCAATCTTCGCCAGATCTTCCATCTTGTGCCTAAGGTTGAGGTCCCAAGCAGCAGGCACTGAAATGACCGTCTCATAAGTCTCCTCGAGGAGTTCGTACAATTCTACCTCATACCTCTCCCTTAGCGTGTGTTTAATTTCTGCATAAAATAGGCTGAGAAATTTCACGATCAACCCGTCAGCACTGGATATTCCAGCCTCTGCTGGCAAAGCAGCAATTTGGCTATTGATCTTCTCACGAACCGAATGCGTATCTTCCGACGTATCAATCGCCAATTTGATCAAGGTGATTCGATCTTCTTCGAAGATATCCTGACTAGTAATGTACCGGTCGATGTCGTTACCGAATACCCATCTTTTCAGCGTTCTGCTCCACGCCATCGCACTCTTCACATGTCGAGAGCTGCTGTCTCGAAACCAAATCTCTTCGATTGGGGCTGGATCGAACTCCTCTTTCAGCATGGTAGCGTCCGGCTCTGGAGGATTGAGGATACATGTCGCACAAGAATTTGCGGTGCCAAAATCAATACCAATAACGACCCTCGCCGGAGTCGCCCGTGCGTCGCTCATGGTGCACAAGCTAGAGAAATACAAGCGCTATTTGAACATGAGAGGAACCTGTCAGCTTCAAGTGGGTCCAGGATATAGTTATGCAGACAGTTGGCTTATCGCGGCAGCAAGACGTCAATTTGAAATTGATTTTCGCGTTTGGAGGGTACGACTTTACTACATTGTGGAAATTAGTGAGCGCTAGCCTGTGACCATCCCTGTGTGGCTAAGGAAAAACCATACCGTAATATACAAACATTAAAAATTAAATAATACCTCTCCTGATCAAGCGGAAAATTTGCTGGAAAACCTGTCGCCTCGCTGGGAATTCGTCAACCAGTGTGTATCTAATTTTGCTCTTTGGCACCCCGTCAAATACGTCCTTCTATGGGTTATGGCGCCTTTTGTCTTCGAAGTTGGCATGATGAAAATCTTGTTACAAGATCTGGAGAATAATAAAGGTCGGAAGGGGCCGTATGTGACGCACCGAAAAAGGGCATACAAGCAGGTTTGCAAATTAATTGATGAAGCCTACCCGTCCAGTGGCATCCGGACTGGTAATATCGCAAACAAGATAGCTCGGTTGGCGAGTCGCAAGTATCAACGCTGGTCCACGGAACCCTACATTTTTCAGTTGTTTCACGATGGTCTCGCCTCACTTCCACAGTATTACCTGGACGCTATTGACCCCTGTTTCGTTGGCAAAGGGTATAGTCAAAGCAAGAGACCCGGATGCGGCGCTATTCGTGAAGGATCAACGCTCAAAACGCAACCAGCGCGTCAAGATGATGAGGTTGAGACTGCCTCGCGAGACGTCCAGACCAAGTGGAAGCCGTTTACTGGAAGCAATATTAGCGCTGAGCAAAGCGTATCGTCAAGGTGAGTCGTCAAAGCCATATGCACGGAGCTGCGAGATACCAGGAATGAGTATGGTATATTCTATAGACAATGAGTTGAAGTTTGTCTCTAGAGCGCAGATAAAAGAGAGCTCCGAAATGATACCCATGGTCCTTGTACCACGTCCTCAGTCTCCAGACCGACCTCCAATAGAATCCTTGTCATGCTCGCCTTCACCTCAGCATGGACTCGAACATAAGCATCGTGATATGACCCACCTACCTCCACCGGAAAGACCACTTATAATGAGCGAAACACACCTTGAGCGCGCTACGATGATCGCGAATTATTTGAGAAAAGATAAAACTGAGTTCACTTGCAGCACAGAGGATCTCTTCCGGCTCAGGTCAGAAATAATACGACATACAGAAATTAGCGTTCTCCAAATCCTGCATCAAGAAATTGACCCGAAACAACCCGCAATGGAAATTGCGTCAAGAGAGCAGTATCCTCCTAAGCTTAGCAAAGCGATCTTGGACGCAGATTTTCTGCGACTTTGCCATAGGCTGTTCCCACAAGGGACTGATATTGACATGTGTGGTGTAGCTTCTTTGACCGATATATCTATGGCAGATATTCTTCGTGCTCTTGTGGCCGCTGCCGTCCAAGAATGGGTTTTGGGCAACGGACGCGTGCATAATTTCATCAACAGCCAATTGATGCACAGATCAGCTTTTGCGCAACTATACGAGAACAAAGTAGCCGAGTGTAAGCGATTCAGAAAGCACTCGCTGTATCGCATCAGCTTTGCTGATATCGATATCCTGAACTTCATACCCAGGTAACCTACGAGACCAAACACATGCTGATCCAAAAGTCGTTCCAAGCGGAGGACATGGCCAAAAAGCTGACGGATGACTTTCAAGACGCACTTGTGGTCTTCCTGAAGACCAACGGACTTATCAAGCCCAACTTTCAGCGCAAAGAATGGAAGGCGAGCATCACTTCGATCTTCGAACAGGCGATCCAATTGAAAGCGTTAGTCTTGTTGAGAGAGCAAGACTTACACTTCTGTTTGCCAATGTACAACGACAGATTCGATCGGACTTTCATGAGTACAGAGAGCAGAACATCTGCGGACGGCCGCCATGTTGTACAGCTACCGATATTTCCCGCTCTACGAGAAGGTTCCGACATAGGGTCACATGAAAAAGAAGACAACCTTGCAGTTATGCATAGTATTGTCACACTTCAAGAACGCCTTCGATTACCAGATTGACAATGGCCAACATGACAACGTGCTGTTACTTGTATATAATACCTTAGTGCCAAAATAGTTCGTGAGCTAGGTAGTCGCTGCTAAGGCCCGATGCGTTCCGGGGGAACAGCTCCGGGCAGCCCCTGAAGATCATAGTGGGCCCATGATGGTGTGACCAAAGATGTTTGTTCCGCATGATGGGGATGCTTTGGTCTAGTAATGCCACTGAGCGTCAGTGGCCTCAAAATCTATCTCACCGCCTTGAGAAGGACCCAAAAGCATCAGGGTTTGTAGTGCGAATGCCTTTGAATATTGTACAAATTGTACAGCTCAATGACCTTTGGGCACCCAGCGAACGCGGGAGGTGCAAGTCTTTGAGGTGACGAGGCTGAAAGGATCGCTACCCCTGCATTGCGGCGCGCTTCATTCGGTTTCTGGACCCCAATGAAAATTTCGAAATCAGAGGTCTCTCGTGTTCCTAGATCCCAAACAAATGCATCAGTTTGCACGCACGACACAGTCTGCGCTCTTTGGGACGAGCTTCTGAGCCTTTGGCAGCAGTGTGTCACCCGCTATCTCACTTCCGTAAGATAGCCTTCTCTATATCGCGAGGTGATGGAGTGCCTGACTTTTGGTAGCATGTGGTGGTACGTTTAGGGTGAGTCGTGCCTGCTCGAATACTTCCGGGCCGGCATCGGGTGCTAATCTCGGGCTTGCAAGTTTTTTGGTTACCAGGCACAGAACGAAGCCTCCTTCACCGCAAGGTCGTGTGGGATAAGTTGATCCATGACTTGAAGAGGTGTTCGCTATACGATGCTAGTATACAAGCGTTGGTTCAAACAAGCGACCCAGCGTATTGCCCTCTCACGCCTCCCAGTCCTCAGATTCGTTCGTAACGATGGATATGATCGAGGACACATGCCGCATGCTCGTTTTAAATATAGTGACATGCCGCGGTTGCCCAAAGGATATCTGGAGAATTGATACAAAGAGGAGAAGGAGTTGGCAGCAACACGTCAAAGAGCGTGAAGCAGAAGCTTTTGGACCTACCAAAACCAGTGGCGGGTCGTTCAACTGAATCCAAGGTGAGAGTACAGGCCATGGCATGACGAACCGTGCCTACAATGAAAGCATTAATCGCCCGTTGTTCCTGTTCCTGGGCCTCGAAGCAAACGATGAGAATGCTACACATGGATGTATGGGTAATCAAACACACACGATATTCCCCGTACGTGCGATGTCGCATCAGCCGGAAGCCTTTTATCAACGCATGCCAGATGTCAACCAGGCAGATTTTGCCCCACTATTAAGATTTGTCGCCAGCCGAGGTGGCTGCTGCTGACCTCCAAATCCTCGTACAAGGGAACGGGTCTGATACTTCACCCTGAGATATCCTACAGCTCTTGGCTGGGACCGTTGTATTCAGAGATGTCGCTGCAGAGCTCCTACTCGCCGTTAGTTACAACTTTCATTGGGCACGAGATGTTGATGGTCTATCGATCCAACGCCTTCTGAAATAACTGTCTACAGGTCGAACGTATACCCCGAAAAATATAACAGGCGATAGCGATAAACTTTCTTTGCGAAGGCATATTACATCCTGGATCCAGCCGCAATTGTTCTTTGCCATCCATCAGGAGAGTTAACTAACACTGTATCCAAGAACTGTATAGGGCCATTGCAACTGCCCTTCCAGAACTTTCAGGGCTCTTCAAGATTCCCATTGGAAGTATCAAATACTGGAGAATAATGGTCCCTTCTATTTGGAGTACCTGTTTGGCTGCCGTCTTGGTAACACAGATGCTTACCCTACGCCACAACCTACATAAAGCGGAAAGCTAAACGTGGCACTTTGCTCGTAGCATTTGGGTCATCCATATTTCATGTGGAACATTCCTATTATCTTACACGTTTCTTTGTCTCGTCAAGCACACTGTCGCCCACACATACTCCAACACTTCAGCTTCAGCTATCTTCATCCTCGAATCGGCTAATTCGCGTAATACATTTCAAAGACCTCTCGCTTCAGGTTTCAAGAACTTTTGTTGTCTACTACAATCAATCTTCGAAGAGGACCGAAGGCACAGCGCATTCGATATGTCGGACTATGCAGCGTCGAGACTGATAAACAACGGCACTGCCTGTGCGCTATTCCGGCTTCCTCTTGAAATACGGGAGCAAATTTATGAATCATATTTTGGTACGGATGCGGAGCTCAGCATCCTCTACATCAACCGTTTCCTTTACAACGACTGTACAGAATTCATTCGCCATCGTCAAAAGACCTTCTTTTACACCATATCACCAGAAGATGTAGGATTCGACGCTTTCTCTCGGCGGTGCTTCGTAACGAAAGGCCTGATTCCCAGCCTCAGTGCTGTCAAGTACCTTACCGTAAACATCTATCCTCCAAACAACAAAGCTGAAATGTTTGACATCTGGAGGCATGTCCAGCAATTTTGCGAGGATCTTCGATCTTATAAGCCCTCCTCGCACCTCACTATCAGATTCGTTGAAGAGAAGGGAGCTACTTGGGCTGTCAACGGGGCACTTCACGCTTCAATGGATCTTGATGATCTTTCAAATGACGAATTTGAACGTACTGGCGTCAGCTCAATACTCTACATTTTCGGCCATTTTGTACGCAATGTCGCGAATGCCATTCTAATTTTGCCACGTTCGTATCTTGAATCAGGCATGATCAACAGCGACGACGATACGCGCATCTGGGCCAATGACATATGGGATCTCATAACACCTCGTGATAGCGACGAAGACTGCATGTCGTGGGCACACCGTGTCCTTGAAGACTGTATCCAAGAGAATATTCAGTCGATGAGAGGCGAGTCCCAACAGGAATTTGCAGAAAGGTTTCACCGCGTCGCTTACTTGACGAGAGAACAATTTGAACAGTTCAAACGTCAATGGCCTGGCTTGGACGACTTACCACTACGCGAACGATTCCGGATCAGACCAGCTTGTCCATCTTCTACATGTCTTCGCAGTAACGACCCCTACTTACAAATTGCAATGCCAGGATCGTCGAGCTGGTGGGCTTTTGAGGATGATGACGATGCTCAAAGATGGCAGGAAGAGCCATTTTCCGTGAGGAACGATGCAAAATGTAATTGCTCGCTGCTTGATTATATAAATCACTGGTACTGGAGCGATAAAGACTATCGAACATGGCTGTCTACACCCAGGGTCCCTTGTCCTCGGACTGAAGACATAACGTTTGGGGGCACGCAACTTTTACCAGAACGTTCGCTGGTCAGTCGCTTGCAGGGCATGGCGTTTGCAGTGGACTAGCAAATATCGTAATAGTGGTGGTACGACGCTCGTGAAGACTTTGGATTAGCAACCAATTCTTGAAATGTTCGCATGGTTTGCAACTTTTCACCCTTTTACTAGGCCGTGTTTCATTCGCATTTTCATGCAGCGTTATTACCTAGATCCATCACGATACTTCTGACATCGCTGCCGCTGTTGACGCCTTGCTACTATTATAGTACACAAGCTCCAGAGCATCATCCAGCCGTACCGCCGTCACATCTTCCCTCAACTCAACCCCACCAGGCACCCACAGCGTCGTAACATACACCTTCTTCTCCCTCGAAAGCCAAGACTTGCCAGTATACATGCTCGGATAGCACTTCTTCAATATCAGATCTCCAGAATCCACCACATGCAACATCGTAGACGTCTCCACCGCTTCCAGCTTATCAATCGCATTATCAAGATGGATCTCACAATGCATAGCTTCCTCCCAGGAAGGATGTTGGCGATAAAGTCGAAAGCCAATGGGGAGTTTGATGTTGCTGCTACCGCCGCCGGGATCGACAGTGCGTCCGAAATTGATTTCGTGATTTCTGTCGTGATCTCTGCTCGGTAGAGCCCAGCGATATCGAAGTGTGTCCAGCACGATCTCGCAGTGTTTCTCAGGCGCGAGGACTAGGGGGGAAATGCAGTCGCATAAGGAGTCGCGAGGCAGGGAGAGTACTGTGATGTTGAAGTAGCACAATATAAAGGCGCAGGTAATTTTCCTGAACATCATCATAAGTGAGGTGACACGAAATGATTTGTATTTGAGAATTACAACCGAAATGACTCTGCGTTGGGCAGGATACAAATTGTTTGACCGCCCATCACCAGCTTGTATATGGTATTGACGCGGTCCCAGTCTACCGATGTTCGAGATCTCCTGAGACAGAGGTACACTTTATGGCGTAAGCGACGCAATGATTTGGGACCGCATGTCCTGCAGCGTGACTGCATGTCTGACGCAGACGCGCTTGTCGGTAGTCATATCAATTTTCTCATCTAACAATCTAATTTACCTGGACGAGACGCAAACCTTCGGGTTCAGGAATGCCAAATCACTGAGGGTAAATAATCTGGCTGATTAGCAGACGTCTCTTTAAAAATCAGTATATGCTTCTCGTAACTGCAATAATCTTGCTCGGAGGACTGCGCCTTTCTTTACTCACTGTTAAATCTACCATCTCTATCGGCACGTCATATTCTCTACAAGATATCATAAACAATTGCACCATCTTGCGGAAACGCTGGGTCATATGAATGCCTAATAACTTTGAACAGATTTTTGAATTTGTATTAGATCTTATAACTTACCATGATAGGATATTCCTTGCGGTTAGCTCTGGAAATCAAGATGAGTTGTCGCTTCGAGTCCAGGTGTTGGACGCATCGTCAACGGCATTAGCAAAGATCTTGTAAGAACCTCAAATCGGCAGACCCTCTGGATGCAGAAAGGCTCAACTTCACTGGCTTCATGCGTGAGTGTCGAGATTCAGCTTTCTACGTAGCAAGAAAGGTCGCCTGACTAACATAAGCCTCCACGTTGCTGAACGACAACGGTGTCGATGATTGAGAAGGTTGAGATTGTTTACATACGGAATAGAGAGATATATAATGCCATTTACGTCTTGTCTACTTTTTGACCCCACGTAGCCTTCATTTCTAGATTACTATCAGCGCCTTGCGTCATTGCCTGCAAGCTCACCGTCTTTAGGATACCTGAATTCCACAATTTGCCTACCTCTTGCGGACGAGGTTTGGCGTTTTCAATTCTTCTACGGACATTACTATTACTGGCCTTCACTTCTAACGACTCTTCTCATCTCACCAAAGCGTCTGAGGGGACACTATCGTGCGTCAAGTATTCTGAACGCATACGGCCCAGTCGCACGTATTTGGAATATGCCTTTACGAAACCAACTGGTATTCTCTTAATGGCCTTTGCTGAATGCAATCCGGAAATTTATACGTCACGAATGTGGTCAAATGTGCATAGGGAAGCCTGATTGTATCATGTTTGCAAACAAACACATCACAAAACATCAGCTATTCGAATTTGCCTGTCTCTTTCTTGATTTGTCACTCTGAAGACTGCCCTCCCGATATCTCCTCGCTATCTAGTCCCGCATCTCTCAAGACGCGCATTCCTTAAATTACCAGCTTTCCTAGCAGCCTGATCCAAAACCAGCCCTTTAAAGAGGTCATCAGAACGGCCATGGAACCAGATAGCCCGCGCTGTGTATATTTGAATGGCAAAGTTCGCAAGAGAAAAGTCTAAACTGGTCATTCCCTCCTGAACAAGTGCATCTATGCGCGTTTCAACGGCATCCAGATACGAACAGTTTGGCTCGCTGCCGTCTGCAGTCTGGTTCGATTTCTCCCATTCATCCAGAGCTTCCTCTTGCTTGCGCAATTTTGGCGTTATAGCGGTCCATGGCTCTTCGAGTTCTACTGGAGCAATTGTGGCGTTGCAGTCTTTTAAAGCGTCGCACAGGACGGCGGCATGGTATTGCATGATTGAAGAACATCGCTACAAGATGGCATCTCTCGTCAATTCTTCTAATTGATTGCTTGCTATTTGAATGGTCCTAGCGTTTCCTACTATCGCGTTGTCTATTGCTAGTACTGATTGCTCTGCCTGCTGCCTGCTGAAAGATTCTGGCCTGGAGGCCAAATCGGCAAGCCTTGCTACTGTACGGTAAAGGTTCTGTGTATGTTGTGGTATATCTTGTTGCAGTGCGAAGCGGTGGTAGCTATGTCCCGTAGATTATGTCGGGAGAGTCACATGCCACAAGCAGTAAGTGCGACATTTGGCTCTCTATTTCATGTAGATTACGGCGCAGGGCATCTCAATGGGCTCAATTGAGGGAAACTGTCTTCGTATCGCAGTCTCTGAGATGTGTTTTGCCGAGCTGCGTTGCAGGAAGAGAGACTTTTGTAAGGATTTAATGGTCGGGTGGTCTTTCAGCTATCCTTATGAGTCTCTGGTGTAGGTGAAAGTCGCCACTTAGCGTCATGAGGATACTCTGATGTAGGAAGTCATTTACTTTGCGGGTAGCATCCATGTGGGGCTCTCAACGTTGAACGCCACCCGTCTTCCAACTTGTGGGCCTGAGGAAACTTTCTTCCTTGTGCAGAGTGTTTAATGTGTTCAAGCTCTGCATGTCATTAGTTTTTCTCTTCTTCTTTCATCCGTACTGATCGCATCTGAAGCTTTCACCAAATGACCATGGATTAATTTCATTCTCATCTACCTCTCAAAGGAATCACCTTGTGCACAATCATTTCTCGCAGTTTTTAAAGCAAGCGAGATCTGTCATGATGAAGTCCGAGTCGGACTGGAGCTTCCTTCGGCTGCCCTTAGAATTAAGGCAACAAATATATGAATTAATTCTTAGCGAAGACCCAGAGCCAGCGATATTGAGCGTCAGCCAGCAAGTCCACATTGAATTGGTCGAGCATGTGCAGACGTTCAGAGCGACTTTCACTACCAACATTACCAGCAAAGGAGCAGAATTCAGCAACTTCTCGAAGCGGTGCTTCAGAATAAAAGGAATTGAGCTCAATCGTGACAGTTTGGAAAATGTTGATCACCTGGTCGTGAACATCTATGCCCCAGACCCAGTCAGGCCGATTGAGATCTATCAGCTTTGGTTGCATGTGGATCTTTTTTGTCGATATCTTGGCATCTCTGGTCAGACCACGAGTGTGATTGTCAACTTCAAGGATCAAAGCTGTCCAGAATGGTGGATCAGCTATTCAAATTTAGGTCGTTTTAGCATATTTGCAGGCGCCTCTACAGGCTATGACCTTTACCGAGATACAGATACAGCTTCTAGCCCTGTTATTTCTCTACTAATGCCGTTCGCCGCGCACGTCCAAAACATAACAAAACCAATTATTAACCTGCCGGCTATCTATACACGCACAAGCATTGACACCGGTAAAGCGGAGAGATGGGTGGACACGACCCAGGAAACGATGAGCAATTGTGTCTCAATTCACCCATGGGTCTTCAGAATTCGTGAAGATATCGAGGAAAATTTCCAAGGTAGACTTCATGAGGTAAGATGTCGTTCGAAGTGGCAGTTTCAACAAATGTATGGCCCTTCTGCAATCGTCACGAAAGAAGTACTCGAGGAGTTTTTGGGTGAGTGGCCAGGTATGGATCAGCTACCGCGGAGAAAAGCCCCACGAATCAGACCAATCTGCAGAGCGCCGGTATGTCTTTGCGATAGAAAATTTGTCGAAGTTGATATGCCTCCCACTTGAATGGCTCTAGAATCTTGCACGGATAGAGAGGCTAAGAGCTGGTATGCCGAGGAGATACCAATCTGGCGCGCCATTTGCGAGTGCCCAGAACGAGACTCTAAGACTCAAAATGGAAAGAAGAGCAGGGTAAAGGCAGGCCTTAGTTGGGCCCTGAAAAAACTCAGCCTGTGTCGGTCATAGAAGATATAGATATCCTGATAGACAAGTGCGTTGTGATAGATATCATGGTGCAAACGAGCGAGGGTGGGCTCGTTTATGGAGACGTACTACCAGATATAA
The DNA here is from genome assembly GCA_032158265.1 of Bacidia rubella. Classification (NCBI taxonomy): domain Eukaryota; kingdom Fungi; phylum Ascomycota; class Lecanoromycetes; order Lecanorales; family Ramalinaceae; genus Bacidia; species Bacidia rubella. The sequence goes on along the minus strand of JAVTIF010000012.1, from coordinate 1,387,316 downwards.
AGAGATATGTTATCATCGGCTAATATAATTCCAGAACATCGATTCTTCATCTTACGAATAAGCACTATCGTCAATAGATAGGTCATCCATCCGAAAAGCTTTAGCTGGCTGTGAGACAAGGTTCCCACATGACGTCGACCTCAAATGACACTCTCCACCAGATGAAGCCACATTAGCCAAGTGATGCAGAACCATGGAAGACTCAGGGCGAGAAATATCAGACGAATCAAAAGACCTCGGCAAACGGAAGCGCTAGCCCCAACTCGTTTTAGCTTCGTCGGACTCTGAAACTCAATGCACGGCAGAGGCGCCAAGGAATTAAGGGAATGAAAGCGAGGGGTCAGACCCCCAAAGACCCTCTAACCCGCATAGCTCCACCACACGTCTCGTGTCCCTAAGCCCGACCCAACCCAACATCACTCACTCCTTCTTCACTACCTCCACCTTTCCTTCTCTACATTCCTGCCATGCGCGCACGACTTCGCGTCTTATCATTCATTTTGATGACTTGAAGTCACCATCCCTTCACCACCACTTTCACTTCAATAACCCCTTCATTTTTCGCGTGAAGATGCGGCGCCTCCACCTCCCCTTAGCGCTCACTCTCACCACCATCACCACCATCCTCCTCCCCTTCGTTGCATCCCAACAACTCCTCCCTAGCAACCTCCCAGCATGCGCGCAACAATGTCCTGTCTTGCAACAAGGTCAGACGGGCTGCGTGCCCGCTGGAGGGGCCCCACAGGCGAACCAGCAGACTTATCAGAGCTGCTTTTGTCAGTCGGCACTTCTCACTCAGCTTTATCAGGATCAGTCTGTGCAGCTTTGCACTACGTGCCAGGCGAACGATATGTTGGTTGTACAGAATTGGTATAAGAATTTTTGCGGTAGGTCCTCCTCTGAAATTCTAGATGGCCATCGTTGGGGGTGGTCGTGCGCAGATAAAACAGGTAGTAGAAGGGGCACATGGCGTGGGCTGGTGGAAAATCGAAAGGGTGCATACTTCAAAAGCTGGATGCTGATGGAAGAATACAGGCAAAGGCGGCTCTCCTCTCCCTGGCGGGAACCAGAATCAGAACCAGAATGGGAATCAGCAAACCACTACTACCAAATCTGGCCCAACGCAGAGGCCCACCCAGCAGAGTAGTAGCCAGCATAACGCCGCCAATGCTGAGAATAACGGGTCTTGGTACGTCACTACCTCGAGACTTTTACTACTTCTATCCTTCTCTATACTAAATTTTGGTGGGGCAGGATCTCCACGCATTGGAAATGGGTCGTCATGCTTATCGTAATCTTCCTCGGGCTGATTGTAATTGCAATCGCCGGATTTTTCCTTCACCGCCGCTATCATCGGAAGAGAATGTCAAAGTGGTCTACTGGCCCGGGTAGTCAGCCGAATATTAGTACCTGGGGACCTGGGCAGAGTGTGCATGATTTAGGATACACGAACAGGCAGGGCAACGATGCCGAGAAAGGAGGGGCAAGTGCGGCTACGAGGGATGTAGGTGCTGCAGGAACGCCTAGGGAGCCAGAGAGGGCACGTAAGGGGAAGACGAGGAGGCCGGGGAGTGGGAAGATGTTTTGATTGAAAAAGAACAAAGAGATGGGAAAGGAGTCAAGATGCTGGAGAAGAACGCTAGATCCTGGTGGTCTGGCTGTTGGATTCGATTCGTCAACACCTACACAAGGCAAAACGAGGGATTTGTGGGTGCTTTTGGGGGACTGGGGATCACAATGGCGTTCTCAATGCCATGATGACTGAGGATGGGAACGTTGGGGTATGGATATATGTGGTGTTCGGGCTTGTTGGGGGCGTCTGAAGGTCAAGATGGTTGTGCATCTCTTATACCCATACGTGTATGACTCTCTTGACTATATGATATACGATCTCTTCAAAGGCTCCAGCCTCTAGATTTGGGTCACACTGGACTACTGATATTGACATCGTGGGCTAGGTCGTCTTGCGAGGTGCCTCTTTGACTCGGCATTTAGGGCAAACACACCAAGCCCTAATCACATCTTGAAAATGGATAGACATTTGTGTCGGTGGCTCTGAAGTGTGTTCTTTTCCATCAATTAAAGACACCACCCACAAAGTCGCGAGCCACTAAGCTGTTGATCTAAAGGTGACCTTGCGAGTCACTGATAATGTCCTAGGTCGACGACTGCTGTGGTTCATCCCCATCGTGGCCACAGCTGCACCACCTTAGTAATCAGGGCTGCACTAACCTTCTATGGAAACCTTCTAAGCAGGTTCCGGGGAGGTCCCTGCCTAGAGTATCCTAAGCATGTTAGGGGCGTCCGGGCCGAACCACCCTATCTCTTTGGTGGCCTTTTAAGGGCCGCTCTAGGGGCTAGGGCTTGCTCTTTCCAAAACCAGGGTGGTGCAGATGTGGCGGGGGATACAACAAGCCGGACTCCACGGATTCAAGTAGTAGTAGCTGGTGCACCACGGCCACGCCATAATAAGGCCGGGTGCCAAAACTTGAGGATACTAGAAACGACTTTGATCTTAGCTGCATTGCTGGATGGCATCGATTGGCCAGTCGTGCGGAAATGTGCGCATACGAAGAAAGTCTTCTGACACATCAGGTTGTTGACCGTAGCGTTACTTAACGACGACCTCTCAGAACATTTATGAGGTCCACTCGATGGAACCAGTGAGTCTTGCGGTGGGATTACTGCCTTTGATCAAGCTTACAACTTCTGTCTATTATTTTATCAAAGACTACAAAGATGCTTCTCGGCAGTATCAAGACCTTGCTGAAGAAATCGGTGAACTCCACACAGTGCTCAATGCGCTAGATCATCTGCAAGTGGCTGCCAAGGGATCTGGTAGTTCAAAAGTACCTCCTCCAGATCCAGCGGCGCCTAAGTTGCAGAATCTACTGGCGCGTCTGCGAAAATTACTAGAATGGCTTGAGACCGAACTCCGTAGAGATCGCAACGACTTTGTGCGCCAATTGAAGTATCATTTCAAGAAGCCAGAATTCAAGGAGCTACGTGAGAACATTTCTGAAACGAAAACCTCTATCACGCTCTTCCTCACCACTTCGAACACAGCATCCTTCCTAGAGAAGCACCGCCAAGTATCAAGCAAATTAGATGTTCTAATATACTACCAGAAAGAGGACCAAAAGACCAAGCTATTGAGTTGGCTCACCCCAGTGAATTTTCTCTTACGCCAGCAGGATATCGTCGCCAAGCGACATCCTGGCACCGGTGAATGGTTCCTAGATGCAGAGACTTACCGCTCGTGGAGAGATGGCTCTGCATACGACGTACTCTTCTGCCCGGGCATTCCGGGTGCCGGTAAAACTATCATTGCTGCAATGGTGGCAGATGACCTACTCGCTCATTACCAGGAGAGCCCAGGAGTCATGGTTGCGTGCCTTTACTGTAACCACAGTGAGACGAACGAACAAAGCGCAGAGAGCTTTCTGGCAAACATCATAAAGCAAGCCTTGCAACGTCACCCCTTGCACCCACCGCCGCTGAAACTGGTAGAGCTTCTAGAAGACAGTGCCAAATCTCGCCCATCTTTCACGGATTTGGACAACGTCTTCAAGGACCTGTTCCGCTATTATGACGTCTTCTTTATAATACTGGATGCCTTGGACGAGGCGGTAGAAGACGCGAGTATTCACACAAGATTGCTCACGCTGCTGCGAACGCAGAGTAACGTCAAGCTGTTAGTCACATCTCGCGGCATTGGGTACATAGAACAAACGTTTAAAAAGACACCGCGGATCGAAATCCAAGCAGATGGACTTGATGTTCAGAAGTATGCTATTGGACGAATAAGAAACACACCCTCCATTAATCGTTTCGTAAAGACGGATCCGGAGTCCGATCTGAGTGAGAAGAAGATTACAGACAAGATAGTTCAGAGGACTCAAGGCATGTAAGTAATGTTCAGTCGAAATTACACTTATGAAGAATCTCAAATATCTCCCTTAATTCTATCATCATACTCCAAGTGCTTTCATCTAGAATCAAGATGGCCGGACTGAAGCTAAGTGATCATTGTTCTGATGTAGGTTTCTCCTAGCAAAATTCCAGATCGACGCGCTTGAGAATAAGACCAGGGCGCGTGATTTGCGACGAGCCATAGATACTCTACCACGGGACTTTGAAGCTAGTTATAACGAGATCTGGATAAGGATACAGGATCAGCCTCCTGACAAAGCCAGACTCGCGAAGAAAGTGCTGATTTGGGTTAGCATGGCTATGAGACCTCTGACAATGAAGGAATTGCAGCATGCCCTGGCAGTTGAGTCAGACAGTACCGAGATCGATGAAGATGACATTCATCCAGAAGAAATGATTCTATCAGTATGTGCTGGTTTGGTAACGGTCGAAGAACACACGGGCAACCTACAGTTAGTCCGTAAGTGTCATCCTATTCCCATGAGGGTCCTTAGTCTATGAACTGGAACAGAATATTGCTGACTCGATCTCAGACTTCACGGCAAGCGAGTGGTTAGAGGCATCACGTGCCTCGTTGTTCCCCGACTATCAGAATGAGTTAGCGAGTACTTGCATCCACTATCTCTCCCTTCATTATGACCATGAAACCCGTTCAGACTTCCAATTTCTGGACTATGCTTTGTCTCATTGGGCGGATCACACACGAGGTGACGCTGAAGTTCAGTATATGGACGACATCATCCGTACGCTGAAGAAGCCAGACCAACTGCAAGTAGCGCTCAGGAATGCTCGATTTATTCATCCGGAGGACGAGGAGTCATTGCATGACGGCACATCGCGTCTCCAGCTTGCAGCAGCTCTAGGCCTGGCGCATGTAGTGGATAGAATTCTGCAGGATGGAGTATCCGTCAATGCTACCAGAATCGGCCCCTCAACGGCACTGATGCACGCAATGACAATGGGTCAGAAAATCACCACACTCACACTATTGGGCAAGAACGAGGTGAACGTCCGTACATATAAGAACACAGATCCATTACTCTTGATAGCCGCCCGAGCAGATTGGGGAGATGTGATCGAGATACTTATCCAGAAAGGCGCAGATGTGAGCTTGGAAGGCGAGGGTGCTATGGCACTACACACTGCGCTCGAAAGACGTTGCGTGGCGGCTAGCAAAGCATTGCTAGCAGGTATGAACATCGCAAATACACCCCGCCTAACACAGGATCACCGTATCAGTCCGGGGAGCAGTACGAAGTCGGCGTACGAGCAATTGCTGTTTTGCTCAACGCACTGGCGTAACCCTGAACAGCTGCGGGACTTCATGATATCAATTGGTGCAGACCAGTCTATCATCAGGAAACACCAGGCGCGCATTGTATTCATGACACTGGATGATGAATATGAATCGGTCGAGTGGCCACATTGGGGCTGGGATGATGACCAGCTCACTAGTATCTATGAGCCTTACCGGATGGTGACTCGGAGTGAAGCCAATCGACACGACAATTACGCAGAAATTTCGATCGCGGAGATGTCCTAACCCCCCTCCATCTTTGCAGGAAGCCTAGTACATAGATACAGGGGCCTAAAAGATGCCCCTGAAGATGCCCAGCGCTCTGAAGACGCCCTTGTTCTTTAGCAGACATTCGATATGTTGGATATAAAAGCTTTTAGGGCCTTCTAGGCTGCCCTCTCTCTAAACGCTTTCCAAATACCGGACGTTCGCCGGTAATGGAACATAGCATAACCAAGGACTCCAGAAAGGCTTCCTCATGTCGCGGTAAATTTCAAGGGAGCTCTAAACCATCCAGGAGAACATCAGACGATTGTAAGTAAAGTTGTAGTGTTAAAGTAATGTCGGCAATAGAACAGATTACCGCGTTGGCCATTGGTTCTTACCATGCATCGAGGGATGACATTTCCAGCATAAGATCTGCATACAAAGATTGACAAGTTAGTAGGCAACACCACAATCTTCAGTCCCCTTCATAATGCAATAGATGAATTTACTGTCAGATGGCACAGTACATTGCTTTCACCCTGGTGCGAAAATGGATGCAGCAGCCAGCGCATCTTGCATGCCGGACGAGAAGAAAAAGAAGGGCTCAAGAGAGTGTAGCAGACAGGGTGTTCTCGTTGCTTATGCGGAGCTGCCGAGTGGCCAACCTGACTGGTTTCATCGCACGAACGAAAACACACGCCTCTATGTCTGGTAGAAAAGCCCGTTCGCGTCCTCCAAACTGACTTCCTTGCTCCGTAAATCCCAGAAATTGCTGTGAGATCTTAGTGTCTACCATGGAACCCATCAGCCTTGGGGTAGGCTTGATCCCGCTCATGAAGCTTACGTTCTCCATTGTCACATACATTCAGGACGTGAAGGATGCTCCTCGTCAATACCATGAGTTGATCATTGAAGTCGCAAATCTTGACCAACTGTTGAGATCGCTCGATTCTTTGCTAACAAAGAATGCACTCCCGACACAAGACAGCGACGCTTTAGACCAGCTGCGAAATCCAGAAGGCCTGTTGAAGCAATTGAAGGGTGATCTGGAATGGTTGGAGGACAAGTTAGCTTCAGCTCGATCAAAGAGAAGCCTGACTCGCTCAGTGACTTGGAGCTTCGATCGTTCAAGATTGGAAGTCATACGCCATAGTATCGAAAGAGCGAAATCTTCTATCCTCATCATCCTTGTGGAGCATACTGCCGATCAGAATGCGAGCATGAAAGAGGGTGTCAAGAGTGTATTGTCAAACCAAGAGCAGGAGCAGCGGACAAGGATGCTGAAATGGCTATCGCCCCTCGACTATACATCGCGGCAACAGAAAAACTTGTCAGAGCGCCATCCAGGCACGAGCGAGTGGTTTCTTGATCTACGAAAATATCAAGAATGGAGAAGTGGGACCGCAAACGCCACTTTATTCTGCACGGGAATGCCAGGTGCTGGCAAGACAATTATATCGTCGCTCATAGTAGCTGACCTGCTATCTCAATGTAACAACAGTCCTCACGCCGCAGTCGCCTGTCTTTTCTGTAAATTTGATGAAGCAGATGAACAGAAGGCACCAGCTCTTTTGTCTGCAATCATCAGACAGATACTTGAGCAAAATCCTTCGCAATCGCTATCACTCGAGCTGATGCAGTCGTTCCATATGAGCGGTTCTCCAACATATGCAAGCCTTGTAAGGGCCTTTGAAAGCCTTCTCGCAAGCTTCCAGCATGTATACGTACTTATCGATGCTCTCGACGAGAATGAGGAAGGCAGCAGAGTGCAAAAAGATCTAGTACCACTGCTCAAGACACTTGACGTGAAGCTTATGGTCACGTCTCGGCCCATTGCAGCGATCGAAAGGCAATTCACCGATGCAGTTTATCTGAACATCACAGCAAAAGACCATGATATTCACGCTTATGTCAACTGGCGAGTCGAGGATACCGAGTCGATAGCACGCCATCTGCGAACAGGAACTATATTGGATGATGAATTAAGAGAAGAGATAGCGAATGTTGTGACATCAAAGACTCAGGGAATGTAAGTTTTTTCCTGTCTTTCACTATCGCGAGAAATCATTTTAAGCTTCAGAAATGTCAGGCTACAATATTTGACGCGGCATTGTCACAGATCAAGTCTATTACAGCCATGCGTCAAGGCGTCAAATCTAATTGTGACCAGGTTTTTGCTAGCCAAGTTCCACGTCGACGCTTTAGAGCATAAGAGAACTCGCGGAAGACTTCGTGAAGCGCTTCGATCGCTTCCCCCAAGTCTGCCGGAAAGCTATGATCAGATGTGGGAAAGAATCAAATGCCAACCACCAGACCTGGCTGACTTAGCGAAATCTATCCTTTCGTGGATGAGCAACGCTATGCAGCCACTTATGATTGACGAGCTCCAAGATGCCTTAGCAGTCAAGTCAGATACCACCGACAAGGATATCGACGATCTTCCTGACAAAGAGATGATGCTCTCAGTCTGTGCTGGTTTGTTGAGCATAGAAAAAAGGGGCATCGGTAATGCCGAGTCATTGCGATTAGTCCGTACGTTACAAGGGCTACTGAGGATGCCTGACACGAGAAGTCTCCTGGACACCAGTACTGACTTGCTTTAGACTATACGGCTCAAGAATGGTTGATTGACAGACGAACTACGCTGTTTTCGCAGCAGACAAGCTATTTCGCTGCCACATGTCTTCAATACCTATCGTACGACTTTGATTGCTCCAACGTACTGGTGATCAGCCCCTTTACTGGTGCGGATTTCAGAGACCCAGGACCCACGTTAAACGCTGCATACCCATTTCACTGGTATGCCGCAAACTACCTTGGAGAGCATATGCAAGGTGAGAACGAATTACTGTTTCTTGATCGATTGGTACGCTTGTTGAAAAGTCCTCGTCATTTGAGATGCATTATCTGGAGCCTGGATCAGAATGGCAGTGCATACCACCATGTCGAGGCGCAGAAACCTCTTGGTAACCTAATGAAAGACGAGTCGATTACACACGGCTTTTCGGGGCTTAACGTTGCCGGCTTTTGGGGACTTTCACATGTAATCTCTGCAATATTCGAAGAGATGGTCCAGCAAGAGATCGCATGCTACGGATACCTTGCCTTGATGGAAGCACTGGCCATGCATCGGAAAGCTGCTACGATGACTTTGCTTCAAAGAGAGGAGATAGACCACATGATTAGCCATACCGACAAAACACCTTATGGCTATACCCCACTAATTCTGGCAGCTCGAGCAGGTTGGGACGATGTAATGCAGATACTACTCGACAAAGGCGCAGATATTCATAGGGCAGGATGTTTCGGTAGTCCGTTGCATTTGGCGTCTGAAAACCACAATGTTCGCACCGCGACTTTCTTATTGAATCACGGTGCAAAGGTGAATGAAGCGGTTACGATCCGGCTTGCTGAGAAACAAAAATGTCTCTGGACGCCCATATTTATTGCGATGTCAAATGAAGCAAGAGACCTTGGCGTTCTCGACTCTTTTATGGACCTCATGCTTAAAAACGGAGCTGACGTATGCGTAACCGACAACAAAGGAAGAAATGTGTTGCACATCGTAGCCTGGTACGATAACCCTGCCGGGATTAATTGGGTATTGAACCATTCAAACATTGATGTGAGTGCACGGACAATTGAAGGTGCTACGGCTTTGCATTGTTGTGCTAAATGCCGCGATGGACGATCAAGGACTAAAAGCCTTGAACTTTTACTAGGTGCCGGAGCTCTGGTGGATGAGTTGACCCCTGAAGGAGATACTGCACTACAGCTGGCCATCAAGAGCTTTCAAGAGACAACCATTATCGAAGTACTCTGCCAGCATGGAGCTAATGCCTGTTGCACATACGCAAACGGCGTAACAGTTTTCCACTCCCACTCCCCAAGGCCCTACTCTTACGATCTACAAAACCGACACGCTCAAAACCTGCGATGCTGCATCAAGTTCGGCCTCGACGCCAATTGCACAACTAAAGACGGCAGATCGTTGATCTGGGCAGCTGTGGAGACTTCAAATTTACATTCCATCACGATACTCCACGAAGAATTTCAAGTAGACTTACACACTCCGAATCTTGAAGGGTGCACACTCCTGCAGCTTGCTTGTCAAAGGTACAGCCTGAAAGTCATAGAATACCTTGTCGACCATGGCGTTGATACACAAGTACGGGACGGAGACGGTCACACAATACGGGATCTAACGTACTTGTCATATGAGACGCTGGTGGACCAGGATCTCAAGAAACTGCCATGGGGGGAGCAGGCTGAAATCGCGCAATTCACGGACGGTCAACTCAGCATCCTGCACTTTCTCGATAGTATTGGAATATCGTACGAAGAAAAGTTGCGACGATCATATCTGCCATAGGTCGAGCGATATAACACAAAGGGGTTTAGAGGGGACTCAGAGTAAATAGCCTCATAAGGATGTGGTTACTAAGTTCGGAAAGGGCAAAGGTAGAAGAGATTTGAAGCAGGAGTAATATATCAAGAGAGCCCTAACTTTGATCAAAGTGCCAAAACACATCAATTGGTGGGCTTTGGTACAGTGCTTTGCCTCCTCACCAAAGTGTCAGACTTTACAATTCAACGATTTTGCCATCTAAGCTCAGTCGCCTACTGCAAGTGTTCTCACGCTGTTGTTCAAGATGCTCCTTCTAGACTCCCAACATAGCTCCCCAGAGCTAAATAGTGCCATCAATAGTACTTCAACGAGCGAGATCGGCCGGCGAGTGAAGCACATCTTACCATACTTTCAGGCACTTATTCGTCTTAAGACCCTCTCCCATATCCCGTCATGGTCCACTGACTTCGCAGGAAGCCTTATCTAACAAGACAGGTGCCCAAAAAAGTCCATCAGATATCTCCAGTACTTTAGAGATTGCTCTTTTTCAACAAACGTCCAGTGCGCTGGACATAGGGGCTTTTTGGCCGCACTTTTCATAAGCGCTTAGAAGATACACGAGGGTTGTTGGTGACAGAGTATAGGATATTTAAGATCACAGAGAAGCTTGAATATATCATTGTAGGTTTCAAAGAAGCTCTGGATCCTTCAGGAGAACATCGGACGGCTGTGAGTAAGTTGCAATCCCATGCTCTATCTTGCAGCGTACAAACTCGGATTCAAAGTACTCCTGAGTCATTGCGTACACGGTCACAAAGCCAAAACGTGAAGACCAGGATTTGTGGGCTCTTACGTTCCTTTAGCCAACCATCCAATTCTCCCACAACTCAACAACCGGCGTGGGAAGGTGTTTATGATGCAGGACACATTTACTAAGTTCTCCCTCACCTGAACGATGACGAAGGATAAGATACTGTAACCGGAAGCACACAACCAAAAACGAGGAAAAGAAATTCAAAACCTTGTCAAGAGTTTCCATTCGTAACACCTAAACACGATGGCTCTTACCAATTCACCCACACCGCCCCCGGAACAACCCCCCTCATCAATTCCCAATGACTCCGTGCATTCTTCTTCTGCGAGCCCTTCAATTTCTCAATCTCCTCTTTGCCTTTAATGATCATCCCCCCGTTACCACCTTCACCCCTCTCCCCACCACCATTTTTCCCCATCCCACCATTCTCCCCACCACCTCTTCCGCCGCCCTCTACCTCATCTTTGCCCTCTCCACCCACCCCCGTAAAGAAAGTGACATCAATCTCCCACCTCGGCACCAAGTACTCTCGTCTAGCATGACTCCCTAGAAAATCCTCCTCCACGGGTTCGCGGAACGTGAATGCGCCGGCGTGGGGGCGGCAGAAGAGGATCATGTTTGTGAGATCTTGCTGGGGGTGTGATGGGTGTGATGGGTGTGATGGGTGTGATGGGGGTGAAGGTGTTGAAGGTGGTTCGGTTTCCCGGAATATTCGGCAGGTGGGGAAGATGGAGAGAGCGGTTTGGACGATTGAAGAGGCGGAGGGGAGGTTGATGTCGCCTGCGTAATTCTGTGGGGTTTGTGAGTTGGGGTTTGGGGAAGAGGGTGGGATCGGGGAGGGAGAGGAAAGGATGGGGGAGTGGTGTGGTTTGGTGGGGGTTGAGGGGAGGGGGGATGGTGGATGGAACATCGAGCTACAAGAGCGGACAGAAGAAGGGGCATGGGGGTGATGACGAAAAAAGACAGGAAGGACGCAGATGTTGGGGAATGGACTTTCGAACGCTTGACATCTTTGGAGATAGTAACGTATAAAACAAATGAGAAGAACAAGAATAAGACTCACAATAGCAACCACCCCATCCCCCTTCACCAGCCCTTTCAATCCCCTCAAAAAGTCCTGCGTGAACAACTCCAACGGCTCGGCACCGCCCGTGAACACGTCATGGATCACGAAGTCATACTTCCCCTGCTGCGCCGCCTGCGAGCTTTTCACGAAGGCAACAGCGTCATCAATCACCGCCGTGTGATTCGCGGGCAAGCCGAAGTACTCCGTTGCGAACCTGTGCACGACGGGGTCGATCTCGACGATCGTGGTGGCGATGTTGTGGTGTGTGAACGCTGTTGGGGATGTGCCTATTCCGAGGCCGCTGGATGTTTATCGGTACTTGCTTGCGAGTGAAAAAGACGGAGGGGGAGGGGCAGTGGGGGTATGAGGGAGTTGCTTACATGAATAAGGCGCGCTGCTCTGCGCTACGCTTGGGAGGAAGGGGTTCAGCGCCAGTGGGGGAGGATTGGATTAGGCGAACGGCTTCGAGCATTACGAAGACGGCGTATATGGGCTCTCTTAATCCTGAGGTTATGCCGGGGGGATAGTTGAGCCATTCGCCGCCCTGGGAGAGCCTAGGGGTCAGCGTTGGTTTAGACGTCGAGGAGTGTTCTTGAATGCTATGGCTTTTCCAAAGACTCTTGCGGGTCACCCTATTCAGTGGGGGAGAATATCCCCATAAGGGACATGAACTTACAAGGAGGCTGTGATCGCACCGCATCACCCTGAAACCATCCTTAAGATTATCGATCACGGACACATATCCTGTCACTGACTGGGCGCGATCGACAAGCTCGTAGCCCACATTCGCTAAGTTCTCATTGATCCTGGGTATATTCGAGGAGTGTAAGATATGTGTGCTCGATAGTGCTGTACATATCAAGGCTACGCTGAAAATCTTAGCGACATTTGAGGAAGCTAAGAATATAAAGAGGCTTGAGATTGTGGCTTGCACGCCGTAAGTGCCGATACGGAAGATTATGGGTTGGAAATAATTGTACAGTCCCCTGTGGAGAAGTAACTCGAACGTGAAAGCGGAGGCATAGCAGGTGAGTAGAGCGAGAAGAAATAATATTCTCTGTGCCGGCCTGGTGATGATGAGAGGGTCGAAATAACTGAACTCGCTCTCTGAAAAGGTGAAGGCGAGACGAAAGATAGCGAGCGTTGAACTGACATCTGGGACAAGGGTGGCGATGATGGTCCCTTCTGTTGGCCCCACGAACTCGAATTTGGTGACGAGTGAGGTAAATGTAGGCGCTGCGCAGCCGAGAATGGAGATGATGTCAAGGAGCATGGGTGAGGAAAGAAATCTGGGAAAGGAGAAGGACGAGTTGTGTACGTTCAAGAGGAGGAACATGGGCGTGATTAGTACTTGCCATGGTACGGAGGTGTAGGCTGAGGCGGAGCCGTAAATGGGTGAAAGGCTGTGAATTGATATTTCTTTGAAAAACAACGTTAAGGCAAAGATGTAGATGCTTCTTCCGATAGATTGTCGACTAAAAGTTTGGTGTGATTCTTGTATTCGCCCTGGCCGCTGCTGCTTCGCTGGTGGAGGCATTGCTCCGTACTATGATTTAGTGGGATAGGGCATTCGGCCATGTCGCATTGAAGCACAGATATCTCGTCGAAAATGCTTGGTTTAAGGTAGCTCCGGAAGTCTATACGCGATCTTATAGGGCTATAACCCCTATAAGCTGGGTATTTTGGGGAGCAACGTTCCGACAGACCAACCCTCGGCCGTGGAATTTGCCTTGCACCCTCTCCATTGCTATGGACACGCAGATTTAGCTTCTCTTGGCACCTCGCTAAGTTGACACTCGGTGATTTTTCAATTGACACATAGTCTTTGTTTATATAAAATGCAAAAAGTAAACAATCAGTGGATTTTTGCCTAGAATACGTTAGTTATGATTCGATTTCGAAACTGTTTGGGTCTACTGACGTTAACGGCGAATCGAACGCCGATCTCTACCTGTCGCTATAATGGAAGGGTAGAATGATAACCATTACACTATTAACGCAGCTGCCGTAGAATTAAATTTGCAATTTAAACTCATATCGTTTTAATTAAATTGCTATGCATGCATAACTTGTTCAATTCTCCTTGCGGGAGGCGATGGCCTTTTCTGACATGGGCTTGGTCTTTGAGGACGGGAAGTTCGAAGACGCATAAAGTGAATGAAGGAAACTTCAGGGCTGCACGTATATCTGCAAAAGATTTTGATATTGGTACTACTCATGACAAGATACGATTTACTAATCTATCATTTCCTACACAAACAAACAATGGATCTTTTCGCCCGATGCATTCCGCCAGAGATACCAGCCCCAGCGCCAATGCTTACACGGACATGAGGGAAACGAAGAAACGCCAATCCTTGACATTGATGATGGAAACAGTAACATCCGAGAAATAGGGAAGTCTCCTCCGCTAGCGTCTGTATGTGCGGCTGTTGCGTTGTGACTATGTATACGACCCCTGACCTGCCTATGCGCTTGCTGTAATGGTTGAAAGAATGACAAAGTGAGATCTAGATGTGTGATGGGTGCAGCGCTTTTTGTATGCGACATGTGACTGGTGGTTTGCGATGTTGAGTAGCAATGCATGTAGTCCTTGTGTTTCCCAGCATGCTTTGAAGCCATCTCGTGCGTTGAATCGGTATTTGTATGCGTTGTTCAGGAATTGGTGGTGACGGCGATGTCGATGTTGCAAGCAAAAATTCGGATGTCCTCCGGCTGAAGTAAATGATAGAATAGAGGCTGCAAATGTTTTGAAATGAAATGATTTTGAAAATTGAAAGTCCAGTACGCCCCCGTTGAATGTCACTCGCACACGCGAAGCCGATCGCATCGCTGAAGGGGGAATCGTGTCGTGGGTCATACAATGCATTCCCTCCGAAGTGCGCTCAATGTAGAGTTCTTGCCCAGTAAGTTGAAATGCCCGTAACACCTTCCCATCGCCCGTCGAATACTCGAATGTACTTTTCCCACTCTTGGTCCTCGAAATGCAATTATGATGAAAATTCCTTGTCCGCACCTTACACCGCGCCGCACATGCAATCGTCAATTATTGGTAGCCTTGGTACCTCCCGTTTCCATATCCACCCTGCCATCTAGCTCCAGAAGAATCACCCTGCCATCCAGCCCCAGAAGAATTGTACGATTGCATTGATGATGCACCTCCTGGGTCCCCCGTTCCGAAGTTCATGGCTGTTGGACTCATAGTTGACGCATTGTAAGTTGGGCTAGTAGGATTGTTTACCCCGTTCTGCAACCCATTTGACATTGGCATACCCGGTGGGGTGGGAATACCCGGCGGCGGTCCCGAAGCTGTAGAGAAAGCTCCCATGCCCACGCCATTCATGCCCGGGAAGTGTCCAGAGGGTGAAAGTGGCGTTGGAGGCCCACCCATTCCTCCTGGCTGGCCAGAACGAACGCCTAGTGGGTTTTTCGAGAAGGACAAGCGGATTCCACCACGATGAGCAGAGTTGTGTAGAGGCACGCCATAAAGTTCATGGAGGGCTCTGGTAGCGGCTGAGGTGTCTTCGAACTCGACAAAGCACATCGGTCCGTTCTGCTTCGCACGATAACAGAGTCGCTTGTACCCACGTTGCCGGGAGAACATCTGCTTAAGCTCGTCTTCAGAGGTATCAATGGGGAGGTTGCCCACATAGAGTGTATTGCACGGCGGATTTTGATCGGCGGGGTTGACTGGCGGCATCTGCGCCCTTGGATGTTGAGGACGCATTTGGTAGGACGATGCTGGCATGTTGCCCGGCTGCAAAGGCACGACAGGGCTGCGAAGCCCGTTGCTTAGCGGCGAGGTGTAACCGTTAAGAGGTGGGGACGTCGGGCTCGACGTGTTCAATGACAGGTTATTGAATCGAGAGGCAGAGCGTGTATTATCTGTGTTCTGCCGGGAAAGACCATTCATACCATTGGTGGCATACCCAACCGGGTCTCTTAGCAGATCCGACGTCTCTTCATCCGGTCCATCCTGGCCGATAACATCTCTACCAGTAACACGTTGTCGGTTGCCTTGGAAGTAGTTCTCACTCGACGGAGGCGCAGTGGAGTAACCACTGACCTCTGGGGGAGTGATGCCATTCATGGATTGAAATTGTCCGGCGAATCGTGTAGCTGAGCTGGCTGAGGACCCGGAATGAGCACGAGTTGCTGAAAAATCAAAATTCCGTCGCTCCGGCCCATTACTGGCGGGTGATTCTCTCATGATGTCTATCGTCAATGGTGGCGTATCAGCATCAATCCGCTTGCCGTGGAGCACGTTGCGTGCTTGTTGCGCTGCGCTAGAGCAACGGAAGCGAGCTACGGCAGTCCTGAAACCTGTGTCGCCTGGACTTGTCGCAACAAATTCTGTACTCTCCATCTTGTCCGCGAAGGTCAGTAGGGATCGAAGCTGAGCATAATCGTAGCTAGAAGGGAGTCTGCGAATTCGAATGACTGCGGGCTCCGAATCTAAAACCGAAGTCCTGTCAGGTCCTGAGGGAAGGGCATTCAATGCTGAACTCATGTCGAATGGATCGCTGCCTTGGCTGATAGGTGACATTGCTTGTGATTTCGAAGCTTTGGTGGGTTGCTGAGTGTTGGGATTGCCCATTAGTGAATGATCTACCATCTATTCTGGTCACTGAAGCTTTGTAAAACGGTTTTCAACGGTCTGACTCCACGTATGGCCACCACCAATCCCGGCTCTTGCAAAAAGGTTCAGCGCAATTACTGCGTGGGAATCCGTGCGCACGGCGTTCCTGCTGGATCCAATTGTGCAGCACCATGCGTCGAAAGTGCATCCCCTGCTGTCAATGAAACTAATGCATATCACGGTAAATCCACCCTTCAAAACAGATGCGCGAGTCGAATTGCTGTCTGGCAATCAATAGCTGTCAGACGTGACACGCGAGGGTGCGGCGCACGAAGGACAGTGCGTTGCTCGTCAGATTCGAGTTGCTGAACCGGCTGAGCGCCACAACTCCAAGGCGTTGGATTGTGGAAGGTTTGCGATGTCCTGGAGTCAGAGAAAGCGGCGACAGGTGCGCTTCGAGAAAGGTGCAGAAAGTGGGTAAAAGTGCGACCGCGGGGGGGGAAAGGAATTCAGATGTGGGACGTTTTGAAGTGGCAGAAGTTTGGGCAGGGATGGGTTATCCTACTAGTAGGTCTCCGCTAGTAGGGCTCGATAACGAACAGATGGCGGATGGTCGCTGATTGGCGCAAGGGGTGGGAAGAGGTTAGAGGATGCTCGTCTATGGTTGCTTGCGTTGCGCCTTGTGTTTTATGGGGAAGCCAATTTCGACCCAGTCGCGGTAGGCTTTCCCCCTTGTACCTGAGAGGTGGGGCGGGCAGCCAATTGGGAAAGGCACCGCCGTTCCCCCAGGGTTGGCTTCCAGGTCAGATCGCTGTATCGAGAGAAGCTGAAGCTGTCAGGTCATCAGGACGCTGAGTGATCCAAGCTTTGGGGAGGCGAGTGCCTCACAGGCGCAGCGTTAGAGGAGGGCACTAAGACGCCTAAGCAGGCGGGACTCTTGGGTTAGTCGATCATTCGATCTGGACTGTCCTCGAGGCGGGCGCTGCAGATAGGTACGTACCGACGACCTAAGCAGAGAGATAACAGCCTTTCTGTCTCCTCCAACAATTGCGGGGCAGTCGGCAATTAATCGCGGCTTGAAAGTATATTGCTTCAGATATGATAAAGAGTGTGAGATACCTTATATTCGCGAAACATAGAGATGGAGAAAGAGAAAGAGAAAGTGAGAGTGAGACAGAGCGGGTGATGGTGTGGAAGAAGTTCGGAAGGAGGCATCGAGTCCTCTCCGGCATTTCACGCCAATTTTTGCGTGCTCCGCCAAGGGCCAAAATTGCGTCGGATGGCTTGCAGAAACTAAGGCCAAACAGGAATGGCGCTGATGGACAGCTTGCCCCACTATCAAGATCTCAAGGTAGGATTTTGAAATCTACCAGTCTGCTCCGCTAGGATTTGTCCAAGCTTGCTAGCACACCCACCAATCTGAATTGCAATGAGTCAAACTCATGGTCGACAATAAGAAGTGTGTTCATCTTGGCTGTGGTTCACGAGTAGTCAAGCCTCAAACGAACAATACAAACAATACAAAATCGTCTAGAACCCTCCACAGATCCACCATCAGACGATACAAGCAAGGATAGCTGCTGTCTAACTTTGTACTCCAGTCTGCTGAAATTATATGGCGCCACATACTATGATGTATCAAGTTATGGTGCTGACATCCTCCGGTTATGCAGGCCCTCCCATCGCGATGACTGCTCAAGCGTTTCCTCTTTACCCCGCCCTAAGGATTAAGTTGACCCCACGAGCTCTCCCTATTCGGTCCCAGTCTTTTGTACATCCCTGCCTGCCAATTTGACTGGTCAATCCAATCTGCACCAACACGGCGCCAGCTTGAATATCCGTCGCTACTGGCATTTGATCAACAATCTTGTTTGTGGGAAGCACCGGGAGCCTGCCGCCATTGGCGGAGACGGAGGCCTGCATTAGCGTCTTATATGAGGTTGTATGCCTTTGTCAAACCTCATCCGAGACAGAAGATCACAAGACATTCCAGAGACATGACGTACGAACCCAAAGGCGGTGACTGCCAACTGGAGTCCACGTTAAACCATAGCTGAGCGGCTACAGTTTCCATTCGGCCAATCAGGCCGTGGAATCAGCACATCAATCTTCACAGGGTCTGAGAAACGGCTATCGTCAACTATGCCACAAATCCCAGTGAAAGCCGATGTCAGCAATGGCGGTAGTGCGAGACGGCACAATCGTACTTCAGAAATCTTGGATCCCAGTGTCCCCAGCAGGCTTGTCGGGGCTCTCGTCTTCAATCAGGCTTGGTTCTTCATCGTCGAACCACTCCTCTTGCCTTTCCCTTTCCATGGTCAGCTTATCATCGTACTCCTCATTTTCATCCACAGCAGTGTAATCAAAGTCGCTGTCTGCACCCTTTAGAAACCTCAATTCCATCTCTTTCCGCCACCTCTCCCTACCCTCCTCTTTTGTCAAAGGCACCTCGCTCCTCTCTTCGCTCGTAATCTCTCCTCTATCATCCCTTCTGTATCTCATTTTGGCCGCTTCATCCGGATTCTTCAAAGCATCAACCTTGGCTTCAGAACGTTGTAGGTCGGCTTCCAAGGTACCAGAGTATCCCTTTTTACGCCCCTCCTCTTCACGCTCTGCGGCAGTCTGGAACCGTCGGATGAGCCGGTCATAGGCGAGCGGGTCTTTTCGTCATCAGCGAAGATGTAGAGAGAGCTTCAGCAGTGATGGAGCGGACCTGCGAGCTCTAGCGCGGGGCTTTCTAGGTATTCGGGATGCAGGTCCAGATATTGCTTCCGCCGATTTTTGACACGAAGACGAGCAATAGCATCTGGTGATAGAGAGCGAGGACGCAGCATCACGACAGGTAAAATCAGCCAAAGCTGTAAGATTGTATAGACTTAACATGTAGATTCAAGGTGCACATGGAGCAATGACCAATCATTCGGGCAGGACCGTCGCCTCACCAATGACCCAAGCGGGGTCACAAAATCGTCTTCATTCTATCTTACCTCTACCACGTCGCAATGCTTCAAAAAAGCCAATTTGAACGCGATTCCGGCGGGGTGCCTATATTTCCGAGTCACGAATCTTCGGACAAAGGCATTGGACATGCAAAATCGCCCTCCAACCTCTTGCGATGGCAAGCCTGGACAGATACGACAGCAGTGCGCCTTCGGCATAGCATAGACAGGACACATCCCCTCAGACGAGGCATCATTATCTCAACCTCATGATGGTACAGCGCACGCCAAGATTCACGCTTCGAACAGTCTCCAAATATTACCTGTTGATGCCACGGACTCTTTCCCGCCTCCCATGATAAGACCGGCTTCGATGTCACGTATAGCGCAGAATCGATTGGCTACATGAGCGAGTAGTACCACTCATAGCCTCTGTGCAGCGCAAACTCCTTATCGATGTTACATTTGTGCCTCCAATCGATCCTGAAACGAGTTTGATCCGCACCAACCCAACTCATCCCCCAGGTTCATGAAACGTCATCGATGTGCTGCCGTATTGAAGTCCGGCCCCCGAAACAGATCTCAAACAAGGCCAAAAACAGAAGACTGCCTTCACTTTGCGGCGTCGACGATCTTTTAGGAATCACCAGAGTGCAGTCCATGACGACCAGCCAAAATTGTTTTATAGCCGCAAGCCCCCATTCTTCGGGGCTGGCATTAGCGGCCAGGGAGGGCGCTTTCTGATTGGCAGGTCTGCTCCACTCGCGTGGCAGCTCGCATTAGCTCAACGGACCACCTGCATCATCCACGCAATGCAGGCACGTTCAAAACAGACAGATTATCGCCATGTGCACTCGTCAATTGCAGCAAATTGTCATGATGCAATACCAACGATTTGCAATCATCGCTATCCAGTGCCAATCCACGGGGTAGCGACAGGGTTTCCAACCTTCCGGGCGAATAACGGTGTTGCACCTCAACCTTATATGCCCTCCTCCAGCCCAGCAAGGGTCTGAGCGCAAGAATCGTTCGCGCCAGAAACTTGCTGGGCCAGACTCTTGCAGCCATGACAGCGCTACCACAAACTATGGAGCCATGAGAGTTCATGGACAGCGCAGCGTAAGCCTGCAAAACTGGGCTGTGAGAGGTATATAGCAGTCGTCCGTTGCATTTCCCCGGATTTTGTTGTTTCGCAATGCTGCTTCTGTCTCACTATCCCGTCTTTCCTCCTATTGTTTGCATTGTGCGCATATCGAAGTAAGGTTGCATGAACCTGGTGTTTCCGTTCCCGCTCCATGTCTATGTTTTTATTGATTTGAAGTACTCTCTCATTACTTGACTTTGCAATAAGTTCATCTTCATGGCACCTCAAGGCGATATCCCCGTCGCAGCGGACGTGCTTGGCACCATTGGCACGATCCTTTGGTGCATACAGCTCGCACCACAGATATGGTACAATTGGAAGCAGAAGAAGACAGATGGCTTTCCAGCAGCCATGATGGTCCTATGGGCAGTCGCAGCAGTCCCGTTCGGCGTATACGCAATCGTGCAGCGCTTCACCGTGGCACTTCAGGTGCAACCGCAGATTTTCGGCACACTCAGCTTGGTTGCATGGGGCCAGATACTCTACTACAACAAGTACAAGGTTGCGCCCAAACTTGGGCTACAGCAATGAGCTAATCTAGAATATAGTGGATGGAAAGCTTGGTCCGCAACAGTCTTGACCGCAGGAACTACCGTTGCATTCGGCGCCGTTGAGGTGCTACTGGTCTTCACCTTACGGGTAGGTTCCCCGATCACTGCGTCAACGAAGGGTAGCTAACATTCCCCAAGCCCGTCTATGCTCGTGGCGAAGATGCGCCAATCCTTGTAGTCGGAATACTCGCAGCAGTAATCCTTATCATTGGTATCATGCCCCCATATCCCGAGATGTGGAAGCGCAAAGGAAGGGTAATCGGCATTAGTACGTTTCTCATCCACTATTCTTCCAATTCACCTAACAAGCTCAGATTTCATCTTCCTAACCATCGACTTTTCCGGCTCAATCTTCTCACTCTTAGCCCTCGTCGCACAGCAAACATTCGACTATCTGGCCGGTATATTGTACATCGGCGTCGCTATCCTGGAAGGCGGCATTTTCCTTTCTCACATCATCTGGAGGATTCGCACTAAGAAGCTGCGAAAGTTGGCTAAAGAACGGGGCGTCGACATCTACGATCTTCCTGAGGCGGAGGTGTGGTACCCAAGACCGTCGCGCAAAGAGCGTAGAGCTGCGGCTCGCGATTTGGAAAATGGCGGGTCTGCTCCTTCCTCTGATCCCAGAAATGACAGCGTGGTCCAAATTGAGCGGAAGGATTCTGCAATCGAGGCGTTACAGCGGGAGCCAAAAGCCATCTCGGAGACAACAGTAGCGTCTTCTGATGATGAGAAGCGTTCGATCGTTGCAACCTTGAATTCATCAGAGAAAGTAGACGAGACTGTCTCAGACACTCCAACGATCAAAGCTGTCAATCAGCCAACCAGACTGCCTGAATCGCAAGGGGAGAGCCAAGCAATTATGGACGAGAGAGCTTCCATCAACTCGGCAGGGTGGCAGACACCGCCAGAGCGAGGAGCATCGCCCGTTGAGGATGCTAGCTCGAGAGATGACGCGACAAGACCCAGATGAGAGATATTCAGCAGACGACTGATGAGTTCAGCATGAAATCATAACTAATGTATGACAACAAATATAGAATATAGAACAATAAGGCCGTCACAGACTGGTCGGTAGTAATTGTCACGAAGCGAGCCTCTACACCAATCAGAGGGGAGATATGACAGCCAATGGGCAGAGCAAGGTCCATTCAAGGGACATGCAGACACGACTATGTTCTTACGTGACAGACGAATCATAACGAATACAGCAGGCAAGCTGGACCTGTACTGAAGGCAGTGGCGCAGAGATTGCAAAGATATCAGCCCACTGGCGACTAAGCCTTGATGTTCCGAAAGGACAGAGATCCAGCCGACGAGCGTCGCAACATGCAGTTTAAAAATATGAGTTGTGCTAAACGTCTTGGCTCCTCTGATCGTTGTGATGAGAGGGTGACAAGATGGAAAGACCCGTGAGAGACTCCGAGTGAGAACGAAATAAGATGTCGCCCACTTTATATGGCCGCGTATCTCGACTCGGTGAGCAAAAGGATCACTATGAGTTGAGGTCTTTCTCGCGCTTACTTCTTCGCAACCTCTGCTTTTATTCTTATTATTCAAACCCACTTTTCAGACTCGACCGTCCTCGACCGCCCCCCATATCAAACACACCCTCAAAATTCCAAAGGTGGTGAAGAAGGCATACAGCCCCCCAACGTCACCCATCCCGCTCTCAATTCAACGTTCCCACATTACTCACAGATACCCTCACTCGCAGACCAATTGTCCAATTAACAATGGACGCCCTATCCCCCAACATCCTCCTCCCCCTCCTCGCTTCCAGCCCCCGTCCCCCAATACCCACCCACAACCACCCATTCTCCTCTTCCTCTTCTTCTTCGTCCTCCCCACTAGTCCCCAAGCCCCAGCCACCTTACCCTACCATCACTACCCACCTCACAACCACCACCACTTCCCCCCAAACCCCACACAACCCCACAAAAAACCCCAATTCACCACCTCCAAAACCGTCGCACCTCCTCTCCTCCCTCCCCCCATAAACCCATCACCCTCCCTCCATTCACCTCACCCTGAACGAAACGAAAGAAAGGGATAGCCATGCCACCCCTCCCCTTCCCCGTTCCACTACCCCCTGCATCCTACCCCACCACAACGAAGAATCCCGGGAAAAGGAAGGTGCTACGGAGAAAGCCTGACGGACTGATGAGGGAGTTTTGGTGGGTCTAAGCACGATAGGATGGGATGGGATGCAGGCAACTGGGATGCCACAGGGCTGATGGGGGGAGGGGGGCGTGGGGTGAGGTCCCCTTTTTGGTTGTTGTGTTTCTTAGGTCTCCTGTGTATGGTAGAGTGGGGAGGGGGGGGAGTGTGGAGGTGCTGGGCAGGGACGAAGGCTTGGTGGGGGAGGGGTGGAGGGGTGGAGGGGTGGAGGGGTTTGGATTGGGGTGTGTGTATGAGAAGAGGCATGGACTTGGGTAATGGGCTTGGGGGATGGTTTCTTCGTGATGGGAAGGGGTGGTTTGGCTTGTGGGAGATGGGGAAAAGGAAGGGCGAGAGAGGAAAGGGGGAATCGGGGGAGGGGAGAGAAGGGAGAGGGGGGGGAGAGGAGGATGTTGCTACGGTTCCAAGATTGAAGACCTTTGCGGAGGTGTTGGTGCATGCTCTGGTTATTTTCTGGGCCATTTGAAGCACAACCCGATGAAACCTCGCTTCCCAACCCCAACACCCTCACCTCTCCACCGCACCCCCCATACCCTCCACACCCTCCTTCCGCCCATCCTCCCCATCCCCCATCCCACTCGCCACGACCTCAAACCTCGCAAACTCCTCCCTCCTACTCTGCGCCCGATACAGTTTCCCCTCCATCTCAGCAAACCGATTATTAGCAATCATCACCTTAGCCACAAACTCCAGCATCTCGTTCGTCTCCCCATACGTGACGCTTTGACCCCCCTCCCCAACCGGAGAATTCGTCAAATGGAGCCCAACGCCCATGTCTGTGTCGATGTAGTGCCATTCGGGGCCCTGGAGGGCTTCGGTAGCGGTGAAGACGGCGATGCGGGCCATGGCGCGGATTAGAGTGAGGAAGACGTTGAGGGATAGGAGTTTGCGGGCATTGGGGAGGTAGTCGAGGTCGACGCTTATGTCTTCGGTGAGGGTTAGGGTGGTTGGGGGAGTTGATGCTGGGGCGGTTGGGTTGGGTTGGAGGGTTGAAGGCGAGCGTGACATGGAAGTTTTGTCCAGATCTTCGGGGATGCCCGGGGGCGAGGTCGAGCCACCGCTGGCTTCGTTGACTGACGAGCTGCTCAGAGCGCCATCGCCGTCTTGGGGGTTCTGGTTTACGGTGAGGTGGCCGACGGTGTCGATTCCAGTTCGACTTTTGACCAGGATGAGTGCAAAGACCTCCTTGTAGAGCCGACTTGCGTATAAAGTCTCTGCAACTCGTTGGACGGCCCAGACGATATGTGAGTGCTGGAGATGAGGATAGACGGATTCGCTCTTGGAGACATATATAATTGGTGGAGGCGTGTACTGCATGTAGACTGAAGCGGAGTCGTAGAACGGGTAGGCTCCTTCTTTGCGGATAGCGTACATGCAGTTTTGGTAGAATGAGATGATGTTGATGGGCTGGTTAGTGGTTGGTTGAATGGCTATTCTGAAGTCTGGTGGGATGTTCCGCTCTCCCACGCTTGTTGAATTTCTTGAAGTGGCTTCAGTGATCGTGATTAAGCACAGAGTCGGACTGCAGACTTACGCAACAGTAGAGGACGGTACGACTTGAAATGGGGAGCCGAAGCAGCATGGTAGCACCGCTAAATGGGAGAAGAGCAACGTGAACGTTCCACTCAGCTTCATCTTATTGCCTAAGCTTTATACGAAACTGGAAAGGGCAAGTTTCTTGTGCCATGGAGGGGGCCCGACTCATATGCTTTGGAGATCTGCTGCTTGGAGGTGTGACAATTGGGTGAATGAGACAAAGGAAGAATGTCTCCAATGACTTCTGCATCTGCGTTCTAGAGGCGCCAGTGTTCAGATCCATCGCATGAGTCGCATGCCTTCGCGTATTATTACACCTCATCCGAGACCTACTCACTTGAGTGGAGATACCCTGTGGATATGCCAAAGAGTAGACTAACAATACAAGGCTCGTGCCCCATCGTAGACCGTAACGATGCTGGTTTCTACTTTGGTCAACCCTGTGTTTCCACCGCCCTCTTAAGCTTCGTCAACGTGACCTGATTTGATAATGGGGGACCCTCATCATCGCGGGAACTTATTACATCCTGCCTTCAATGCTGAAGCAAGATCAGCTTGCTGGTTTCGTGAAAGGGGTTCGATTCAGACCTACCAGACGCAAACATGGCGTAATTCTCTGCATTCTGGACTTGCTGCTCTTGCGGCAGATCAATGCATTGTTTCAGATTGTAAACTTCGGGCTGATCCAACCGGGTGAAATGCAGGTACTTGTCCATCAGCTCATGAATGATTATTCCATATTGCGTCGTCCCGAGTATGTCATCACCATTGATAGCGAGACGAGTCCTCCGGAACAGTGGACAGCGGTAGGGTTCTGGATTCCGTTTCAATTCGTCGAAGAAGAATGGTGTAAGATATATATTTGCTGAGCCAAATTGATTATACGCTGCACCGCGCGGCTGGTCTCTCATGATCATGTTGTAAACAGCGTTTGTGGCGGGGTCAGGGTCATCCGGCTCAAGACAGACGAACGTGACTTGTTCTTCACGGCCGTCGACAGTCACGGTCTCAGAGTCGGAGAGATGCCCGAAATTTGCAGTTACAGTTGCGATGTTGTCGTTGGATTTGAAGAGGGATTTAAATCCGTACACAGAATCTGTTCCAATATTGGCTTCTACGGAGATTGTCGGGAGATCACCTCCGATCTCTTGTAGAAGAGAGACGAGCTGGTCGGCCTTTCCACCAGGGCTGTCGTGCCCACATCGAGCGATGCGGTAGTTGCCATTATTGGTGACATCTGAAGCTTTGGGATCTTGTGCTCTAGCAAATAAAGCAGCAGACAAACAAAGAACAGCGCTCATTATGAGAGAACGACGCATTGTTCGATTGCGCAAATTTGATCCGTACTATAATACTCAGGCAATGTGTCTCCTTCAGAAAAGAAAGAAATTAAGCAAAATTGCAATGGGTAGGAGTGACCTTTTGTACTTGGACAATGCGATGATCCAGCCCGCAGATCCCGTCATTTTCAGCATGTCTTACCATATGTTGGTATACAGTATCAACATCGCTTTAGCCAACAGTGTTTTCACTGCTAATTAAATTGTAAGGTCCAACACTCTGTTCGCGCAACAATAACCGCATTGCCGCGAAATGATCGAGCCGAGACTTTTTCGGCGCAGTATTGATAAACAAGACATGTCGTCAACACATTTGGACAGCTCGCTATCATTGTAATATCATCGATCTGTGGCCTGATGAGAAGGAACCAAGGCCATCTTCTAGCCAAAGGCGTCGATGTGGACTTAGAGATCCACCGCGACATCTAGGGTAGCCATTGACTGTCATCCTAGTTCCTAGTATGACGGGCGCGTTGGGTGGATGAACATTCAATTAGTCTCTAGATGTATCTAAATTATAGTAGAGTAGCTAGATACAATAGTAGCATTGTTAAAAAAACACCAAATCAGAGCCTACAAAATATTCCAATCCAACGCCGGGCACCTCCCGTGCTCCCTTCTCCACCTCCACCTCCACCCTCCTCCACCCCCCTCAAAAACCCACCCCTAACACCTCTCCTTCCCCAGTCTCCCATAAATGCCTCCCTAATCCCTTCCCCCCCTCTCCCCCAACATGGTCCTCAAAATCCGCCTCGCCCGCTTCGGCAAAGCCCACAAACCCTTCTACAACATCGTCGTCGCGCAAGCGCGTACGGCCCGAAATTCCAAACCCCTAGAAGTCCTCGGGACTTACGATCCGATTCCCAAACCGCCACCATTGGGGCAGGGGCTGGTAGGGGTGGTGGAGCAGAAGCCGGTAAAGGATATCAAGTTGGATACCGCCAGGGCGAAGTATTGGTTGGGGGTTGGGGCGCAGCCGAGTGAGCCGGCTTGGAGGTTGTTGAGTTTGGTGAGTAAGGTGCTTTTTCTTTGGGAGGAGGGGAGCAAGGGAGGAGGAGGGGGGGTGTGTGAGGGAGAAATAGGAGGGAAAGGTTATCAGATCGCGTGAGAAGGAGGAAAATTCGATGCGGATGGAGCGGAAGGCAGAGCTTTGGCAGCTCGAGGAAGAGGTGGTTGGGGAGAGGCAAGAATAGAGATTGGCATCCTACGGAATGATGGGCTGCTGTGTGAATAAAAGAAAGCTGACGTTGATGGTGCTGCACAGATCGGTCTACTGGAGCCACGGTACCATGTCCAAAAGATGAAAGCGCTGGGTGAGAAGGTGAAAGCAGAGGCGGAGGGTAGGGAAGAAGCTGCTGTACAAACATAATGAGACAGCATGTAAGATAAAGGAAAGGAGATGGATCGGGCGACGGCACCTTCCGACAGTTCGGAATTGAGATGCTGAGGGTATGAGGGAAGTGGAGAGGACCAAGCCTACAGGCATTAAGAGGTTATCAGAACGCTGAGCTAAGAAGTTCTATACTTGGAGCTCCAGAACACTGAGGTATCAGTCAGCTCTAAATGGGAGAAGATGAGTCTGGAGTGAAAGATCTATATACACATATACATCATATAGCCACCGCGGTGGAACAGAGCAATTCTATCCATCAACACAACGCTAATGCTGCACCACAAACAAAGTATTGACAACCAAGCACACCACCATCACTACGACCCCATATATCGCCAGGGCCAGACTCAGTTTCCTCACTAATCTCCTCCTGCCCACACCGCTTTTCAGTCCTCTTCCCCCAAGCAAACCCTCGTCCTCCCCTCCATCCTCCTCGTCCTCGGCCTCCTCGTCGTCATCTTCCTTCATCAGCCGCTGATGTAGCCGGCTATCCGGACTGCTAATCTTATAATAGAAAAGTCCTGGTAGAATGAAACTGATGCTCGTACTCCCAGTGCTGCCTACATATGCGAGCACTTTGCTGAGCGAGGAGACGGTCATGGCAATGATGTAGCTAGCGATTATGATGGCGGCGGTAATGGAGGCGAAGCGTGGCTCAGACATGGTGTCACCGCGAGTTGCCTTTGGTGGCGGGGAGAAATGGGGGGAGGAGGATGAGGAGCTGTTGCTGGTTGAGGAGGATCGTCGGTTTGGTCGCCATTTCAGGACTGCGTCGACAGAGGCGCGGCAGGGGTGGACTTGGAGGGGGTAGGAGAACATGACGAGGATGACGATGGCAGCTTTGCCGATCGTGGAGGAGACGGAGCGGCTGTCTACGAAATATGTTAGCGGCTGGCTGTGGGGTCGAGAAAATGGGAGAGCGGCAGAGGACGCACAGTCTCCGACAATGTTGTCGCTGACAGAATTGCCAAAGGAGAGGTAGCCGGTTATGGCGACAAGGATATAGATGAATGCTGCGATGCCTGTGCTTGCAACGACGACGGCTGTAGTTCGAAAATGCGAGTTATTGCCAATTTCATTAAGAACGGAAAACATCTGGCAGCTGTCAGCTTTCGCGATCTTCCCAGTGTCTCATGTAGGGCATACATTTTGATGGCAGGTATACGCAAACACAATGACGGGAAAGCTACTCAAGGTAGCCACCAGGCTCTCCCAGTGAACCACCCGTACACCTCCTTGTTGCTGTGTATCTCCCTTTATAAAATGCGCCAGTACCAATATGACCAGATACCCAATTGACACAAGAGCAATGAAGCTGGTATATTTCAAAGAATCCAAACGCCGTAGGAACGATAGAGGTATCACAATCAACCTGAAAATCACAAATTAGCCAGATAGTCCCAGCGCATCCCTTTCCCGTGCCACCTTCTCTCGACCCTGTCACCTCAGGATTCTCACGCACATAAAGCCCGTCACCCAAAACCTCCTCTCCAGTAGAAACCCAGCAATGCCCACCCCCTGCCCTCCTTCTTCCAAGAATCCCTCAACAACGCCCGGCATCAAATCCCCAATAATAATCAAATATGACACACCCACACCAAAGCACTTGATCGCAATGGCCGCATCAAACACAACGGCTGCGTTCGGGTACGTGATCTGAGATAGTGCGAAGAAGCTCGATGCTCCGCGGTCGAGGTAGCGCGCGCATTTCGTCTGCAGGTAAAGTCCGAAGCCGGCGGTCAGACCGGACCAGAGGATTATGAGGGTGCCGAGGAGAATGGACATGCGGGAGAGGGCGAGGGGCATGGCGAGGACGCCGGCGCCGACGACTGCAGGGGCGTCAGTGTGTACATGAGGAAAGAGGTACAGCACGGATTAGTGGAGAAGATCATGAGAGGAAATTCGGAGAAAGTGGAAGTGGAGTTAGACGGGGGGATGTACTTGTGTTGACCAGGTTGATCACGCTGCTTGTCCATGATGCGTTGCCTGCGAAGCCAACGTCCTTCCTGCCTCGTGCTGAGCGTGGTCTGACCATTGCACCGTTAGTATCTTCTATTGATGCATTGCTGTATGTACATCGCATTGACGCGAAGAAGCGAGACGACTCACCGGCCTGGTCGAGGAGAAGGGCGGCCGTGATCCGAAGCCATAATTGCAGGATGTAAGATGACGGAATTCGAGGCTACGTAGGATGGTGAGTAGGTACGGTCATTGATGCTCACGACTAGCGGAAATTTATGCTAAACAATGCTAAGTGCATGGAGATAGTAAAGACGCACGTGAGTATGGTTCAACGTATTTCTCTTTGACATAAAGATTCGCTCCGCTAGCGCAGGATCTAATCTAATCTGCTATATCATTCGCTATGCACGAAGCTAATGTTTGCCGTCATATCCTATGTTGAGTCCTTGTTCATATCCCGAACGCCGCGCTAGGGATGTGCTTTTGCTATGCCTGCAGGTAAAAATCATTGCCATCGTGCCACAAGAATCACACACGCTTGGCTGGTGAAACAAGCCTGTACAGCCAGTCAGTGCGTCAGCTGTTCTCGCCCCCACTGCTACCACCAGCTCCTTCACCCCCCTCTCCACCTGAGCTATTGCCACCATCAGTAATGCCTAAGAACTTCTTATGCTTGCCATTCATCAATGGACTTTTGACCTTTTCTTTTTCGCCGCTTGCAGCCCGTCCGTTCACCACTTTCTTTACAGTCTTGTCGTCGCCCGTCGAAGATTTGGCGCTCGAAAAATCTTTCCACTTGCGCCAGCCATCAAAATCGATGAGGGCTTGCATACAGCCCCACTCCATTACTTTGCGTGAGAGCCAGTCAAAGCTGACGGGCTATTATGAATAAGCGAGAGCATCAAAGTCAAGTAAGGAAAAGGCCTTACCTTAGTTAGGAAGTCATTGCAGCCAGCGGCAAGTGCAGCATGCCTGTCACTCTGTAGGGAGCTAGCCGTCAGAGCGACAATGATAACCGGACTTTTGAACAGTGCCATATTCTTCAGGCTGTCTTCCTGCTTCGGCTCCTTTTTCACTTCT
Organism: Bacidia rubella; assembly: GCA_032158265.1. Lineage (NCBI taxonomy): Eukaryota > Fungi > Ascomycota > Lecanoromycetes > Lecanorales > Ramalinaceae > Bacidia > Bacidia rubella. Next base: position 1,356,946 of record JAVTIF010000012.1, on the reverse strand, counting down.
TCTCCGTTCGTGTGGTCCGTGACATTCCCGTTGAGTGATTCTTCCATACCCTTCTCGAATTCCGGGGTACATCCAGCTGCATTGTTCGCAAAGACTCCAATCTTGTTCACACGTTCCAGCCTTCTGATCTCTTTCGTCGCATCCAGTCCATTCATGACAGGTAGCTGAATGTCCATCAGAACCAAATGGAATCCACCATCACGCCATTTATTCACTGCTATTTCTCCGTTCATTGCGGTTGACCAGCGGACTTTAAGGCGCTTGAGGAAGGCTTCTAGTAGTCGAAGGTTGATGATATTGTCCTCTACAATGAGGCAGTTAATGGGCGGCACAGAACCATCCAGCAAGCCATGTATGGGATTGGAAGCATCGCCGTTCAAAGGGCTCTTCTTGCTGCGGCGGGCCTTCTGCGTAGGATGAGGAGATACAACACGAGGTGGTGGTGTAGCAGTGCGATGAGGCATGTCTGGGACAGGAGGTGTGGAGACAGCATTGGGTTTAGAGGGGCCTTTGTGGGTATCTGGTTAGGTAGTCAGCGAAATCCATTAGCGAGTCATCACCAACTCACCATGAGGTTGATGAGATTGGGGATGCGTGGTCGAATTGAGAATTGTGGGCGAAGATGTATGTTGGCGTGAGTTTCGAGGGCGCACAGGTCGGTCTGAGTGTCTCGTACGTGTTGTGGCACCAGGGGAGGGTAAATTTGGTACATGGCCCGTTTCTAGCACTGCGATGGAGTGCGGATGCGCGCCCACAGGGGGTCTTTGAGCGCCAGCATGGCCACCGACCAGTGAAAGATTGGACGGTACATGAGGCGATTGGGGTCCAGCAAGTGGCATTGGAGGAAAGTAGTCGTTTCCATTCTCGGCAGGTCGATGGTCGTCTGCAAGATAATAGGGCATAGGTACCCGCGGGGAATGTTTAGGTGTTTTGCGTGGCACATCAATGACAAGAGCCTCATCGATAGACTGTCCGCCGGGATAATGCATGTCCAATATTTTCAACATGTTCTCGTCTGGACCCAGATTGCGCTCGTTGGTGTGCCTTGATGAGTGAGGGCCTAGAATAACCTTCAAAGTGACGTCTGGGGGATCAAAGTTTCTCCCCAATGAGTTGGCATATTTTCGAAGTATCATGTCTTTCACATCGTCAACCAAATCGTCCTCATTGATTGAGACCTGAGTCGCGGTTGCGTTGGCTCTTTTCACCCATACTTTGCGAATCGGCATTTTGTTGGTAGCGGCGGGACGTGTTCTGAAAGGCGGAGACCGCTGAGGGGAGTGGGACGACGGATGATCGTGTTGATGAAACGTAAAATTTCGACCGTGATCAAATGATATTGGTGAGTGCCTTCTAGCCGCTAGACTTGGCCTCGCATCAGACTCTCGTAATCTGTCTGAACGCTCTGTCGGTCTTGCTTGACTTTGCGAACCAGACCCAGCTCTTCCACGTGCTTTTGGAGAGGCTCCCTCGACCACCAATTGAGGTTGATTCTTCTGTACGGGTGTTATTTGTCTGGCCTCTTTTCCTTGATTGGGTCTCTGAGGGGGGGAGCCTTCCGATTCGCCTTGAGACCCGATGCTTTGGATAGTTGGTAGCAAGGGTGGTGCTTTCTGTTCTTGGTTGGATGCAATGAATGAACGCCTCTTATTCTTTCCAAGTCGAAAAGACCCCCTGCTCCAATTGCTTTGATCGCTAGCAACAGCGCTACCTGCAGATGATGATGAGACGTCGGATTTCGCGGAGGAGGAAGTATATGAACGACGAAATGCGGGTTTCAAAAGACTTTTGACCTCAGACATGGCAAGCTGCTCTTGTCAGTGACTGAGTCATCATGCCACATCGACGACGTGTAGAGCGGTAGAGAAGTTGCTAGCTCTTCAAGAAGCAATAAATGCCGGTAGCCTTGGCATCAAATTTCCCGTCCTTGGTCAGGGTTCGTGCACGTTCGCTCCGCATGGACAGAACATGCACCATTGCTCCCATGTGTCACATAGGAACAACTTAGTCTCAAACAGCCCGATTGACATCCTGTAATATGTCACACTCCCTACAGCTCCAGAGTTGGGGTGTCCTGTCATACCCATCGAGCTGTTGCTGGCTTGGCGGGCACCACAGCCTCACTAATGCAGCCTCTTTGGACGCCAAAAACTTGACTGCTCAGCCTCAGAAGGCTTTCCTATTTTCCGCTGTGTAACTTGATATCCTTCCCTTTCTCACCATGCGTTGCTTCTTCTCTGTTCACTTTGCTGTGTTGGTACGACATCCTGATTGACCCGGTCCCCCGCCCGTCTTATCATGACGCATTCGTTGTAGGGGCCCTCATGTGGATCTAAAAGCGACTATTGTGCCATCTTGAAGGAACAATACATAAATAGTTGCTTGTTCGGTTTGCGGCAGCATGTCATTTGGATTCGCGATTGGCGATTTCATCAAAGTAGGGGAACTTGCATGGAAGTTGTACCGCGATTGCTACAAAGTAGCGCGAGATGCGCCCCAGGAGTTCCAACTTTTGGTGACTGAGATCTCGACAATGTCCAATTCGTTGGCGATGCTGCAGGAAGAAGTCAATGATCCCGAGTCAAGTCTCTGCCAAGCGGGGCAGCAGAGGGTACAAATCGTCAACGATATGGTAGCAAGCATCTACAACACCCTCAGATCTCTGGAACGATATGCCCAGAAATATGAGATCTCTGGCTCATCTTCCAAATTACGACAAAAGTTACGTCAGTTCCAGTGGTCTCTGCATCGTAAAAGCGTTGAAGAATTACGCAGCAAGATGCATCAGCATAATGGTTATATGACGTTGCTCCTTACTCAAGCAGGGAATTCTTCGCTACAACGGATCCCAGACTCTACAAAGGCTCTGGATCGCAACATACAGATCATAAGGTCATACGTCGCAACCCAACAAGAGCAGAGTATCAAAACTCCTTGTCCATCCTTGATTGAAGACGACCTATTGCGTTCATCGATAAGCTCAAAGCTCCTGCTTCAGGCTGAGGTTACTCAGCCTTAGAGCTCCATCGGTGTCAGCCAGTGGATTGATACTGGTAGATGGTGGCTACAAACGTTTCGCTTGGAGCTTGATGCTTACGAAAAAGGTCAGAATATCAACGCAGCTACTTATGCCAATTTAGTTAAATCGTCATGGATCATATCGGACATTATTGCCTGTCATCCTCAGGTCTCCTTCATATCTGCCAGACTAAGGGCTGAGATTACCGACTTATGCTTGGCAGTCAGAAACCTATTCGAGCAGATCCAAAACCAGGAACTGAAAGCACCAGATCTGAAGCAGCTTAACGAGGATCATCTAGTAATATGGGAATCACATTCCAGAGCTATACCGTACAGGTTCCAAGATTTGAGCATTGAAGATGAGGAAGTAACCCTGTTTTTCCGCCGGGGGGCTTGTGGGATTCGATCACGGGGCTATTCAGTTGTTTGTGATGTTCACTTCTTGGTAAAACCGGACGCTTCCAATGCCAGAGTTGTGGCAATCCCGCAGACAGAGTCGACAGTGTTGAACATTCGTTGCCATGGGAATGTTCAGCTCACAAAAACTCGAGGGTCTTTGACAATTAATGGTGAAACGATCGCTTTCGAGAGGCAGCTTGACGCAGAGCATCTATTTTGTTTGATAATAGCTGCAGAGTTCTACTTGTACGAACGCCGACAAAGTGATAATCATATAGAAGCTCTCCGGGCATTCTCGCTAATCTTTGCCGCCAAGAATGGATTCTCAGCCCTTGTTCAATTCTTGAGCAGGAGCGTTTCAAGTGAAAATGTGAACTCATTACCCCATCTTGCTGGGTTGGCTGTTTCGGTCAGCCAGCTGGCAGCTGCTCGATACTCCAATAAGGGTCTGGCAGAGGTCTACTTCGATGTACCTGACAGTTATGGCCGTCTTCAGAAGCTTATGATTGAGCCACCGCCGAGTAAATATGCTCGCGACGTCTTAGTCGAGCTGCTACATTGGGCAGCCCGTGTCGCTTTCGATGAACTCATAGCATTTTTACATGCTGAGAATGCAGTATACAATTCCTGTGCAAATGAGCTTTCACCGCTGATAATTGCAACTTTATGTGGGCACGAAACAACTGTCGAAACATTACTCGCCAGTTACGCCAATTCATCAGAATCTGTTGTGCAACATAAGGACGGATATGGCAACACCGCCTTGTATTACGCCACTTTCAAAGGACACAAGAGTATCATGCACCTACTCTTGAGCTACGGGGCAGACGTCAACGCTCTCAATAACTGGCGTAGGCAGCCACTCCACGTAGCTGCACAGTATAATAGCACCTATGCTGCTCGTCTACTGCTGGACATGGGAGCACATCGAAGGTCCAAAGCCGACAATGGATCTGATCCGGTCCTTGTGGCCTGCGAATGGGGTAGCAATGATGTTCTTACTCTTTTTGCCGAGGAACATATAATGTTTGGACCAAACGCATTGTATCTTGCTCTTCATTGTGATCCGCTCCGCAAACCAGTCTCTGAGTCGATTTGGAGTTTGATATATCGTTTGTATTGGGAGCAGTACTGTGAACGTATCAAATCATATGATATGCCGTGCTGGTCAGATGGAATATGGTATCATTCAGTTGTCAGCCTCGAGCTGCTTGACACGAACTGGGGAGAAATTTACCTAAGGGACCAATTCGCTTGGGTTGAGTACCCAAACGGCCTACCGAATGGTGCAATGTATGTGTACCAGAGGCACTTGAGGCTCGATAACCGTGCTTCTGCGTATTCTCTCCCTCCAGACGGTTCTACCCTTTCGAAAAGCAAAGACGGCGTTATGAATTTGTCATTAACCTTCTCTGTATACCATAAAATGCCACGCATCTGGTTTGGTACAGCTCATGGAAATCTTGGAACACTGGGTCGAGGCAAATTAAAACTCGCAATCGAAAATAGAGGTCGCATTTTCCCTACAATCGTAGAGGGTAGCGATCTTTTTCGCATGGATGAGGATATGAATACTAGTCGGCGTGATTATCGCTACCACAGAACTGACATGGCAGATCATGGCGATGAAAGTTGCAAAGTTTTCCTACCTCGTGAACGCCTTCCAAGTTATATGAGAGATTGGATCTGTGCACCCGTGGCGACTCCTCAAAACCTCCAATAGAAAGCAGATAATCATGATACTCATTGTCCAAATAAGTACCAGGACGCAAAGTCTAGCCTTTGAGGACTTGGAAGCCCGTTGGTCGGATCGTCAACATCACTCACTCACAAAATCAGTCAATCATACACCCCCATTATTTCGCTGACGTTGGCTAAGAAGGGAATATGCCTTTCTGATCACACCCTGTTAAATCTACCATCTCTGGGGCAGCTACCTACGTTCTGTCCGTTAAGAAGCCAGGACTAGCAGCAGACGCAAGAGGCTCCGGTTTTGAGAACCAATTGCAGAAGTCGCAGTATAAATTTGTTTGCGGAGGAACAGGAGAAAAGCAGGGGCCTTTTCCGAGCGGAGGCTTAGAGAAGGATGTCTAAGAATTACCGAGGCGCTGATAAGAGAAATGTGGCCAAATCGAAAGCGTTGGAATTGAATTTATAGAGAAGGGATGTACTCACTTGGTCTTGTACTTGACTCGCTTATGAGCATCCTCCAACCTGTCTAGAATAGTTGTGCCCTACACACTGTTCGAAGTTGAAGTCAGGGACCAAGATTTGCGCACTTCACCCTGTGACGCTGAGCTCTCCAGAACTCGGTCTCCAAAGCTGGACGCGTTGTGACAAAGAAGGACAATTGCCATTTGTGGAAATGATTGTTGGTTTGAAAGATTTTCAATTCGAAAAACTTCAGTTCTCCTGAATTCCCAGTGCATGGTACAGGGTCTTCTGTCCTATTACGCCAGAAACCACCCAAACAGTAATCCAATTCGTCACCTCTACACCACCAGATCCACTTCTCCAAACATCTACACCATACAATCACTGCTGCGGCAGGGCCCAGTACTCAGCATTCGGACACTGGCCCGGCACGCAGCAAAAGATATGCTCAGCCATAGGACTAGCCATAGGATCACTTTGATTCCAACCGACATGCTGAACAAAGCCCCTGAAATCCTCTTGTCCTACACGTACAACAACCGTCAGCCTGACATCTCAACAACACAAAATTTTCTGGAAATGGCACTCCCGCAAACATAGCTCCATGCCGAGCCACACACAACATCGAACCGGGAGGAAAGAGGGACGGCTGCAGAACATACCTTCACGATCACACCCCATATCCTTCCAGCGGCGTTTACCCATCACATCCACCCATCCCGGCGAGTCTGTGTGCGCAAATTCCGCGCAGTTGCAGGTTCCGTACGCCTCGTGGTTGCCGACGAATTTGAGGAAACCGTCACTATGAGGGAGGTAATCTCTTGGTTTGAGTGCGGAGCCGAGGGTTTGTTCCGGTGTAGGGGCGGACAGGATGGTAAGTGGGAGGAGGGAGAGGATGGCGAGGGTTAAGGTGGTGCTGAGTGAGGATGTATGCATTTTTGGTAGATGTGAGTGGAATTTTGTTGTTATGTACGAAGAAGCTGTATGGTGGTATTAGGAGTAATGGGTTTGCTTGGTTGTCTTCTATAATGCGTGGCATGTGGTCCCTTCTTATATGCTTGCATCTATTGTTGTCCGGCTGTAATTGCAAGATTCGCTTATGGTGAATTTCTGTTCTACGGGTCGTCGCGTATCTTGAGACCGGTCCAGGCTCGCGATGAAGAATAAGTCGGAGTATTTGCGCAAGATAAGGTTCGTTGACGCGTGAACTTGTTTGAGGCTGAAAGTTCTATTCAGGTACCAACAAGATATCCAAATACCGACAAGCCTTTATACAGATCATTGAATTCATTGAGTGTTTGAGGCTGGTGTGTCCTGTCTCTAGGTCATGTACATGCGGCCTCTTTATGATAGACTTGCATGGATCGTCTTCCCTTGTCATGATAAGACTGTTACTCTCTGCAATGCAGCGAGCATTCAAAGCGACGATACATAAGTGCTGCACTGATGCAGGAAAGGGTAGTAAATCATGGATTTACTTTTGCGAAGTCTGTTGAATGTTGATCTGATCGGCTTTGTCGCGAAATCTTGGAACTTAGTCTTTCAACGCTTGTTGGCAATTCTAGAAATGTATAGGATGGTTTTAGCACAGTTAAGGTTCACTATCAAGCCGTGACGTGTGTTTGCGGCTCAAATTGTGAAGAAAGCGGTAGCTATTTTTGCGTTCATTTCATGCCATTCCGCTTGTCTGAAGGGAGTGACGGGTCACGATGCGAAGTTGTCGTCCTTGGTGCGATGCTCCCTGAGCGGAAGTTTGATTATGGAAGCATGGTCATGAAAATTGGGCTTTGCTCGTTCGATCTGGGGGGCCCTTCGAGCGTAGATTTAGAGGGGGCCCGAAGTGGAATACTTTAGATACTGGCAAGTCGCCAGCATCAACGCCAGAATAGCAGAATATATGTCAGGGATGGAGGTCAGACGTCGATTGGCTCCACGTAGGAGTCTTTCTCATTTGGCGGATCTGATGCTGAGGTAATTTGGATCGTCTTGGCAAGATCCTCGTGGTCTTCTGGTGTACCAGTCCGACAAGCCCAAGCATCCACGTATCTCAGGGTCTCCCTGTGCCAGATTCGGTTCATGATTAGGAGTCTAGCTGGTACACAAGCAATGATGACTAGTGGGAAGGCAGGAGCGCCTTTTGTAAGCGTCACGATGAAGACTATGATCGTCAAGACTACTTGCGTAACTGTATACCCGTGCACACCCCAGTAGCTTTGCACGGTCTCTGGCAGGTTTGGGAGCTCTGACGGTGGTGTCAGCAAGTAGAAGAATCGATAAAGTATTGAATTGGTCGAAAGGCTTTGCTCGCCCATGAAAATGAAGAGGCCGGCCAGCACACTTGTAGGCGTGAGGCCTAAAACGTGTTGTAGTGGAGGGCTCACAAAAGCGAGTATTGCGCTTGCATGTAGAAAAGCACTCCATCGCTGCTCAAAAACCTGGCGAATGATGCGTTTCTCTGGTTGGTAGTCTTTGCCATTGCTCGCATCGAATTGTTCCACCTCATCATGCAGCAATGATTCCGAATGCAGAGGCGCTTGCGGTAGAAGGCCGTTGGCTGGTGGTATCCCTAAAATGCCACAAAGAGCCGTGGTGGTCCCAAGAAGCACAATATCCCATGCAAACCCTCCAGGCTTCTTTGTGCCATACCGATCAATGGTGCTAATGATACTGCTCACTTCATGGTCAAAGAAGAACAACATCGTGATGATCAAGCCCGGAATAAGAGCTGCAAAGACCCAGTGAATGGGAAGATGCCAAAATTCAACAAGAAATCGTGCCCGATCAGGATCACTGGGACGAAAGGCATGATCACTGACCTGCAGCGTCTGCTTGTCAAGCTTCGCTAGCTCTCCCACATGCGGCACGCCAATAAAGATGACTATTGAGACTGCAGCCGCGTACTCAGCAAGTCCCATGCGGATGTATCTGTGAAAAAGTGGCTTCCAGCTGTCCGCACTGGAAAGGAAGACTGCGACAAGCGCCGTCCCAATAGCCCCAATGATAGAATACAGGAACGCTGCGAAAGAGAGTGATGCATGAGCGCGCTCGAGCTCTTGAATAGCTTTATGAAAGTAGATAATGCTGTTCAGAAGTGAGAAGATCTCAGTGGAAAACTTTGTTACGTAGAGCATGGTCCAGTCGTGGGCATTGAGAATCGCCAGTACATAATGCATCCAGCCAGCATGGATGAGAGACCAACCAATGAACGGCAGAAATGGAATCTGTACATGATTCAGTACATCAAGCTCACGCTATCATTGTGGCCGACTCACCTTGAAAGAGGTCTCACATAAAGAAAAGATGTTTTCAGCAAGAACAGAGAATGGGCCAGTGACCCCAAGAATTGTCAAAGGCTGGATTGAAAAGCTTCAAAGTACGATCAGTATATTGCAATGAAAAAGGACATGATGATACCTGAAGAGTAAACGGAATAGTATTGGACGGATAACTCAATACTATTTCTGTTCGTTGAGACTTACATACTAAAGAGAATTCCGCACAGTCCTGTGGAGAAAACGACTTCAACAGTACCCCAGCTCTTGCCTGTCAGTACGTATAGATCACTTGCAAAAGTTATACCTGGTAGCAAGTTGGTAAAGAAAACATAGACCGCACTGGCTACGATGAGCTGGTTGAATATGATCCAGTCCGATGCATATCGAGAACGCAGATTGTTGAGATCTTGACGGATCAGCCGGAAAGGCCTCAACGTCTTGGGCAGTCGCATAATAGAATTACTTGGAAGCGTCTTCCAATTTCGAAACAAACAGAATTAATCTTGCTATCATGGTGGAGAGTCACAATTGAGACTGTAACGCTCGGCCATGTCCCTACTGGCCAAAACCATTGGCATCGAGTGCCCCTCGCACGACGTGCTGTAGAGGTCAATAGTTGAAGACAGGAATGTTGTGCGAGAGCGATCAAGAGTTGACGATATCTGGTCGTAGATTGTTTTCTACGAAATCCAATCAACACGTGCTTTGCCCGCCGACGCTTATTCGCGGCATCTTCATATTCAACTCAAGAATCATCTTCCCCTTTGGTCCTCTGGAATCGCGTTATTCTGGGCAACGAGGATGATTGAGCGAGGCCATGGCCATCTCAGCAAGTCTGATCTCGAGCGTGCAAGTCCGTGCATGCCCTATGCTTTCTCAATCCCTCCGCAACTCTAGCAGGTCCAGGAGGATAGCGACCCATTCATACAGCCACCATGAAAAGCTCCTTTCAGTCCTCCCCACAAGTCTCGACAAAGCATCTGTGGACTACCGCGAAAATGCAGCCCAGATGGACGAGCTGCTAGCTCGCATGCATGATCTGCACAAGAAGATTGAGGCTGGCGTGTCGGCCAAGGCAAGAGAGAAACACATAGCTAGGGGCAAGATGCTACCACGAGAGTGAGCCACATGTTGCCATCGACTGCATACTCAAGCTGAATGGGAATCTGTGTGCGCATGTAGTCGCGTTACTGCGTTGTTAGACGCAAGAACGCCATTCTTGGAGCTCTCTGCTCTGGCTGGGCACGAACTATATCCGGGCGAGGAGGTGCCAGCGGGTGGAATCATTACTGGGGTTGGCACTGTGCATGGGACAAGATGCATGATTGTTGCCAACGACAGCACGTGAGTACTGTACCTGCTTAAGAGCAAGCGCAAGAGTTATGGATGTTAACTGGTGAGGTTTAGAGTGAAGGGCGGCACATACTACCCCATTACTGTGAAAAAGCACCTCAGAGCTCAGGCTATCGCACAAGAGAACAGTAAGGTTGCGGAACAAAAAGACGCTTGTCAATGACTAAGTCACACCTTTGAAGGACTACCTTGCATCTATCTCGTCGATTCAGGCGGCGCAAATCTACCTCATCAAGCAGATGTATTTCCTGACAGGGATCACTTCGGACGTATATTCTACAACCAAGCCAGAAGTACAGAAGGTGCTCACCTTAGATGAGAAGCACGGCTAACGAAGGCAGTGAGCTCCCAAGGCATCCCTCAAATCTCTGTGGTCATGGGTCCGTGCACAGCTGGAGGGGCTTATGTGCCTGCTATGTCTGATGAATCAATCATTGTTGAAAAACAAGGCACAATCTTCCTAGCTGGTCCACCATTGGTCAAAGCTGCAACTGGCGAAGAGGTCTCTGCAGAAGACTTGGGAGGAGGGAGGCTGCACAGCGAAATTTCCGGCGTTACAGACTATCTCGCAGTTGATGATGCACATGCATTGGTGCTTGCCAGACGGTCGATCAGTAACTTGAACTCTTCAGCTCCGAATCTCAACACCGATGGGATCAAGGAGCCACTGTACGACCCGGAGGAGCTGAATGGCATTGTGGGTATGAACCTCAAGAAACAAGTCTCAGCTCATGAAGTTATCGCACGAGTTGTTGACAGCAGTGAATTCGCCGAATTCAAGAAAGACTATGGCACTACACTAGTCACCGGTAAGAAAGTAAACATTGCTCATGCATAAAGGGTCTGCTGATATGCTCGACAGGCTTTGCGCATATCTATGGACACCAAGTCGGCATTGTTGCTAACAATGGCATCTTGTTTTCCGAATCTGCTCTGAAGGGTGCCCATTTCATTCAGCTGTGCGCCCAGCGCAACATACCTTTGATCTTTCTACAGAACATCAGCGGCTTCATGGTTGGCGCAGATGCAGAAAAGGGTGGCATTGCGAAAAATGGGGCCAAGCTAGTTACTGCTGTCGCCTGCGCCGATGTGCCCAAGCTCACTGTTGTCATTGGCGCGAGCGCAGGTGCAGGTAACTACGGCATGTGGTGAGTTTGTCTACAGATCTTCCCTTTGACACCCCGAACATGGAGTCTGCCCTTTGCAGCTTCGGAACACGCTGACATCAACGCCAGTGGACGAGCATATTCTCCTCGCTTCTTATGGATGTGGCCCAACGCAAAGATTGGAGTCATGGGCTCTAGCCAACTCTCAGCAGTCATGGAAGCTGTAGGCAAATCCGTTGACCCGGAACTCAAGGACCGGATCGAACGTGAAAGCGATGCTATCTTCTCCTCAGCAAGGCTCTGGGACGATGGAGTGATACCACCAGCACACACACGAAGGGTCCTCGGTTTAGGTTTGAGGGCCGCTTTGAGCGGTAAACGAGCAACTGATGACAGGACAAGATTCGGTGTCTTCCGTATGTAAGCGCTGTGCAATGTACACTATCAGCGAGAAGTTTCCACCTGCCCCTTACAGCATGGCGAAACCGCGGGTCGGGGTCCGCCCGTGGCCTGATTCACCAACCTTAAGTGGCGGAAACGGTCATTGAGAATATCTGCTGCTGTTGGGGTTCAACAAGGTCAGGCAGCCGCCATTGAGTCATAGGTACCCGCCCTTCGCTCGTTTAAGCTTACCACCCTACTTGGGGAAACGGACCATGCTTTGGCTTGCGTTGTACAATCAAGTTCATTACTACTGGCAAGCTGACTAAGACTCTACGGATCTTTCTCAGCCACGAGCCTGAGCGAAGTCGGACCACTGACATTGCCTTCGCTTGAACGCCTCAGCCTGCAAGTCAAATGCCAGGAATAGCTTCAATGGCGCCTTCAAGACCGAGTCCCTTTCCAAACGGCGCAACCGTTCTCCTCTCCACCACCGCCCTCGCATCGTCCCCACATTTCGCGCCACTCTTCGCTCTTGAAAATGAAGTGTTTGGCAAAACAGGCAAAGATTTCATACCTGAATCTAGGGGTCGGTTCACAGTACCTCAGGACATGTTGGACGAGCTAGGCCCGTACGGATTCTGCCTCATAAAGTTCGAGAAAGAGGAGGGCAGTGAGATCATAGGAACAATCAGCGCAAAGCCTTTTGAGGAGCCAGTTGCTGAGGTGGAAACGGAGGGCAAGCACCCTCGCATGTACTTCAAGCGGAATCCTAGCGAAAAGAAAGCTGGCGAAAAAGCTATGGGCTTGATAGATAATGGAGAAGGGCTGGAGAAGTGGGAACTGCTTGCGTCGGCGGTGGCGTTTAGAGTGAAAGGCGTTGGCGTTGCAAGTATCCTCATGAAACAGTGCGTGAGCGAGATCAGGGAAAGATCGAAGCAGATGCGGTTAGAAAATGGAACGCCAGGAGAGCCGAAGATCGTGCTTTACGTGAGCACAATACAAGAGCTCAATGAGGTCTATTACCAGAAGAAGGGCTTCACGACGACGAACGTCAAGAAAGTGCCCCAAGGGGTCGTGGGTAATCGTGAGGTGTTCCATATTGTAGAAATGATGAAAATTCTCTGACTCAAAAATGACTGGCTTGGCGATGGCCATTGGTGGCATTATTGACCGCTTGAAGTAGTTAAATATCAATACAGTCAATGCACCTAATATCATTGCTATTGGACCCTGTCCCCCTTCGCTGCGTTTTACACGGACACGATCACCAAAGATTGTCAACGGCCGGTGGGTGTCCAAACACTATGCTGGCTGCCTCATTGGTGTTTTAGCCGAACGTGGCGGTGACGTCTACTAACGGACAATTTTGAACTTGTGCCAGCGTTGACCTACGTGGCAGCCCAAAATGGTACCTTGCGACACCAGAAGGATCATGTACAGCAGCAATCACGAGAATCCGCAAGGCGCATGACAATTATAACAGCGCTAGGTGGCCTGTGACACGACTTGCAAGAAGAAGGCGTCAACACTCACCGCCAGAGGACAGCGGGTGAGTACATCAGGTAGTTCATCCTGCAAGCGCAGCAGTAGCGTAGTGCACCATTTACATTATCGCGCACAGACAGATGAAAGAACCAACCGCTTTGATAGCAAATATGTGACAGTGTTCATAATTGGGGAAAATTAAGATTGAGCCTGCTGTCAACTCGGAGGCTAATGTACGTCAATTATCTACATGTCAGCCACAATTCAAACACAACAGGTCAAGGTTATTAGCAAACATTTGCCTTAAACCGCAATGCCTGCCTAAAGGAGCGGTAGTGTTTGGCGAGGGACTCAGGCGAGACTTGGGCGATCATCAGCTGCTATTTGTAGAAGAGGAAGGTCGACCGCTGAAGGACTTCGTTATGCAGCGAGAGTCCTTTGGGGGGCCGATTGATAAGATTCTGTATGCCGGTAGTCTGTCGTGGAGGTGGATCGAGCCTAAAAGATCAGCTTTCCCAAGGCTGAGGTACCTCAGTATTCAGGAGAAGGATGAAGGATGAAGGATGCAGGAAGAACCGTTGCTATGGTCCGGAGCCAATCCTTCCCTAACCGATGTCATGTCCCCAGAGACCCCGATTGCTGGGACAGAGCCCAGACTTCTCCGAGGCCCTGGCACTCCCCAATCGGCAAATCTTAGAGACATCTTCTCGGCGGCCTGAGGGCTAAAGTGCCTTAACGCGCCCTAAGAGCTGCAGCTAAGAGTTCCGACCCGGCACGCCTAGACCCTTGATGCTGGGCCAATTGTAGCTAGGGACGTAGGTACGAGCTTCAAAAAGTTGGAGAATTGTTTTGCGCACCAAATACAATCATCCATTGAAGAACCTCCCTCCCCCCAATCTGCCGGTCAGGATTCATGTACCATTACGTACCCTGACAACTTTTCGTATCACGAGATGCAGGCACTGTCCATCTCAAAATAGCAACTGCCTTCCTTTGTGATAAGCTTCCCAATCCTTCACTCTCCCTCAGCCACCTTTGTCTCTCCCTACCTCTCGAGCCGCCGCCGTCGACCAAATGCTGCAACCACGAGGGCAATCTCAAGATTACGTTGTACCAGCAGCGGGGCGATCAACGGCCATAAAAGACTTGACAGTGGCGCAACGGCCCCGCTAAAGCAAAAGAAGGCGCCTGGACTATCTGGGCCTGAGGATGTCTCAGCGGTATGCGAGCGTTCAACAGCAACATGTCTCCTCGTGACCCACTGACGGAAGATGCAAGGAGGGAGTATCACATTGTCGTCCTCGGCGCTGGTAAGCCAGCCAACCGCCTCCGAGCTACACTGATCATACTAACGAACAATTGCAGGCGGAGTAGGAAAGAGCTGCCTCACGGGTAAGATACGCCATTTCAAATTGCATCGACAATGCACTGAAGACTGCTCCGCAGCGCAATTTGTACAAAATGTCTGGATAGAATCCTACGATCCTACAATAGAAGATTCCTACCGAAAGCAAATAGAAGTGGATGTGGGTCCTTCTCCCCCCCTCCCTCCCTCCACCCCAAGATATCCAACAAAACCCAAACTCTGCAGACTTGAAACTGACGCGCGGGAATGCACCACAGGGTAAGCAATGCATATTGGAAATGTACGCATCTCTATCCACTCATTTCCACCTGCCGTCTTTGGCCATTTTGGCAACAATCTCACAATCCGGCGTTCCAAATTATGCGGGAAGAGCTCAACTGACAAGGATGCCGTCTATACAGATTAGACACGGCGGGGACAGAACAGTTCAGTACGCTCCTTCAAACCTTTTCTCTCTCTTCCTCCTCCGTCTGCTCTTCCTATGTTCACTCTCGCTGACCCGTCATACTCAGCCGCCATGCGCGAGCTCTACATGAAATCCGGCCAAGGTTTCCTCCTCGTCTTCAGCATAACCTCGCTCTCCTCCCTCACCGAACTCCAAGAACTCCGCGACCAAATCGTGCGCATAAAAGACGACCCGCTCATCCCCCTCGTCATCGTTGGCAACAAATGTGATTTAGAAGAAGACCGTGCGGTCAGCCGCGCTCGCGCCTTCTCTGTCTCAAGCAGCTGGGGTGGTGCGCCGTATTATGAGACGAGCGCACGAGCGAGACGGAACGTCGATGAAGCTTTCGTGGATTTGTGCAGGCAGATTATTAGGAAAGATGTCGCAACCACACATGTGAGGGAGATGGAGGTCGGTCAGAGGGTCAGGCCGAAACCAGGAGGCGGGAGGAGAGGCGGGAAGGGTGGAGGCAGCAAAGGGAAAAGACGAAAGCCGGGATTGCTGGAGAAGGCGGGGCTGAGCAGTGGAGGTGGAGGGGGAAGGTGTAATATTTTATAATTTTGAAAGAGCACGAGGATGGCGAGGAGCCGCAAGGCGTCGATACCCGATCGGTAATGCTCAAGATTTTGGAAGGGGAGGGGAAGGAGGATATGTATAGTCACTGCACATGGGCATAGGTGTTACAAAGATCATGGATTAGGAGTTGAAGACAGCGAGCCTTGCATGCATCGATTCTGGTGGAGCAAGCGAAGGCGTGCTTGGGTCTATAGAGGCAATATGCTTACGGGAACAAGACATAGTGGACATAATGACAGTAATTGTATACCCTATCACGCCGCTCGCAGTCACTCATTTCGGTGCATCTACCTATCGATATGCCTGCTCCATAGACTCCGATCCCTCCCACGCATCATCAAACTTTCAGACCAGGCATCCCCGGCACATCTGTCCGTCTCTCTTGCCTATCATGTTTGTGGGTATCTCTAAATAAGGTGCAGTGACGTCACACATGTACATGACAAAGCCAGGAGATCGTTCTGGACTCACTCAAACTCTTTCACTCAAATGAATCAGCTCAAAACATAAGATTCGCGAAAGAAAACACATGCGGAATAACTTTGGGAAATTCAAAAGACTAGTAATGACTCTCAAAGTAGCGCTTTCCCCAACCCGTCCCACCACTCCCCTCTGGTCTCAAGCTAACATTCCAACAGACAATCAACGCAAAGGATGCCGCGGATCTCGACAAAGACCTCATGGGCGTCGGTGCCTACTCTCTCGATCAACTAATGGAACTAGCCGGCCTATCAGTCTCCCAAGCCCGTAGCCTACCTTTTTCTTCCATTTCCCCATAAACCCCTTATACACCTGTCTAATAACCACCACCAGTCTACCGGGTCCACCCCCCTTCAGCAGGCGAAAACATCCTCGTAGCCTGCGGACCCGGCAACAACGGTAAGCAACCGCCAAACCCACAACGGCCGGCCCACTGAACAAACGGTCCCTTAGGCGGCGACGGCCTCGTAGCAGCCCGCCACCTCTTCCACTACGGCTACGCCCCCACAATCTTCTACCCCAAACCCACCTCCACAGAGATCTACACGCGCCTCGCAACCCAACTCCACAACCTCTCCATCCCCTTCACCACCGACTTCGAAAGCTCCCTAAACTCCTCCCATCACGTCATCGACGCCATCTTCGGCTTTTCCTTCTCCGGCGAAGTGAGGGATCCGTTCCGTAGCGTTATTATGGCGTTGGAGACCACGGAGGTTCCGGTGTTGAGTGTTGATGCGCCGAGTAGTTGGAGTATTGAGGATGGGCCGCCGAAGGAGGGGCCAGGGGCTAAGTTTATGCCGGGGACGTTGGTTAGTTTGACGGCGCCGAAACCGGTTGTGCGGGTGTTTAGGGGGAGGCATTTCGTGGGGGGACGGTATGTGATTTTTTTCCTTTTGCTTGAACTTTTCGGGTGGGGAATGGTTAGTGAAATGGGGTGGGGAAAGGGGAAAGGTGACAGATTTGCTGATGTGGGCTCATAGGTTTCTGCCCCCGTCTGTGGCGGAGAAGTATGGATTGGATTACCCGACTTATCCAGGTGTTGATCAGATTGTGGAAGCAGGAGCGGGGGTGGAGGAGAGGAAGGAGCAGGTTGAGAAGTTGGCGGAACGGCAGTTGTAGGTGGGTAGTTCTGACTCTCCCCCATTCATTCGATGTTCAATTATCCATGACTTGTGAGTTTCTAATCATGCTTCACTCAGGTCTGCTGGGAAACCATAAGCAACCCGTCGTCCCCCATAGATTCCGAACACTATCAAGGCAAGCAGAATTGTATCAACTACTACTTCTGAATCCCCCAGATTGTTAGCTGCCTCATCGTCCTTCCCCCTATCCCCTCCCTTATCATCTCTCAACACCACAACCGAATCACCACCACACCCATCGTACCCCGTCATCTTCACAAACACACCCAAACTCAGCCCCTCTCTCCTCCATAAGCCTCAGAGAACCGCAATACCCCAGCATCCCTACCTTCAAGCCCTCACCCCGCTCCAGCCGTTCTTTCGCCCAACTCATCATAGCAACGACATTATCAGCATTCACAATCATCCCCTCATTGTCCTTGTGCAAGCTCATCTCCTAGCTTTGGAAATCGCCCGAGAGTTGTGCGTAATCCTCGCTCACGCTGAGCACAAAACAAGTTTTCTTAATAACGCCCACGACGTTCCAGGTGATACGCTGCACGCGAATCGAGAAGGTCAGGAGCTGGTAGTCAGTCCCGGAAAGCTCGTCGTGGTAGACTTTTGTTGAGCATCTTGTTCGCAGTGGTAGAATGGTCTTTGCGGTGAGGTGAGGAAGGGTTGGGGCCAGGGACGAAAGGTTTGTGGTTCACCATCGTTACTCTGGTTGTCTGATTAATGATTTGGGATTTTTTTCAAGTTCTTGTTGGTCTTGCCCTGATGATCTGGAAACTTGTGTGGAGTGAAGAAAGCAAGGCGAATATTTAGGGGGAAATGAATTTTGGTAATTTGTGAGAAAGAGAAATTGTAAGGTGGGGCGGGCGGTGTTTGCTTCTCTTATTTGATACTTGTGTTTCATTTACTGCTCAGCCCTCGACGTCGGGTAACGCGAATGAGTGGCCGATGTTGTTTTACATGTAGAGGTGAAATCGCGATTGACACTCTCCATGCATAAGCCGATGAGACTTGATTGTAATGATTGTGATTATGTGTCCTGCTCTGACTTGGCTGGAATTGGAAGAAGGACCGAGATGGCGGCTCTCTAGAAGTGAACGTGATTATGAGGTGTCGGGATAAAATGCTTGGTGTGGTTTTAACTACGGTATCTTCTAAAAATCCGTTTCCGAGTCAAAATAATAGAATATGAGGTTAGTACTGTGTCATATAGAAGAGAGTCAAACATATAGATGGCGTCTCTATGCAATTATTTTGAGCTGATTGAAGCTTAGTCGGGCTGTTAAAGGGGTAAAGGATAGAATATGAGGTTGGTTATCTGTCAAACAGAAGAGAGCAACATAGGGAGAGGGCATCTCTATCAATTCATCGAGCTAATAAAAGCCTGTTCGGTGTGTTAAAGGGTAGAAAATATATGTTGCCAATCGAATCTTTTTATAATATACAGCAAAAAGATCATGCATTCCTGGTGAGATCGATCTACCTACTCAAGTACTGGATTCCTTTTGCTTAACATGGAATTGTCGGCTTGCATCTTTCTCAATTTCACTTCTCAAAGGCGGTGGCAAACAACGCTATCTCTAGCTTCAATGCGGTGCGGAACAGATTATTCCACTTGCCTGGTAAACTTCCCGTACTAGTAGTATCAAGCTCATCCTTCCAAAGCGCTTGATTAGCGTCGAGGAAAGCGGTCAGATTGCTCGCGTAGGAAGGATCAGCATTTGGCTCCATCCAGGTCTTGTAAAAAACAGTGTCTTTCCTCGTGGATGGATCATTCAAGAGTTTCTCGGCGAGCTGAGTCCACCCGTATATGCACGGAATGCTGATTATGTGCAGATTGTACCAGTCTTCGTCGGAAGCCGCGTTCTGCAGTACATTTCCGTAAGCTAATTCGGCGATGCTACGATTCTCCTCTGCTAAGTCGTTGGCGTTGCCTTGCAAGTCATCGACGTATGACTGGACGGCACCGATGGCATAGTCGGCGTCGTTGACGATGGATGCCGCTTCCGCGCTCAATATGGTGAGATCGCCCTCTGGAATGGAGATAAGCCGGTGGGCTTTGTACTTGACGTAGTCTTCTAGGAAGAAGTAGTCTTGCTGGACAGATGTTAGAACGAAGCATACTGGAGACACATGTGGAATCTTGTACCGCAGAGTATTTTTGGTAAAGGGGTAGACAGTCTTCATCGGCGCTCGTTGCGCACGTGGCACAGAAGCTGTTGTTGAGAAATCCTGAGACCAGGTCCTGGTTAGAAGGATCTTTCCAGAGGAAGTCGATGACGTTGTAGCTGACAATTGTTGTATTCGAGGTTGGAGCTGCAACTTCTGCCCTCTTTCTCAGATGGTTGTGAACCTCCTCTCCGCTCGCACCGCGATATGGGTGAAAGGCGTCCATGTTCATATTTACAAATGCATGTTGAATGCGTACAGAGGATACATGTGTGGGCACAGGGAATGGCGTGGCCATCGGACTGATGTGAGACAACGCCATCTTGTGTGAATGAGTATGCTTATTCTGTCATCTCAACTCGAGATCTGCTTTATTTATGGTCAAGATGAAAAGATCATCAAACGATAAACCCCTCACCTGCATGCCACCACAACCTGAGCGTGCATATCTTGCTCTCGCTTAAGCATACATTCTTCACATTACCGCATAAGGCCACAGCCATGATTGGACAGCGTATGGGGAATGACGCCGAAGGACTGGAAGGCTAATATTATATATGTTGAAGAGACTTCTTCTGGGAGGGGGCTCATGTGTATGTGAGCCAGTAATCTCGTCACAACCAAGCCAGCCTGCCTTGAACTCGGAGAACCACTCTGCTGAGAGACCGTCTCAAATTGAATGCTGATTCGCTCGCCGACCAAGTCACATCTCTAGCGTGAATTTTTGATCATGTGACCGTGAGCTAATACCTTTCATTGGCAATCCGATATGCAATGTCAGCGAGACGGCATGACCTGTATATGCAGTGTGTACCGCCCGAATGCACCCATATACCACGAAGACCAGACAGAACCTAACATGCTGGCAAATCTGCAAGATCTTTGTCTACTTACTCGCAAGAATAGGTCAACATACAATGCTGGTGAAACGGAACAGCATGAGTATAGCTCGTATCCGCCATTCCGCAGGGCAAGTTACAAACTCTGCCAGTGAGTTCAATCTCGAGAACTAAGGCGTCGTCGTGGATCGTTGTGAGGCCACAAAGAACTACTATCTGCACGCCATTCATGTAAGCATATGAATATCTCGGCCAGCGACTATGCTGGACGACGCGTTTACATAGCGAGAGTCCAAAGGGCTAGACATAGTTGCAGGCAGCCTTCGAAAATTGGTAGCTGTGAGGTCTCGAGTGAGCAGTGGGCTCTTCCAAAAGCACCAGAGTAGCTAGAAATCCTGTGTTCGCAGCCATCCGCATCCCTGTGAAACAACTTTCGGTATGAGCGATGTTTGGAGCTTGAGCAAGCACGAACAAAGATGCCGGCGCTATGAACTGCACAGCGACGAAGCGAGACGTGACCGATCAACTTACAAGACGCGCTGAATTGCCCGGAAGTAGACTAATGTATCGATTCTGACACAGTAAAAGATATTTTACATGCCCCAACCGGACAGTCTATGAGATGCGCTTTAGGTATGAATTATACGCTACCAACCTTGCCCACAGGGGGCCCCTAGACTGCCCTGCTTAAGGGCCTTAAAGACAGCTTTTCGAGGGGGGGATAGCCGAGCCTATTGTATCATGAATGCGTAGTATGCAGACTGTCTGTCTGGACCATCCTAGTAGGTAAAATACAGCGCCAGTCCACTTCTAGGTGGAAGAGTTGACGGCCTAACCGGACAGACGGCCTAACCGGACAGTCTGAATACTTCGTTACCATGCTGTTATCTGCGGATACAGCCGACCCTGAATGTTCTCTTTTGACCCCCTAAAAGAAGACTATATCCAGGCGTTTAGGGCGCTATTCTAGGGAGCATCAAGTCATATTTTTCATCATCTACGCGCAGTATTCAGACTGTCCGGTTAGGCCGTCTGTCCGGTTAGGCCGTCAACTCTTCTAGTGGGTTTTTCTAGGTGATAACGAGCAGGGGCAAATCAAAGCCAAGAACCGGTAGTCTTTCAGGTGACTCTCCGAATCCTTCGCAGAATTATCTTGTAAGGCTTTTGAGATGGTCGAGATAGCTGATCCCTTAATTTATTTGGCGTTTATATCTCCCTTCCTCGGTATCATTGCTCTTAGGTTTCTTCTAGCCCAAGACAGAGCTAGCTAGGCCGGAGAGGATGGGTGATAAATCGTCGAAGCTCAAGCACTCGCAATCGCCTCCAGCAGCCTCCGAGAGCTCGATCTATAGCCCTCTTCCCTCAGCTAGACATATCCGCTTAGTCGACTTGAGTTGCGATGAAAGCCGAATTGTAGCCAAGCATTCCACCGTGTCTCTCGATGAGGCACCTCCTTTTTGCGCCCTCTCATATACGTGGGGGGTACCAACGCAGAGAGACCTCGAATTGCGTATGCAGGCCCCTGAGATACCGATAACAGAAAATCTCACCAGTGCCATGTTCTTTCTGGGTTCGATTATTCCCGGGAAATATTGGATCGACGCGCTTTGCATCAACCAAAAGGACGCTGCCGAGAAGTCCAGCCAGGTTGCACTTATGCGAGATATATATGGCGCTGCCAGGGCAGTAATCGTGTTTCTAGGTCCGAAGGATGACGATTCCACCATGGCTTGCAACCTTATTGGAAAATTGTGCGAGCTCTTTCAGAATGGCACATTTGATCTAGAGGATGCAGCCATAAAATGGTCTCCAACCGTAGCGAGTAAATACCCATTCAAGGACAGCAAGCTTCGGGAACTTGGCTTGCCGTTAGCAGAGGCTGGGGACTGGATTGCGCTAGCTAGTTTCCTCAGCAGACCATACTTTGAACGTATATGGGTTCTCCAGGAGCTGGTCATGGCTGGTGGTAACATTCTAGCCTTTTGCGGATCGTTCCAGCTGCCATGGGCGGCTTTGCAGATGACACAAAGAGTTCTTTTGGCCACGGGCTGGGATTCTGCACTGAGAGCGCTGGCATCCGAGCACGGTAGACAGCTGGAAATGCAAGCACTGAGTTTCTTGCCACTAGCAACGACGCTTATGCATTCTCCAGGCAATAAATTTGGCCTTCAAGGGCTGCTTGACATGTCACGATTCTTATTGGCTACTGATCCTAGGGACAACATCATCGCACTGCTAGGCATGACGACAGAAGCGGACGATGCGGAAATGTCGATGATCCTGCGGCCAGACTATGGAAAGAGCGTGCAGCAAATATACACAGAAATAACAGGGACATTCATCACCAGAGGTAGCCTAGATCTGCTCTCTTCAGTAGAGACGAAAGTAATGCGATGTATTGAAGGTTTACCTTCGTGGGTGCCGGACTACAGTGGGACTTCCCACAACGGGATTTTCGCTAAGGGCTATGCGGCAGGGGGAGACACCTCGGTGTCAGCAACGTGGACGCCTGGCTCTACTGAGCTAAGGGTTGAAGCGTTTGTAGCAGATACTGTCAAAGTTATCTCGCCCCACGGCGGTGGTTCCTGTTACGGGGACAGCTCCTCACCTGAGGAATTCCTAGTGGAGATTTTTATTATGACTGCCAGATACTTTGGCTCAGGTGCCAGTGATGAATATGATTGGCTGGGCATTCTGGCTCAAAAGAGAAGCGACATCAATCTTGATGCTTTGTGGCAGACTCTGATTGGGGCCGGCAACACTCTTGGTCACAGTCCTGCCTCGCCAGACATGCGAAACCATTTTGCTACATTGATAGCACGGACTTTCGCCAAGATTCTATTCAATGAGTCCGAAGAAGTGCAACGAAAATTGGTCGCTATCCCCAACAGTCTAGATTTGTTGAGTATGGGCGACCCACGACTCTTCGTCGCAGAGTTGTTGGACAGGATCAGTGGGAATAGATTCTTCATCACAGAAAATGACACAATGGGTCTCGCAACGAGAGACCTTCAGCCGGGCGATAAAGTCATGATATTTAGCGGCGCTAGTCCGATATACATTGTCCGCGAGAGGGAAGGCTACCATCAGTTTATTGGAGACGGGTATGTTTGGGGTCTGATGTCTGGCGAGGCAGTATCTGGGAAGCACAACGACTTCGCGGGCATCATATTGAAGTAGATTCGCTGGGCCGTACATTGTGGCGGCCTGCTTGACTACCGCAAAATGAACACCAGATCGCTACACCATTCTACCAGCGCTGCCCCTGCCACAAATACCGCGCAGCAATACCAATAGATGCCAGGTTATAATAGCTTCCTCCCTTCCGTTGCCAACTTCACTATGCAGCCTCCTCAGTGCCTGCCCGAAACAGTGAACTTCCCCGCTGCTTCCGTCAATAATAGCATGCGACCTGGCGCCGAGGGGTCACATGTGGTTATGAATCTTAATTTACTCGGCCGAGATAGCACAGGGTTCAATGGATATGAGGCGCAATTGGCCGACCTCCTTGCTGCGGAGACAGCGAACATGGCTTCGGCGAGCATGTATCCCCCTGGGCAGCACGAAGATGAATAAATTGTTAGGCTGTCGCGATTAGTTCACAATCTTCGTCAACCTTCCCAATGAGTTCACTTAGAATCTCATCGGCATCAGACTCAAGGAAGCCAGATTGATGTACAGACCCTGTCGTTGCACCTTTCAAACCATCACCAGTAGAATTTGATGACCCAGTGTCCACTTTCAACAGATAGCCCTTCGAGACAGGCACAAAATTTTGGAGAACGGCGAAGCCCACCTCCCCATATCTCGACTGCTTCCGTTTCTCAAAATACTCAAGGATTCCTCTCGTGACAACGCAAGCTTGATCCCACGATATGCCATTCGCGGCTACGCCATGCACATCCGCATAGAGGATGTAGAATATGTGTCAGGAACCATGTTAAAAGCCTGTGAAGGGCGTACGGGGGTTTTCCGTTGGTATACGTTTACGATCGCGTCAAGAAGTGCTAGGCGAGCGTCGTTGTCGTCCAGAGGACGTGAGCTGATGGATGTGGAGAAGTCTAGCGCTAGGTCTGAGTTTCAGATGGGGAAGACTCTGAGGTAATGTCAATTATCTGCGCGATAAGTATGACAAAGGGTGGAATTGCTTACTCTCCTAGAGCTGAGGTGCCATTCGGATTTGCAGTACAGGCTGGAGGAGCTGGGAGGGAGACAGCACCAAGGGCTGAGAAGGCAACCACAGAGAACCAAAGCTGGGACAGCATCATCTCATGCTTGATAGCTCCTTCTCACAATCTTAGAGCAAAGAAGAACATAGCAATGAGTGCTCTTTCATATTAGCAGAATTGCGCGAATATGCCTACGATGTTTTAGAATACAACCCGCGCTTGCTTGTCAAATCCCACGCACTCCAACAGAAAATGGCTACCGCAACTGAGACATGTTAGTGTTATTGACACTTGACCGTCAAATAGACTCCTGGATGCACTTCAAATTGCACATTGTTGCTAAGAGATGAGTCGACTGTGTTGCGCAATTCACTCTTGTGGGACTGTAAAACCAGCTTGACTCGATTTTGGGAGACATTCTGATTGCATTTTAGGCATAATCCCAAACCCTATTATCCAGCTATTTCAGCCATTTCTCACTGTAGTACAAAAGAATGTCAAGAGTTTGTCATGATCTCTCCTATTTGTAAGGTTCCTCACTGCAAACTTCCTTTCCACGATTCGTACAGCATCAAGCCCCGTGATTGCCTGAGGCTCTCCATTTCTGCCACAGAGATCAGTATGCTCTTCTGGGTACCTCTGCTCTAGCATTCTTACCTCTCTTGCCGCTCAATGTTCGACCGTCAAGTAGCACGTACGCTGCTCCTTCGCAAACCTTAGCACCGGAATTATGTTGTTCTAAACAAGTTGAACTCTATCGCCGGTGTTGGAGCCTGGCCATTTGAAATGCAACCCCAAGGCCTTAGCGTGTAGGTCCTTTTGTAGCTGATCCAGATTCTTATTTACTCCTAGAACGAAGAATGTTGGTAAAGGTATGTTGTATTCGTAAGATCCGGAGTGTTGTACAGAGATGGGATGGTCTCTCGTGGTAAATTAGTTGGAGGTTGAGGATTGGGACAATGGATGTGGAAGGATGTGAGTCAGAAAAGAGAGATGGGGTTTTATGAGATGAAGACTTGACACTGTAACACGTGAAAGGTTGCCGCTCAAGCCACGAGAGTGAAGTATTACCCTGTTTCCCGCTATATGGGGCTCACCACGGGAAGGCATTTTCTACAGTGATTTAATCTAGAGAAGCCATAGAAACCGGCTGCAACTTTGCAATTGACACGTAAGTTTTAGCGTGAAGTATCATGCATTTCGCTCTCTACTTCCTTTCGGTTAACGAAAGTGGCTTCTCCGTCTTGTCACGTCACAATCTTGTTAGCTCTACCCACGGCAGTTTTCATTCATATCAGCCATCTCTGATCTATGAGAAGCTCCGCCTTCCATCCCTAAGTACGTTAGAATCCAAGCTAATAGTCTTGCTAAGCTCTGACACTTTGGAAAACCGCAACGATAATGTCTTTTGTGATGATGACAGGGCAACAGCGGACGCGCATTCCAGATGATCACGCCTCTTCGAAGATGGACCAATCCAGTAAGCTGTCGGGTGAGTCTCTAGGAGGCATCAGTGGGGGGCCCATTACGGTGCTTTTTTCTTGTTTACGTACACGGTACCATGACTGTAAGCGCAATCTCTTGTGATGTGCCTCATGCAATCACTGAGATTGGAGAGCAGCGTCACCCTGTCCCTTGGCACACCTAAGGAGGGCAACGATATTGTCCTGGTTGAGAGTCACAGGGCGGCGTTGAATAAATATGAGGAGAGTTTGTGCTCGTAAATCCGTCAAAAGCTTGCCGTAATTCTCATTGATGCCAACAACGAAGGCTGAGCAGCCTCCCCGAATGCAGTCAACAACAAGGATAGAGAAGGTTAGTTTGTCATAGTCCTCTGGAGTTATCTGCGCTTCAGAGACCGCGCTCAGGAGGTCTTTTGCCAATGTCGAATGGTCTTTGCGCACTCTGAAATGAGGGTCTGGAAGAGTTCTCGTGATTGATAGATTTTTAGCCATCTTAACGAGACCTTGTTAGTGGCTTGATTGAACTGATTGATGGGCGTTTAAGACCGGGTGAGGGAGCTGTGTTCGTGTGGAGTGCCAGATTAATATGAGCGGATGGAAGGAAGGGGTGGGGAGATGCTGGTCATGTGGTTTCCCGTCGGCTTGAAACTTGAGCATCTCACGTTACGTCACGCAGCCACAATTGGTACAGTGAATGATTGCCACCCTGTTTCAACAAGTGGGCGGATGCAGCATTCCGTCATGAAAGTGATGTCCGGTATCGGGTCAGCAGCGAAATCTGCAAGGTCTACTGCTGATATTGAGGTGTGGTACATGCCTTGGTCAAATCCTCTTTGGTTTCATCACCCAACCTCTCGGCCCATGAGCCCAAACAATTTCGTCTTCCCAATGTGACTATTCTGAGAATTACCGGTGCTCGATGCGTATTTTGGTGTAAGAAGTCTAAGATTTGAAGACTCGGTGAATTTGTTACTGTACTACCAACCGGTGCAAGTTATCTGTCATGGGCTTGCGAAAGGAAGAACCGGAGATTGATGGGTCTTCTTCGAAGGACATCTGAGCAGAGAACGCAGTCTTAATTCGTGCGTTCTGTAGACTAAATTGAGGATTGTACGAATGGCAGAATGAGAAGGATGAGTATCAAATAATACAGGAGAATATGCTATTTGCAGGATTCGTGAATTTGATTATGAGAACCACAATAGGAAAGGTAACCTAGTCTTGAGGCCACGAAGGACTGATCGATGTGCAAGCGATTGGTCATTTGAATGCTCACTTGTCGTACTTGTCGTATTTAGCTAAAGTGAGAGGCTAGAGTTTGTCATCGTTATTTTGTGCTCTTTGCAATCGATCTGTCAGTCTTCTCCTTTTTTCCCCCTAGGTCGACATGCACTACTTCGTCCTTTATCGATACTTATCTCTAATCTCATGTGCACATATCATCGGCTGGGCAGAATTCTAGATGCTCAAGCGCCAAGTCCTTTTATGATCCTGAGTGAGCACCTCTCGTATTGTTTGGCAAAGCGAAGTAGACCGCGAACATTATCTTCAGTCACTTCTTGGTACACAGACGCAACCATAGAAGGGTCGTGATGAGAGAAGTATAGTTTCCGGGCAGCCAGGGCTGTGTGAAGGGAGTCAGAGGTCTCATTGATCCCTATCACGAAAACCTCAGCCTTGGATTCAAGAGCGAAATGCACCGCAATCGGCATGGTCAATTTGTTATAGTCATCGATGGAGAGGGACTGGTTGGCGACCATCTCCAGTAGTTGCTTTGCTAGAGTCGTATGGTCCTTGCGCGATGCGATACTTGTGCGAGAGGCAAACAGAGTATTATTTTCCATGGAGTGAGACACTCCGATTACCGTGTCGGTGGTGGAAGTAGTGGCTGGAGTGTCACAAGCTTCAGATTCGGAGTCTGAGTCGCTGACCCCGAGAAGAGCTTTTTCCCTTATCATCCATCCTGGAAGTTTCACTCGAGGTGTGGGGTACCGCGCAACCGGTCCTGGCACCTTTGTACTGCGATGAGCATCGTAATTTGGCACATGTGCATCAATCTTAGCGGCATGTGCCACCAAGGTGCAGCATTTATTCTCTTTAGCAATCCTCAAGGCACTGACAATATTGTCTTCATCAATCTCAAGTGTCGCTATGCTGGTCATGACCTCTCCATTTGGTGAGAAGAGATCCTGGTACTGTAGAGATAGCTTGTCGGCCTTCAGATCCATGCAAAACTGCGCGAATGTCTCGTTAATTCCGAGAGTGAAAGGACGGTCGCCTGTCCCCGTATCAGGCTGGTGGACGAGTAGCGTCAGAGTGGTATTTTGGTAGTCGATCCCCGAAATGTGCCCTCGCGAAACCTCCTGAAGTAGCAAGTTTGCGTGAGTGGAATGATCCTTACGTTGTTTGTACTCAACGCCAGGAACGTAGCAGTTTTGTTGATTCACCTTGTAGACGTGCTTGGTCTTTGGTGAGATGTATCGCAAGATCTCTGGCTCGCCAGGGTAGGTGGTCCGTTTCTCCAGGATTAGTGAGTCACTCATGTTAGCTTGCAGTAACTTTGTTGCTAGTCTGAGAAGGTAAGCTCTAGTAAAGCTGGAGTAGTAAAAGGGTCTTGGGTCTCGTATTATGGTTCTTTGCCTGCCTGAAATTGAGGCTCGGTAGGAACGGATGAACCTTTAAATACGTGCTGAAGATCATGGCCAAGCAAAAATGTGTCAATGTCATCGTGTCAATGTCATCGTGTCAATGTCTTCTGCAATGGCATCAAGATCTTAGCGCGACACATTAAGATATTTCATGATACAATCTGTGGGCGCGAAAGTGCAAGCAACACATTCCTCCTGTGGTTGACACACTTCGATGCGTGCTGATTTGGAGTCTCATCTAAAGCTATTTGAGACAGCAGTCGACGAATGAAACCAAAAGAAGATGCAATGTTAGCTGATGATGGTAAGCCGAAGTATAGAGATAGAGAGTTTCATATTCTTTGCCTGCCCTTCATAACCATTTCCTTTCAACTTATCCTCAACTCCAGTTCTGTGAGTCGAATGAACCCGATGGCTTTCGTCACTTGATTTTGCTCGTCCCGACATAAGTCCTGATCCCTCGGCCACATTGCAAGGCATAAAATGAGAGACTACCGATCCCTAACCCCACAGAGTCTATGGCTGGCAAGCCAGGACTGACTCGGCAATAAGTACAGACGCACACTCCTTTCCTTTGAAGTCCTTAGCACACCTGAGTATTTACGTCATACTCCTCTTGTGCACTATCATACTTCAGTGGTGCCCCTACCGATTCATTACAATAGGCTCCCCGGCCAAGTCGCAGGGTTTCAAATGTCTCATAGAACTAAAAGAATGCCGGCCCACAAATTCACAATCGTATCTGCCAAGTCGTCCGCTCCGGGGGCTACCTTAATGCACTAGAGTTTGGGCAGCCGCTTGTAAATCTCGGAACGGGGCAGCTGTTCCGGTGCCGCCAATAGTCAGCGGAGTAATCTTGAGGTCCAAAATCTTCACTCCATAGATATTCTGAATCGCGATACCATGAAATAGTGACCCCAAGCGCCAGTCGTCTTTACTGCGGTAGTAACGAAAATCAAGGTGTTGGACCATCATCGTATATCAGGTGGTCAGCCAATGTACGGACTGCGACGCTATGGGGGATCACAGCCCCCAATCACTCTTCTTTTTGGCCCCGTCCAGCCGCCTACTTCTGGCTGATCAAGACTAAGTATTATCTTCTTTCGGTTAGATCTCACCAAATAGCCCCTGTGTCAATCGAGATGGCCATGAATAAGGCCAGATCGGACGTTCGGAACCCAATAGATTAGCAGTCGCTGGCTTTTCAATTGGTTCGTATCCCTGTACAGGCTAACCTGTACCTGATCGACGCGAAGTACCAGTCATCCTTCGTTGACCTTTCGCTCCGTTCCGTTGTTTCATACTGTCACGATTGCCAAATACGGCTTGCTTCAATGGACACAAGGCTGAAGCTCCCAACTTCTCAGCAGCCTCCAGCTGTTGCTTCTTCTCTTGTCATTCTCACAACCAATATTGCGCGCATTTCCTGCGTGCATACATGCTCTCATGCTGCACTTAGTACTTTGGCTTCTCTATGGTACGCAAGCTATGGGCACGAGGCTTGCAGCCCGGCAGCAACCTGCTGTTCAACCTCCCGATAATGTGCTGCGCCGTTTCTTCCATTCAGGTAGGAATCGCCCTTCTCAAGGCGTGTCTATTTGCTAATGTTCACTACAGCGACTATTGCAAACCAATTCCTATATATTGAGGGCGGCCAATTCTCGTACCTAAACAAAGGCAGCGTGGATTATGGTTGGAGTGCGTTAAGTGTCCCCTCCCGCTGCGGCTGGCAGGGCAGCAAAGTGACTCTTCTCAAGCCACGGCCACGTTGTCTCTAGATATGTCCAGAGACTGGACAAATTCTACTGCCACTCTCATCTCCTTTGATGAGCCATCAGGTGAACCTACCTTTGTCGGAGGGGCTTTGTCGTACTATGCCCAGGAAGACGTGATTTACTCTGGTGTTGCTGGGAGACCCGCCGACTTTGACGGCGACTACGATGAGCAAAAAGATGACCCACCCACCCTGTGGTCACTTAAACCAGACAACAAAGGCGGCGGCACATGGTCAAGTGCCCTAGACGATAATTCATCTGTGACGAAGGGGTTCATCCGACCGATTGATGCTGCAATTGCGACGGGTCAAAAGCAGGCTTGGTTCCTAGGCGGTGTCGGCAGGGACGCTCAAACCCTCGGTGGCATGCTACAACTTGACATGGAAACCAAACAATTCGCCAACGTTTCATCTCCGTTTGATGGCGTCTGGCGAGGTAAACTGGCGTACATACCTAATTATGGTACAGAAGGAATATTAGTCGCATTGGGAGGCGGATACAAGGACGATCTGATCGATTTTGGGTTTGTGCAAGTCTTTGATGTGATTACACAAACCTGGTCCGAGCAAGCCACTACTGGAAGTAGGCCGACTCCCAGGAAAGATCACTGCGTAGCTGGCATTGCGTCCAACGAGCAATCGTACGAGATCTTCGTCTATGGAGGCTACAGCGGAGCTCACGGACCCGATAATGTGGCCTATGATACCATATCCATCCTCACCCTGCCGGCTTTCCACTGGATTGGAGTTCCTTACAGCCCAGTCACGCCACGTTTGGGCCATTCATGCCACGCCGTCGGTGGCAGCCAAATTTTGGTCGTCGGTGGGGGTGACCCATCAGCAGACGTCACTTCAAACGACGAGTCACGTTCAGAATACGCACAACTCGGCACCGCGGATCCCAATAAGCAAGGCCTTGCTGTATTCGATCTGACGAACCTCAAATGGAATGACCACTACGCTGCTTCGGCGCAACCCTACACGCAGGCTGACGCGGTCAAGCAGTATTATGCTGAAACTGGAGAGTATGTTAATGAAGCAAGAATTCAGAGTTCTCAACTGACAAATTGCAGCGCTTACAAAGGAGGGTTAAATCGAACAGTTGCGTCACTTATGCAGAAAGCAACGTTCAATACCAGTAAGTGCAGCGGGCCCCATTGAATAGCGCACCTACTAACACGAATACTAACTAGCTACACCCACCACCCCAACCAACTCTATAACGCCCCAGCAATCTGGGAAGCCGACAAGCAAAGGTGCGATAGCAGGTGGTGTAGTCGGTGGACTCGCTGCTCTCACTCTGATGGCAATCGGATTATTTCTCCTCGTTCGCCGACGGCGCAGGAGGACACAGCAAGCGGCAACGGAGCTACCTGGGAGTTCCCTGGACAACAAGCGAGTAACGGGCGCTTCCGAGTTGCATGACGGCCATCGGCCTCATGAAAAGGATAGTTATGTTATTCATGAGGTTGACGGGACGGGTGAGAAGCGGGTCATGGAAATGGAATGAGAGTCGGGGGCGGGGGGGTTGGGGGGGTTGAAGGAGTTGGAGCACCGGTGGCTGATATTCAGGCGGGAAACGCTGACAGGGATCTCAGCTTCGTTGTTGTGAGCCTCGTCGACGGCTCCTCAGATATGTTGGAATTAGTGCTGGGTTTGGGGATTCATATTGTATGACGTATACCAGGCTTTATGATCATCAATGGGAGAAGATGGGGTACTTATACTGGATACTGCAGTTTTTCCTTTGAAATAATGAGGACGGCTTCGCCACTCCTGTCAACTCTCGCTGATAGGAATGTTTGTCTGACGATAATAGTGATTACATCGGTGCAAAAAGAGAAAAGATGCGTTTGCCTCTAGTCTGTGGCTTCGTGGAGGAAATCGATACGAGGTGTTGCTAAAAACACAAATTGCCGAGAACTCGTGACAGAAGAAGAGAAATACAATAAAGCGCCAAATGGCGCGAGATAAGGCTGCGAAAGCGGTCACACATGTTTGGGCTATATTAAATTGCGTTCGTAACTGACCATACTACCATCTTTGCCCTAGCATATTCTAACAAGCAAGGTTAGTTGCTGTGGAGCCAACCACACCTGTGCCTCAATAACATCCTGAATGCTTCCCTTTTCCTCGGGATCATTTGTTGACTTCGCTGTTGGCCCAAGACCTCTAGTTACCGATGTGATTTGGGACACTTGTGCTGCATTGCTTGAAGAAGTATCTTCCATAGTGTCTGGTAACTGAAGCTCGGATCCCCCAGCTATGCCTCCAGATTTGGCATTAGGAGCACCCTGAGCGTCTAGATTCGGAAACACGCTCTTATGGAGGAGATTTAGCTTCTGTGACGGTATTTGCAGGCTGTACCAGAAGCCCGCACTTCTTGTGTTCTTTTGCCCAGTTAAGCACCGTCACAATGTTCTCGTCCGTAATCGCTGTCTCAAGTATTGCACTCTCAATTAGATCTTCGTATTTCAGACACAGCTTCTCACCCTCGAGGTCTACAAGAAGTTGTGCCAAGTTTTCATTTACTGACACAATGACAAATGCTATCTTGATAAGGGGAGAATGGTTGTTGACCTCGTCTTTCGGGCGTACCAAGATTGAAAATGTGTTGTTCTTGTAGTCTGCAGCTTTGAGGGACCCTAAATGGAGGGCTTGGAGTATTTTTCCTGCCAGAGTAGAATGGTCATTGCGTTTGCTGTACTCGAAATTCGGCAAGTAGGCATTGGTTCTAAAAGGGACACAATGATGGCTGTTTGATCAGGACCTGGTGCAGAATGTGCTCTCTTCGACACTCCCGTTGATACATCATTTCTCTCTATCATTTGATCTGAAAGACGTCAATAGGTCAACGACGCTTTCCCATCTACTCTCCCCTCCACTTCTCTCTCCTTCTTCGTTTCATGTTCATTTCTACGATCTCTTCTACGCCTTTTTCATTACTTGCCAACACGCTTTATGTTATGTTCCTTTTTTATTTCACGCTCGCTTCCTACCACGTTCCTTGTGACGCTTCTTCCTTCCGTAGCTGCCCTTCTCCCCCTTTCATGCTTCCTTTTCCGCCTATTGCCCTTTAGCTCCACTATTATACCCTCCCTACCTGGTAGGCTTGGCTCATTTTTATCATACTTTACGGTCTTATTTTTAAAAGGGTCGAGACAGATGAGACAAACGCGGACAGAATCAAAGGCGATCGTCTATATCGCGAGGATGCTAAGAATGGCAGCCTTGATGATGTCTCACCGGCACTCCCATGGGCCCATGTAGGCGGTATGCGTTATGGGAAAAACACATAAACGTCGTTGATTATTTTACATATTTGTTCTACGGTTCTGTCAGAACAATTGATCTGGTGTATAGGCTGTTAGTTTCACTGCATCTTCCAAAAGACTATCAAAAATTTGAAAGCTATTGGGCCCTTCTACCAAAAGAATTTATGCATCATGCGTTCTTATAGGGCAACTTATTTGGAATACCCCCTACATCTCGTCTGAGTCTGCTTGTCCGAAGCATTCAAACAAGCCAGGGATTGTCTGAAGCTCAAGACGTGTCAACTGGACCAGATGCTACGCCCAGGGGCTCGACTTCCGCAGACATCCTGTCCGTCCGCCACAAAAGAAGCCCGCCAATATGGTGACAAACATAATGTCCGCGGCTATTCTTGACACATGAGGAAGAAATGCTAACACTCAGCTCCCGATCAAAATTGATCCTTTGCAAATAAGCACCCAGATTGTTTTCCTTCAGCACCTCAGTCATACCACTATAGGTGATCGGATTGCTGGTCCAGGCGCCAAAAATTTTAACGGACACGTCGCTCTGGTTGAATGACTTATAATTGTCATATGGAAGTCTCCCTCCCGGAGTTTGAATGATAGTGAAGTCATGTGCTTGCTTGATGGCGGAGTCACGCGCTGGGACGTCCAACGGTCGTGATTCTTCGGCTTCTGTGGCCCAAAGCCAGAATCGGGATTCTTCTGTGCGGAAATGCCTGTGAATGTTTGTTAGTAAGGGGGTCGCGCAAGGGTGTACGGCGGTGTATACTCGAATTTTTGCACCCCGATCGGCCCGTTACTTGGAGTGATTTCGAAGCGTCCATTTTCGTCCAGAGGGAGAGGTGGTTGGTCTGCAGAGGAGAGTGGGAATGATATTGACAGCCTTAAACAATGTGTAATGACTAGGGTCAGAGATAGAGTACTAAGATACATCTTGGATCGTACGTCTAGTGTCGGAAAAGGTTGGTAAACGTTGGAAGTGAGATTGGAAGACTGGGCTTAGGGAAAATATATATTCTCGCGATTGATGATAGGAGCCTTATTGAGCGGCCTACTCTCTAAATAGTAACAAGCGCGGGACAAGGATACTTGAAAGTGTTTCACATGCTGAGACAGCGCTGCCCAGGTTCTCAAAATGATTACTTGGTGGCAGTAAGCTTTGTTTATGCTTGAAGCGACATGAATTGCTTGACAAGTCTCATCCTAAGCTCGCTTTTAATCAAAGAAGGGCTTCTTCGCGCAATTGCTCTTCATCAACGAGATGTCTATAGTGTACGCTTGCAAGGCTGTTTCAGACTACAACGCGGATGGTCTCAGTCAATTAACCTTCAATGCGCATGCAAGACCATAATAGCCATTCGAGGAGCGCTACTGACCTCCAGCTTCTGTTCATGCGTTTCCTGCTATTTCCATTATAGATTCGCTGTCTACCATCCTGGGAGGTCGACCTATGTTTGGAGACTCATTAAACTGGAGATAGTACATCATATCGAAACGAAGAATAAAGGGTGGTAGCGGACGGGCTTTCATGTCCGATGTCTGCGGGAACCGTCTGATGAAGAGGAGTCATCGCTGTCGTCCACCTTGATCGAACCACCTATCGACAGTCAGTTCCGGCTTTGAGGAATCAATTTCTCCAGCCTACTCACATAATCTTCCCTGCTGCGAGCTTGCCGCGAACGCCATTGCGCGTACTTCCTGCTGGTAGCTATGACTGTGTAGAGGTGTGGAAAGTTGCCAAAGCTCCATTTAGCCTCAGTCTCTTCTGCTGTATCTTCTTCACCTACGGTGTCCACGTCTATTTTGACCACGTCTTTCCACATACCTCCTGGAACCTTGTTGGAGTCAACGGATCGACCCAACGAAAGCCAAGACACGATGGATCGAAGCGCAGCCTGGTGAAACAAACAACGATGGCGATGAAATCATAATGGATCACGCGGCGGCAAGGCTGATCAGTATTCTCCATGAAGCCTAAGTTTCACGAATTGAAATTGAAGAAGGAATCCTACGTTGGCCCGCATGAAGAGGCCATCACAAGTGGATGGTTGCCGTTCCTCCTGTCAGCTAAGCCTTATTCAACTAGGTAAACACGCGACCAATCACGTCACGTCGCTAAATGGCAAGGCTGTCTATTGATGTTAGGTCAATGAAGACCAACTTGACCATGGATTTGGTTTTGCAACCGTGCTAAATAGTGGACAGAACCGTTGTCTCAATTTGGTGGCTTGAGCGATGATCTTTGCGGCATCGATATGATCGACGCTGCACTGTCTGATGACCTCTGCAGCTTGCATACTCGATCGAGAGAATGTAGCCATACAACAAAGCCGGTGTCTTGATTTCGGTGAATGTAGAAGTAAAGAATTGTCGCCCCAACCCGCTTCACGACTCTTCATGAGGCATGCTGCGATGTTCAAGTTTGGCTATCGACGTATTTTAGTTCATTCATGGCCGTTGAGGAACCCTCATCTGTGATAGAGGATCACCTTCCTGGTCTGTTGCAAGGTGTGGGGACTGCGACCAGGTCTTTAGAAGGCACAGCCATGAGGCTGTTTTGTGAGGTCTCCAGTATGAATTGCCCGCAACGTCATAGCTGAACGTGATACATTTCTCCTGAAAAGCCTTCTCTAGAGAGGCGATAGGTACTTAAGAGTGCAAGTTCTCTTCGCACAGTGTCTTACTCAAGGCAATATCCAAAGACGCTCCGCATCTCAACTACCCCAAAACACATCCAGAACCCCCATATCAGCCCCCAAGATGCAACGACTCCAACTCATATCGCTCTTCTTGAGCGCTGCTCTTGCGGGACCAACGCCTCAAACGGGGGGTTCTCGCATAGCAAGCTGTGTGCACGGCACCGCACAAACCAAGTACACTGTCGAAAAGCAAGAGAAGGTGACAGGCGACGTCATCACAGGTGATTATACCGTATCTGGTGGTAAGTTCCAAGCCTTACACCCCGTCAATCAATGGTTTGTTAGGCTAACCCTGACAATCCAGGTGATTCCCTAACCGACAGCTCGACCTTCGCTAGCGGCGTCACAGTCACCGTCGGCGGCACTCTCGGCCTCAGCGAAATCGCCAGTGTGGGACTCACAGCCACCGTTGCTTCTACGGAAACAAAGTCCACAACTCAGGGTGCGAATATCGAGTGTCCTGAAGGGCCGTGGAAGTGCGCTCTCGCTATTTATCCGGAATTGCTGGAGGTCTCGGGCCAGCAGGAGCAGAAGAACAAGTATATCAAGACTTGTGACAAGAATTTTCCGGAGCCTTATACCGCGCGCTTTCCGGTTGAAGGCGATAGTGGTGGGATTAGGTCGAGAGTGGAGGTTTGCGCTTGCAAGAATTTTGACCATTGGGGAGATCAGGGCTCACCAGAAATTAAATGCGACGGTTGTGCATTGTAGATTAGCGTTGTCGTTTGGGGTTCTGAGATTCATGTCTGGCTGGCTTGTATATTAGCAATTGTGCTGAAAGGACTCGTTTCAATACTCGATTAGTCTCGGACATCAACTTGAATTAGCATTATTGGCCTCTTTGTCAAAATAAGATAGCAAATGCTTTCGAAACCCCATTTAAAATAACCACGATCGTACTCCCCTGCCTTCTCTTTCGCGAACCTCAAAAAAGCGAGGGAACGAATGCTGATCCAATTGACCGGAGACGAACCTAATCCCCATCTTCCATGCCAACCTTGTCAATAGCCGTGGTACTCTCACGTCTCTGCTTTGCCCCCACTTTCAACCGTTCCCAGCGTTCCCTATACTTGCCGACAACACCCTTCAGCTTCTCGTTTTCCCTCTTCAGACTCTGCATCTCTTTCTCCACAGCTTTCACCCTGCTATCAAGTTCCGCTTTATCTCCAGCTGCGCCACCAGCATCACTAGCAGCAGGACTGCATTTCATACCAGCCCGAATACTCTGATGTAGTGCCCCATGACTCATTTGGCTACTGACTTCAAACTGCCACAGCCGTCTGCTCAGCTCGTCGCACATGCCTCTAAGCCCATTGTTCTCTAGCTCGAGCTCTTCTAGTGTCTTGCCGCTTGCGGTCTTGATCCCTGCCGTTCCAACCATGTTACTCTTCCTGAGCTTACGGCTGATCTCTGGAGATTGTCCTGGCGTTTCCCGTGCGTCGACGAACTCATCCGAAAACTCATCTTCGCCTGCGCTATTTTGACGCTGGTGTTGAGATACTGGGTGCCGTGCTAAGATGCTGGCGTAAGGTAGCGTGCCGCCTGTGACTGGGACCACATAGAAGGATTCTGCGGTGTTGAGCCCAGTCGTCCCGGCGTCTTCATGAAGCGCGCGCAGGGCGGCAGGGGAGAATAGTCGAGAGTATTCAGGGGATGCAGTGGCACGGGTTTTGGGTTTTGGGCGGGTCGGAGGAAGAATGGGTGGCGGGATGGATGGAGGGCTGGTACTCGGTAGGGTTGCGGGTGCAGCGGTTTCGGAATCCGGATTGAGGGGAAGACCAGCAAAGGCGAGGGGAGCGGACAGTTTGGAGAACAGGGTCTCAAATGTTGAGTAGAAGCGGTTGAAGGGCTCGTCTGGTTTGGCTGTCGGAGACTGCTGTTCGGCCTCCTTCGACGGGGACCTTTGGACATTTAAGGCTTTGAGTGCTGTATTCGATGGCACATAACCTTTCTCTGAAAGATTCGTATCGTGTGAAGCCCGCGATGGAGGGTCGACCAAGCGTGATCGTCTCGGCGGGCTCACAATCTTGCCCTCCGCATTTTGTTGATTTAGGGTAGGAGAGGAAACCTGGCCGCTCCTCCTCTGTCGATTTGTTGGGATACCTCTTGCAGTGGCTAAGTTGCTGGCAATCGAAGAGCTTACTTCGCGTTGAGGACGATGCGCTGTTGAGGATTGATGCGCCTCAGCAAGGCTACCATGCTTCTCTGGTGGTTGTACATCAGCAGGACGCGTGTTAGCCGCATTTTGAGAAGCCGTCTTGATCTCCGCAGCATTTAATATAGGTGCCTCTTGAGTCTTTGGGTGCTTGCTGCGAAATTGAACTATCTGGGAAAGCTTCTTGTGATGCTGCTCAAGTAGCTTCAACGTTCTGAAGGCCTGGTCGCAACGTAAGTAAGAGCTGGACAGACTTGCAATTTGAGGAATACCTCTGAATTGCTGGTATCTTTGGCCGCCTTTGCAAACTGACCAGCCGCTTGATCGTGCCCATCTACGGCGGCTGTGGGAGAATCGGCCTTGGATGCTTTGCGAGCGTAGGTCTGGGCCTAGCAAAGGTAAGATGTCAAGTTTACACATCAAATCAAGTTCTTACCAAGACTAAAGGTGCAGACTCCATTTTCGATGACGCGGTCTGGCCATTCACCAACTTGTAAAAAGTTGACGCCTTGGGTGACCGCCGGTTGGGTCCATCAGGTGCACCAGCCACAGGTTGATATTAAGCTGTCACATAAGCTTTATCCCGGCTATTATCCGGAGATAGCGTGGTGTGGGGACGCTACTCTAGCCTCTAGCCGTACTGAAAAGCAGGGAAGGTGCGTTGCTTCTAGCACTGGCAGCGTCTACCTACGTTACCCTATAAGTATTGCTACACATACGCTTGCAGGCAGTCCAGACACCCTATGTGCCTTCATACAATGGCATAATAGCACATCAACAGCGGACTGTCCGCCTTCGATACTCCTAATGGACAGCAGCCAGGAAATCTCTCCTTCACCCTCCACGTCATCCAAAGGTCTGAAAGGTGCCATCGCGAAGGCACGTATCAATCGCAGAGCCGAGACACCTGCTGGGTCTATCAGTTATGCAGACAATGACACCGAGCGTGGCGGCGTCCGAAACTCTGTGGACTCCCTCATAGATCGCGCTCGCAGCACACGAGTGTCCAGCGTGGACGACGGCTTACCTGCTGGACCAAGCAATCTTTCCAAACTCGTTCCTGGTCGCGTCAAAAAGAAGAAGAAGAAATTGGAAGAGGCCAAACAAGCATTGAAAGAAGCAGAAGACAACCGCGGGCGAAGCGCTGAGGATCAAACAGCCACTGGTGCTTTATCCCCGTCTACCACAGACAACAGAAGCCGGAGTACCTTGGGAGACGGGAATGGAAGTATCACAACACATGAGTCGGATCCAGAATCGTGAGTTTACCGGATTTCCTTCCCTTCTTCCACGCGGGTAAACCCCCGCCAAGAATCGGTCAGCATTCGACCGCCTCCGCATGCAGCCGTGAATCTCAAGACAAACTAGCAATGCTTCATGATGGCTATTGGAGGAGGTAGAGGTAGCTTTGCAAGGATTCCACATGGCCAACATTGTTGACACTGGATTGCCTTGACTATTCTCTCCCCTACTGTCAGACTATTACCTACCATTACTGATCAAAGTCCTTGCTGACAATACGCCTTTCTTTTAGCCCCGAAACTTCTAGACCTGCTTTGACATCACACAACTCCCATATTGGGTATTTGACCTCTACATCACCCTTAATCAAGACCAGCAATACGGACGGGCTTCCAGAGCCTCAAGCCGCGGACAGCCCCGACTTCCATAATCCCCAATACCAGAAATCGAACACACTGCCTCCAGACTCGATCGATAACGCTAGTACATCTAATCTGGCGCCTCAGCATGCTGCTACTTTCAGTACGAGAAGAGGCTCATCTCCAGGTGGAAGCCAGAGCAGGGGGGTATCGCCTGGAGCACGAATCAAAGACAAGCTTACACTAGGCTCAAGAAGAAAAGATGGTAGCCCGCCCAAGAGTCCAACTAGAAGTTCACTGGCCTCTGGCTCAAATATATCACTAGGTGACCTAGTCAAGAGGAAGAGTAAGAGGACTAGCGTGGACATGGGCAAGGGATCTGAAGCGATAAACGGTGTTCCATCGATTAACGTTGTGGACGCAAATACAAATCCAAAGGATGTTCCCAGAATTAACACAAACCCAAGTACGCCCACCAGCGCAGGACTCCAAGCGCCAGAGACTCTTGTCACACCGCCCACTCCAGAGGACACACGGCGGACTTTGCCAGAGAGTCCAAGCGCAAAAAGCCGACCGTCTTCCGCTTCGGCGGCCAGCTCGAATATCGTGGTGTCTCCTTCTGGAAATATGATCTCGCACAGACGGATCCGTTCCGATACATCCTCGACAATACCAAGCAAGCTATCGCAGGCTATGCCCCCGCCACTTACACCAATGGCTGAAGAGTCGAGAACGCCTGGTGGCACCACAAGGGCAGCATCACAGAGTTCAGCAAGTGCTGGGTTTTTCTCTTCCGTATTTTCGGCAGCACAGAACATGACGAATACTCTAACAAATACCATTGGCAACCCCACGCGTTCACGGAGCTCAACTGGCACCAATGAAGATGGCATCGGCCAAATACCTGCCGAAGAGATGCAGTCCGTAGCTAGTGAAGGCGAAGAAAAGCACGTCGAGGAGCAAAAGCCTCTGGCGGTGCATACGTTAGGCTCTGGAGACCTTAGTCTCAGCCACCTCGGCATTTCGACGGAGTCTCTCGTGACGAATAATTCGCCTAATGGGTACGCATCTGGCGGGGAAAAGAACAAAAGGGAGGTATCAGTACGGCAGGATGAAGCAGCAGCAAGAGCGGAAGATGCGTCTGCCGCTCGGGCAGTCTCTGCGGCTTATACGGAAAAGTCCTTAGGGGAAACTCCGGTGGCCGAGGATACCGCATCCGTCAGACGAACAAAACCAGCTTATGCGGGCAGTATTGAAACCGGGGATAAGACGCCGCCCCCCGGCAGTATCTACGAAGGGGGGGACTCGATACGACGCAGTGGAAGCGTCAGAAGTCGAGTTGGTGGGCGCGTGCGAAAGCATCGTAATAGCTCTTCTGCGACTGGAAATACCATTGGCACGACCGTCCTTGCTGGCGCAGCATTAGCCAATCCAGCAGGTTTCAAGGCAGGAAACCTCACACTTGCTAGCAAAAAAAGGAACAGAGAATTTCATCAGCTTTTTAGAAGTGTTCCAGAGGACGATAATCTAATTGAGGACTACAGCTGTGCTCTACAACGCGAAATAATCTTGGCCGGGAGACTATATGTCTCTGAAGGCCACGTCTGCTTCTTCAGCAACATCCTCGGCTGGGTGACCACACTTGTCATCAGCTTCAGCGAGGTTGTTTCCATGGAAAAGGAATTCACTGCCCTCGTTTTCCCAAACGCCATCGCCATCCAGACTCTACATGCACGTAACACTTTCCGAAGTTTGTTGAGCAGAGAAGCCACATACGAGCTGCTGATCGGCATTTGGAGAATATCACATCCTAATCTGAAGAGCTCAACCAATGGTGCTCGTTTAGCTGTAGGCACCGGTGACAAGACGGAGAAGGTCGATCCGAGTGGTAGTGATGACATTAGTGAGGTCACTGATGACCTGGAGGACGTTGATGAGGAGGACCAGGAAGATGATGAAGAAACAGGCAGTCCGACTGAAAACGGCGGTGGCAGTATTGCGGGCAGTCTCGGTGATGATAGAGTGACAGCTCGAAAAGCATCAGCTTTAGGCGTCGCCGCTGGAGCAGCTGCTGCACCTGGTCCCGCTGCGAGTGAGACAAAGGCAGCTGAGAAAGCTGCCGTTGCTAGCGCCGCAAGCGCCGACTTCCCAGGGCCTTCAAATCACGCGCCTTCTGAATGCCCCGACCAAGCGACTCACTACGACAAAGCTCTTGCAGATGAGATCATCAATGCCCCTCTTGGAAAGGTGTACTCGATGACCTTCGGACCAGCCTCTGGAGGCTTCATGTCGAAATGGCTTGTAGACGACATGAAGTGCACTGACCTCCAATTCGAACATGATGGTAAGGGGTTGACAGATGAAACGAAATCACGATCTATGTCGTATATCAAACCGTTGTACGCACCAATAGGACCCAAGACAACAAAATGCCTCGTTACAGAGACGTTAGACTTCATGGATCTAGAAAAAGCGGTTTGCATAACGGCCTCAACCCAAACACCTGATGTCCCCAGCGGTGGCGTCTTCGTTACCAAAACTCAT
Organism: Bacidia rubella; assembly: GCA_032158265.1. NCBI lineage: Eukaryota > Fungi > Ascomycota > Lecanoromycetes > Lecanorales > Ramalinaceae > Bacidia > Bacidia rubella. Next base: position 1,314,430 of record JAVTIF010000012.1, on the reverse strand, counting down.
TTCTGCTTCATGTGGGCCCCCAACAACGCCACCCGCGTGATCATCAATTATACGATTGAGTGGACGGGCAAAAGTTGGCTCAAAGGTACCCTTATCTTGAACCCCTCCCACGCATAAGAGAGCCATACACTAACGTGCTCATTCAGGTCCTATCGAGAAAGGAGCCACTGACGGGCAAACAACCTACTGCAATGACCTAGTCAAAGCGCTCAAAGCCGGCGTCTCCTCCAAACCTCCACGAATTAGCACCGGTCTCGCCAAGAAAAAGGGCGGAAAACGTCGCCTCCGCTCTAGCTCCGACTCTTCCAAAACTGTCACACCTGGCCCGTCGGCATCAAACGCCGCAGCCCAACGATCAACTTGGGGGCCGTTGGAACCACTGCATGGTATACTCAGCCCAATCACGGATATCTTCGCTCCATTCATCTCAGCAAATGTTATCATAACGGTCTTACTGATCATCATGTTGTTCAACTATCTCCGTTCCCCATCTGCCTCTTCTCGACAATCACAGCTCGGCTTCCCACCCTCATTGCGGAACTCTGCGGATCGGGTCGCCGCATTCGAGGAGCTCTGGAGGAGGGAGGAGAGCGATCTGTGGGACTGGTTGGATACGAGAGTGGGTGTGCGAGGTACTTTCTATCCTGAAAGTGCTACTGGGGAGAAATTTGGGAAGAGCAAGAAGCGGAAAGGGTTGAAGCAGAAAGTCATCGAGGATGCGAAGATGAGTGAGCGCCAGGTCAGGGAAGCGATTCGAGTTACGGAGGAGAAACTTGGGGTGCTGAAGAGGACTGTGGAGGGTGAACAAGAGGGTAGCGAGAGTGAAGCGGGCAGCAAGGCAAGGGAAGAGGAGGTCCAGAGTGGGGAATGAGTGAGCGACTGAATGTTTTGGCTTGTTTGATTTGAGATAAGGAAGGCATCTTCTTGTCTAGCGTTCTAGCGGTAGCTTGTTTGAGGCATTTATACCCCTATTCTTCTCCGCCTGTGAAGATTTTCACTATGACGGCCCAGCTCCTGCGTCTTCGGCACCCTACCATTTCGTTCTACTACCTTTCAAACCAATCCCGTATTCATAAAAGCGATCACTACAATCCGTGTTTTCACCTTTCCTTACTCCTTACGCCCCCTCCAAATCATTCATTGCGCGCGTTGATCTCACACACCACTTGCAAATTCAGGAACCCCGATCCCTCACGAAAGCCGACTAGCTCTCCCCAGGCTCAAATACCACCTTCCCACCGCGTTGCTCCCCAGGCTTCAATCTCCGCCACTCCACAAACCGTTCATGTCCCAAACTATCCACCGCGAGCATCAAATCGAAATCCTCCCTATTCCTGGGCGTCTTGTACAACCACCTATCCGTAACACTATTCATCCTACTCCTCACCATCCCCGTCCTCGCCGCGATCCCTTCCTCATCAATCCTCTCGATCCAGTGCTTGAACAGCTTTTCTTTGTCTTTGAACATGCCGCTCGCGAAGTCGAGGCGGATCTGCCCGGGATCGTTGGGGGAGGTGGAGGTGATTAGGGGGAGATATTGAGATGCTTGTGCTTTCTGGCTGGCTATGGTGGTGTTGTTGGAGAGACCGAGGCTTTGTTCGGCTTGCCTGACGGCCTTTTTGAGGAGGGTGATGAGGACGGCTTTCGTATTTTCGGTTGGGTGTTTGAGGAGGGGGTCGAGGGCTTTCAGGACTCGCTCGAGGCCGGCGCGGTCGGCGAGGTTGTCGGTGTCGATCCGGTCGAAGCCTGCGCTGCTTATGGGTGGGTGGGCTAGTAGTTCGGGGTTCTTGAGGCAGTCGGCACCGAGGACGACGAAATGTAGGGATATGTGGTGGATTTGGGCTCGGAAGGTGCGGATTAGGTCAAGGAGGTAGAGATAGAGTTTGCCGTTGATGTCGTTGGGGGGAGCATTGCCAGCTTTGGAAAGCATGATGGAACGAAGGTCGTGACCCTTTAGGGGCGATGCGGTATGATCTTGCAGCCATTCGCCTGTTTCGCTATCGAAGAGTGTGCTATATGGTTATTCAGTACTTTGAATACGGGCATGTTGGTGCGTGGAGAATCGGCTTACGGGTTCGGTGCTTCAAATCCTCGAAGGGAACTGCCGTATGGTAATAAGATTCCTGTTGCTGTTAATTTCTGAGCGCAGATGCGCACTGAGGGATCCATATTGAAGTAATGGCGCTGTTGTTGGTCAAACGCGTACATGTCATGGGTGACTATCAAGCGTTTGGTTTCAGTCGTTGCCAACGACAGGTTAGATGTGAGAATTTTGAGTAGATATCTCCATTGACGTTTCAGGAGGCGTAAGCAAATTGATGAGCGCCCTGATGACCACCTTCTAGTGTGTAAGTCCGTTTCACTTCGGTGCTGAATCTTCTCAACAAATTCTGCTACAGGCGGCGCAATCTTCGTTGCAAGAAGGGTAACCAATTCGACTGGAATGCGAGTCGAGTACCACAGATGTAGCATCGCTTCAGAGCTGGCGGTCGAATCGAGCTCGATTGCCATAAGAAGAAGGATGGCGTTCCTAGCAGTGACAGCATGATCTCTGTCGTTGATGACCATCGTACATATACCTGGATATAGTGGCTCTATGCTGTTGACGGTAAGCAGCACATTTCGCAGATCTCCGGAAGCTAGCGGTGGGTGTCATTGAACGGTTCATGTAGGAAACGCGTCTCGACGTTACCTGCAAAGCACAAGTTGAGGTCGTCCCTGTATGCAAGACCCTCATTGTGATCCAGTTTAAGAAGGTCGTACGCTGGCATGTCCCCCCATAGTGATTTTCTAAGGATATTCGAGTTGACGATGGGCTTCTGTCTGATAAAAAACCAGGGCGCTCTTCCTTCTCTATCCCAAGATGGCTTCCAGTCTTCTCGAAGAAGCTCGTACTCGCAATCCAATTTATGGAGAGGTGCATGCTTGAGTTGACATCTCAAACTACAGTACTGCTCGGTTTCAGCCATACCCTGATCAAGTAGAGGATTGTGAGATCTACCTTTACCAAATAGCATCTCCCACACGCTTGCTCCGCAGGCTCCCCACAGATGTGTGGTCTGCCATCGCTATCGTGATCGATATTGGCACATCCCACTGTAGAGCTATCCCTTGGAGCTTTGTTATCGCCTGATATCGATTCGGCGATTGCAGAGAATGACGCGCTGGGTGTAGCGAAGTACCTGTCCATGGCTGTGGCGTCTGTATCGCTAGATTCCTTTTGTTATGAGCAGATATTGTTTAGATAGTAATTAGAAGCCTGTACGTCTTAGGTATGGGCCAACATTATGCCAAAGGCAAAATGCAGGCGTTTTTGATCGCCGCCCTGAGGCAAGCAGTCAAAGAAACCAGCGGAGGCTGACCAGCTTACTAAAGCTGGCAACTCCGCTACGGTCTTGGAATGATGCCCTTGAATTGAATGAAGCGTGACAGATTAGGGTGTTGAGATGGTATCGATATGGGACAGGCTTTATTTTTGCGGCTCTTTAGTAGCAGTCTTGCTCGGTGTTCCCCTAGGGCTATTAGAAGCACCTCGTTTCATTAAATTTGAGAAGAAGCTCTGAAGCTGCTCGTTCTGCGCCTTCATATCAGGGGTAGATAATGTAGCTCCTTCGCCTTTGCCCTTGGGCGTTACTTCTTCTCCATCCTTCCCACGACTTGCGGAGGCGTCCCTCCTTGACTGTGTTTGAAGCTTTCTGACGACATCATCTGCATCTACTTGAATACCTCCCATGTTGACCTGTACCGGCCCAATTTGATCCGCCATTCGGTCGTGAGTGCTTACAGATGTTGAGGCAGTATTCATGCTGAAGGTTGATGACGTGGCTGAAGAGGCCGCACATTGCTCGTCCTCCACAGTCAATCGTGCTAGAGTCTCCTGTTTTGATGCAAGAAAGCTTTGCATGCTTGGCACAGTGATCTCGATGCCAGGCTTTTTGTTCGCTTCTTCCTTCTGAGATGCTTGGGGATCTGCTATGGTTGATTCAAACAGATACGTCACTGTACATTCAAGGGCTTTGTGGAAATCCTCGCCTGTTGAAGAGCTTTCATTCGCAGGCATCTGTTCATTCATATCGATATCATTCCCCCATTTACTGCTGACACCCTCGACGTCGAATCCCTCGCGAATCACGCGTATTTTGCCCCAAGAGTCCCAATTAGGTGGGACCAAGATCTTATCTCTGTCAATAACGTTGTGTTTCAGAGCCTGCTTCTTTAGTGTCGAGTGTATTCCAAGGGACGATTGTATGAGCGTGGGTAACGAATTGGTGAGTGAGCTGGACGTGTAGATAAGAGACGCGCCATCTAAGCTTAGTTAGAGGGCCCTGGTATAATAAGACGCTGCAGCTTACGCTTCATCAGTACTGTGCGAAGACTTTGTAGAATGAAATCGAAATCTTCTTCCCGCCAATTTTGCTCGATCTCCAGTGCATTGATCCTTTCGGCCTGCAAAGCTCCGTTAGTCTCTCATATGCTGGAAGTTAGACAGCATGGGAGATACGAACGTGTTGGCAAACAACGCAAAGCGGCAAGCCCAAAGGCTCGTCCCATTCCCCTTGACTCAGCGGTATCGTAACGTTTGAATCAGCGCTGCCTGACGAGCCAGTTCCCTCGTAAGAGACATTTCGCTTCTTCTCCTGCCAGTCTCTCATGGTCTCTTCCAATGCTTCTTTACTCTCGTTTGACAGAGAGGTTGTGATGCTTCGTATCAGTGTAATCCAATCTCGAATCTGCCGTATCCAGGACCATGGGTTGTTCCAATCCAACAAGAAAACGAGAAGGCTTCGAGGGATCATTTGCGGCGTGAAGAGCCGTTTTAGAAGCGGAGCAAAGGCAGGAGAAGGTTCTGAAAGAGTATATATGGACAGTCGTGCGAGTGTGTCTGGTGTATAAGTTAGCATTTGGTCAAGCGATTGCACAATGCCTGAAAAGGTACCCTCATGGTCTGCGTCAAGCACGTTCTGGTAGGTATAGCCAAGTGCAAAGTCGTTGGCAATGATAGGCTTCTTCTTATGTCTCGCCTGAGGCTTCTTGGGGGCATCGGATTCTAGGGCTTCAAGAAATTCTTTTTGTGTTGCGGGTGTGCCTCCTATTCAATGTTAGATCCATATGGGTGGATGGAAAGACGTCATAGACTGACCAAGCGCAATCACGTTCTTCTCCGGTAGCTTCTTGCCAGTCGCAACGCTATCCAGCATCGAGGACCAGAGACCCTTGTCCTCCTCGCCCTTGCTCTTTGGCCTGTCATGATTGCTCGACTGCGTTTTCCTCGAATTCTGCATGTCGGTTCTTAGGTTCCCTATTCTTCTATTATCATGAACAGATTATAGCAGCCCTCATGTCGACGTTGCATTGTAATTTACTTGCATGTAGCTGCGTAATCAAACAGAAAGACGAACAAAAACGCGCCAAGGCTGGGATCGCGGCCCACCCAAATTGCAGCGGCCCGGACCTTTCAACTGGGAGTATTTTACCCCTGACCTCGTGAGTACGAGTAGACGCAGGACAATTCCCATGCTCACAAGGCGAGTCGAGCCTAATGAGAAGCTATGTCGCAAAGACCAACTAGTCACAGACTCGTCGTCCCCTCACCAGTATCAGCCAACAAAGGTGTTCGTGCCCTCTCTCGCATTCACAAATAATTGCTATCGATCGTCATAGCTTTTTAGATACTCTAATCCTCCTTCCATTAGAACACATCATCAGACTAGTGACGAGTCTACTTTGAGATGGAGATTCTTGACCACCTACCAGCCATCTATTGTATTGGAGCGACTGCTTTGGCAGCGCACAATGCCCGTAAGAGCACAAGGCTCGCTGGTCGCATTGCTTGAGGCGAGCACTACACTGTATCTGGCTTTGCGGATCATGCATGCATCATGTCTCTAAAAAAGGCATTAGGTATTTGAGCGGCAATTTGAACGGGCTAATATTGACTGCAAAATCTTCCGCGAGCCGCCATGTCGGGTCTACAGCACATCAATTGCCCATTTGATTACATAAATAGAGTATCATGGTCAACGACCTCCAGATCTCCTTCTTCGGAGTCAATACATCTTCGCACTGCCTTGGGTTTTTTTCCGTTTCAAGCAAGCAGCCTGTTCGATAGCGAGAACTATATTCCTGAAGAATACCTTTAGTCAGCAAACGTGTTTGAGAGCCAAGTTCATTACATCAAGGACGAGAGGTTACTGGATAATGAATCTCCCATATTCATGTCGTCTTATGTTGGCGGTCGTCACTCTCTTTCAGATGACACAAGCCGATTCTCTCCCTCCGCTTCCCAATAACGCGCTTCCTATAACGTTTGAACCCAGTCTTAGCGCCTTCGTCACATATAAGCCTACTAAGATCGATCTATCCTCTTTTTATGCAGCATCAATCCCGCCCTTACTGAATTTCGCATACGACAACGATTTCACTCGCTTGTTAGACCCCGTCATTTCTTCCGCAAATGACCTTACACTACGAATCGATGGTGAGCTTCAACTTCAAGGCTACGAATTGACGCCTGGCTACACCAATCGAGAATATGCAATCAAGCTGATCTACTCGGCGCTTTCTACCGTCACCTCTACGGGATCGTTCTTCGAGTCTGAGTATTTTGTAAGTAACTCCAGTACGGTTTTAGGAAACCTTACCTACGCATCTACAATTGCACCGCCCACGCCATTACAATTGCCATGGCCCGGTAATCGAACACCTTTCCTTTATTACTATTCGCCACGGTGGTACCACAGCTGGTTTGATGTGCCCAACCACAGCAGCTCGGGAAATCTCTCAATGGCCCTTACTACAATGATGACAAAGGTAGCGCTGTTTACCAATAGACAAAACCCATTAGATGCCATGGATACATTCAAAGAGGGATACAGTTTGAGTATCAAAAGTGAGCCTGTCCTTGCGGCAGGTCAAGCGTTGCCAAATCTGCTCGATTTCGCGGGTGTGCTAGATATGTGTGGGCAAGCGTACACAACAGGCTTGGAGTGGAAGGACGAGCACCAGAATCTTGGTTTGCTTCTAGGGCTGGAGTGGGTGGATGAGGGCGGTCAAGTAGTCGCTAATTGGACCCTGAGATATGAGGGTGTCATTTGAATACTACATTGAGGTGGGTCCAATGCTTTATCCCCCTGGTGGCCACATCTGCACCACCTTCGCGCTGAGGGATACGCCAAATTCTTGGGGGTTTCGAGGGGGTTGATGAGCGGGTTCCGGGCGGCTTGTCGTCTATCTCTGTTTCAGGGGCCGCTCCAAGGGGGGCGTTCCGAATCGAGTCTAGCGCGAAGGAGGGGCAGATGCGGCCACAAATAGAAACACAACCTCGTTGCTCAAGTCTAACTTCATCCCGTACCGTAGCAATGTTGAGACAAGAGTCCAACGAAAGAATAACTCAAGATCATGAAGGGAAGTGTCAGAGATAGCTGACCTTCAGACGGCACTCTTTTACTTAGCGAAGGGGTCGCGGCCAACTTAAGCAGCTGAGCTCATTGGCTTGGCATATGGTGGCTGGATTAGGGCGAGGCTACAAGGCAGAGCAGCAACCGGAGACGCCAGTCTTGCTCCACGTCAACTCTGCCCCGTTCCAGCCTCTACAATGAATTCAAAGGTCTCCATTAAGATCGAGGTGAGCTTCCTAGCTTGAAACGATATCATGGATCAATACCTTGCTTTTTTCTTCCTTCGCAAAGTTGCAAGATGATCCAATTTGATGTCTGCTAGTTTTCTGAGTACCTCACGCTGTCGCAATGTACCTGATCAACACCTCTTCGCTGAAGATATCTGAGTTTCAAGGGCGCAATGTTCCAAAGTATGCCATACTGTCCCATACTTGGGGTGAAGAGGAAGTCTCTTTTGTGAGATTCTAAGGTGAAGATTGCTCATCTCTAAAGGGCTACCAGAAAATCAAAGCATGTTGCTTGATAGCGGCCTCCGACGGATGGGATTGGGGCTTGGGTGGATACGTGCTGCATTGACAAAAGAAGTAGTGCTGAGCTTTCAGAAGCCATTAATTCGATGTATACCTGGTATAGTAAAGCTCAGGTCTGTTATGCGTATTTAGCAGATGTTTCATTGAGAGACATCAACAAGGATGTGATAGGACAATCCACAAAACTCCGAGACAGCCGCTGGCATCGGCGCGGATGGACGTTACAAGAGCTACCAGCTCCACATTTGGTTGTCTTTTATGATCAAGACTGGATGGACATTGGCACAAAACTCAGCCTTGAAGCGGACATATGTGCGATTACTAAGATTGAGATCGAGCATCTGCATCGGCCACTGACTGCTAGCATTGCTCAAAAATTTTCCTGGGCTTCGAGCAGGCAGACTCAAAGGGTGGAAGATCTATCATATTGTCTGTTGGGCTTATTTGATGTCAATATGCCTCTGCTGTACGGCGAAGGCGGCAAAGCTTTCAGAAGACTTCAAGGGGAGATTATTCAATCGTCAAATGATCAGTCAATATTTGCTTGGACTAATGAGTCAGTTCGGCGTTCTGGTTTGCTCGCTGAGTCGGCTGCTGACTTCAAAAACTCGGGACATGCTGTCCAAGATCCTGTTTGCGTCAACTCAAAGCCATACTTTCTCACAAACCCGGGACTTTTCATAGAACTAAAATACGTCTCTGCGGAAACAATGGATTCATTGGACTCACGGCGCCCTTTCTCAGAGGGCGCCACAGAGATTGTAGCAGCTATTCTTGGCTGCAAAAGGCAGACTGATAATCTAAAGTATGTCATCTGGCTTGACCTTGCTCCAAGACAAGAAGGGTGCACGAGGAAGGCGATGAGAATTGCTCCGTATAGCATTCCACTATTGCCAATGCAGCTTTTGTTAGATTCTAGCCTAATTCCCATCACGGAGGACGTGTACGTGGATCCAAAAGCCGCTGCAAGCTACTTGTTTCAGGGGCCGGTGCAAAGTCTATACCGCATATCACGACTGCTAACCCTTTGATTGGGTCAAGTTCTCTCACATAGCATTACCTATGTCAAAGAGGAAGTGGGAAATCTTACAGCTTTCTGGTCGGGCGATAAACAAATATCCGTATTTCTGACGGAACGTTGTGAGTCGAAACTAGTTTTCCAACTTTATTGTGCCGAAACTCAGCAGGACCTCGAATTGAGCTGGAATCAAGAGGCTGCAACGAGAGCTCGGCCAAAAGTAATTATCAAGCTACTGAGTGACACCAAAAATACGCGACAAGCCTATCGAAGCTACTGCCTCTTGTCAGTTGGCGAACGCGTAGAGATCGAGCTCGGATCGAGATATTTGTGGATAGCTTTGAGAAGCGGGATGATAGCGCTACTCACAAGCTGGATAATCGATTTCGAGGTGAGCGGAGTCTGCCGTTCGAAGGGTTTTGAGCCTTTCTGAAACCGCAAGTTTAGACTGGAAGCAAAGGTGAACGATCTCCGGGTTCAACGCGTTTAGCTAGCCCCATCACGAATTTGAGCTGCAAGCTTTGAATACTTGGCTTCTGCACTTCATTCTAAGCACCGAAAACATCACGCACTCGTTGCGCAGATACAGAGAGCCGCACATGACATTGAAGCGACTTTATTCTACCTCTGTAGAAGATCGCTGACGGAAAAAGTATATTCTTCAAGCCTGTGATATCTAGGTGTTGCGTGGAGTACTTACACGATTTCGCATCACTGGCCAAAGCCAGATGACATATGGCATCAGATTGCAAGCTTGCAGCCTATAAGATCTTCGCCGTGCTCACTCAGAATACCACTGACAGCACACCATACATTGACACTAGAGACCCCAATGTTCATAATCTGGCAAGCAATCTAGACATCGTGGTCTCCTCGGACGCATTCAGAGCGTGACAGCTGTTGCTGGCAGGTGCACATCTCGCCATCATTCAAAGCGAGGAGGTGCGCCGAGAGACTGAGGCGTCTTCCACGGTCCAAGTATAGTGATCTCACACCATATCGACCTTTACATACTACCCAACAATGTGAAGATGTCCTCCAACGGAGTTAGTTGAGCACTACGATACAGCATTCTCCATTCCGATGGCAGATGGACCCCTCCAAATCATGGTTTCTACGGGGCGTTTCTAACTTCAGCGCCGAGCGGCAACTGATAGACTACAATCACGTCCAGACTGTTTCATATGCTAAAATTTCTTAGGGCTCCTTACCAGGTCTCGTGCTGCTGTGACTTCTCTACTTGGTGCCTCGACGACGAATGTACTCCGCCAAATGCTACCACAGCCATTTATTCATCTTCGTACAGCTTCAACGTCAGTTTTAGTCAGGAAGCCGCCAGCTTCCTGTTCTCATATGCATATTGCGCTTGCAAGAAAATTGTAGATCACATCTGCGAGGTCTCGCCGACCGTAAGCAGAGCATTCACATGGTGTTCCTCATCGAGGATCGTGCGCTGGGATACCTCTTCCGGCCTGACATGAGTGTTGTGCGGTCGGAACGGGTAAGAGGCAAGATTGCGATGTGCCATGCCGTCGCCTTCCCAGGACTTGAACAAGGTTTCCTTGAAACGAGAGTTTTGAGTCTTTTGGATAGCGTGCATAGACTGTCCTCAATGACCTGGCATATCGACCAAGTTCAGGGCCCGCTTTGTTTACGACCAAGCGTCATATGCCAACATGTTCACGAAGCACCAAGTCATACACTAACAAACACCACTCATTGCAAAAAATGGTTTCACATACCCCGACCTTATGCAGTATTCAACGTGTCACATCGCAACCAGCATGTAGTTTGTTCCTCACTGCCAACGGCTCGTGGCCTTCAACCCGTCATTGAGGATGACCATAATAGCCAAGCAAGCACCAGTCAAGCGCCCGGAAGATCCACGGGGCGGTTTGACTGGACTGCACAACTGATCAGATGCCCTATCTCAGCGTGCCTGAAGGTGATTACGTGGATTACGGCGATTTCTTCTAGAGTGCTATCTAGACATTGGACCCCGACTTAGCAAACTCTTGAGACTCTATTCCTAACCATGGAGGTAGTCAATAGTCATGCAAGATACCTCAGCGTAATATCTCGCAATAACCAGACTGAAGACGTGCTATATTTATCGTGTTGGCTGAATCTATGCCTACACTTGACTATATCCCAATGGATGCAGAGGTTTGGTCGGCCTCTTATTAGGGGCCGGCACTTGTTCAGACTAAGGGATGCGTTTATGCGAGCCACTGCCGATGGTCAGACGCTCTGACCTCTAGCTGGAATAGGCTTGGCTTATCATCATCTATCTGAGACGTTTCCGATTGAAGGGTGGACGATGCTGGCATGCAGATTTCGAAACGCCGTTTCATTATTGCTCAAACTCCATCTAGGGTCCGAAAGACGCAAGAAACCATCTTACATGCATCGGTCTCTCACAAAAACACACTAGGACACTATTTTTGGGGTCTTGCAGGCCGTAGCGGATGCGCTACAGCTGCAATATGCAAGCTTATCTAGGCCGTGCATACACCCCCCTTGTGACTTTTGCGAGCCTAACCGGATATCGTGAAGTGCCGAATCTAGCCACGTGCGTCGGCATCGAGGACCTTCAACTAAGCTTCATCTCTGGCTAGTGCTGATCAAGGTTATTAGATGTCTTTTGCGAAATGTTTCAGCCATCTGAGGCAAACATTAGATGCGATTGGTCGGATCGTCTGAGTCCCACGGTCTTCCCCTTGCTCAACTTTGTATAGCTTCACCTCTGAGCCTTCGCAAAGGTATGTCTAGTAAGAATAGCAGTGCTCAACGCCTCCTCCGTTACTACCTTGACATTACCGACTAGAAAAATGGTGAGGTTTTGCGAGGTTCACGTTCGACAGAGATGGCAACGGCTGATGAAGACCTGGAATCGCCTGTGTGCAGCCGTGTATATAAACCACGACATAGTCCATGGAAATCCAGACAGCAAGCCTTCAATCGACAACTCAAAAGCACAACCTCCCAGAACATCACAGCAAACAAGACTCAGATCTTTCCCACTCTTACTTCCATAACCTCTTTGACTGCAACGAGGACTGTCGAATCAATCAGCACCCAATCAAACTCTCAGCTTCGCCTGCTTGATCTCCGCCAAACACATCCCATCATGCATTCTCCTAGCACCATCTCGTCCTTCTATCTAGCGCTCACATTGCTCTTGAGCAAAGCACTCGCCAGCCCCATCGGTGGCACTCCCGGCAACTGCTTTTCCCCTGGCACCCCCATGATGAAATACGATCCCATCGGAGAACCTAAAAGGAACGTCCAAGGCCCCCCAGTCACAGGCGAATGGTCCTGCGTTGGCACAGGAGGCAGTGAGTAACCTCGTCCCCCATCCTTCACCAATCTCCCCACCTCAAATCTTTCCCCATGAACAAAATAGCTGACTCCTTCCCAGCCTGCACAATGGACGCCCAAACATCCTACTCCGTCTCCGTCTCCGTCAGCATCGGCATGGACCTCGGCCTCGACTTCGCCGAAATAGCCGGCAGCGCCGGAATCTCCGCCGAGGTGTCCGTCGCCGAGGAGCACGGCGAGACACAAGGTGTCTCGAAGGGATGCCCCGATGGGCCCTGGACTTGCGCGCTCATCATCTGGCCCCCGGTCACGGAAGTCAGCGGAACGCAAACGCCACTTTCTAGTGTGTGTACGCCGATCGAGGGCCAAAGTAAACCGTATACGGTCCAGTTGCCTGAGAAGGACAGCGATGGCCTCACGGGTGCGCGTGTGGATATCTGTGCGTGTAGGAATTTCGCACATTGGGCGGATCCTGGCGCGCCGAGTATTGTTTGCCCGCAGGACTGTACGGCTTAGAAGGCGGTAGAGGGCTTTTGTGAAGTGGAGGTTAGCGCGGGACCATCTGGTGATAAAGATCTGGTGGAGAGAAGAAGGTGGTGTAAGACTGGGAAACGGGATGTACAAACGCGTTTTGTCCGGAGAGCGTTGAATTTTGTACTATAGATTTGCACTTGCTTGTAACTGTAATAGATGAGTTTTTGCACTGACCAATATCCTCATGGTGATAGCTAGCTTGCTGTGAGATCTTGACATTGAACTTTCCTTGCCAGTTAGGGTGGAGAAGCACCAAAACGCTACATAAGAAATCATCTGACAGCAGTCCTCACGCAGTTGAAGCTGATGTCGACCCAACGATCACATGACAAATTGGAACCGTCACGATTCACGACGTATTGCAAGCCAATCGAAAGCCGGTCATTGGAGCATTTTTTCTTCTCGCGACATCTACTCCAACGGCTTAAAGCCAGCAAAAATATGTATATCGTACCTCGCATAAAAACCCGATCCCAGATCTCCACAAACTCCCTCCTCCAATCTCTGCACATCTCCCATCGACACCGACCCAGAAATACCGCGCCCATCCATCAACTCCGCCCAATCAAACTGCACAGCCATCGCATTAGCAGAAATAGCTTCCCGTGTTCCAACAATCCTATCAAAACTCAGAAGATCCTCTTCCGTCCCCATAAACCCCGCCTCCAACAAGACCTTCGGAAGCGTGTTCCAACCAGCAGAAAACCTCACTCTCATAACATCGCCGAACAAGCTTGTAGTCCACCGAGCAGCAGGACACCTCGCCGCTTAGGCACTTCATATGCGCGAAATTGGCTTCTTCCCACTGCGTGGCTCCGCTGGGTTTTAATAGCATTAGCGCATCTGAGGCAGCTTTGGCTCGGTCGTCGGGTTCTATTGCTGGTACAAGGAGGCGAGCGTGGACAAGATCATAGCGATGACGCTCTTTGTCGGGAGGGACGGCTTTTGTGTCTATGGTGTTGAGGTTTATTTTCGAGGGGAGCTGGTCGGGTGGTGAGTACATGGTTGGAGGGATGTAAAATCCCCTGAGGGTGCCGGAGGGATACGACTTGCTTAGTGTTAATAGGATTTTTTGGTTGCTGGTGGTGATTTCTGCGATTTTTGGGGAGTGTGGAAGGGGTTTGAGGATTGGGGGGTGGAGTAGATAGCCTATGTTGATGCATTGGCGTGAAGAGTGTAGTTAAGTCAGAACGTGATACGGGGAAGTCGTACTCATTGAGAAGATCAAATTGTCATTCAAACCCTTTTACATCTTATCAGCTATTCATCAGTGAAAAGGGTGATTTCTGACTATGGATACCTCTGGGATTCGATCGCATGACGACCCTTATTCTCAGCGTAGAGATCCGACATTTGAGGTGATGCTAGCATATAAGTACTACCTTTCTTGGTCGGAATGTTTGTTGTTCATATAAAAGGCAGGATTGTCTTGATCGAGACATTTAGAAGATATCCTATGTCTATTTCCGAGCGAAGATTTTTAAAATAAGGGCTGATTTGCAAGCGCTCTATGACAATTGTTACTCGGTTCAGTCAAGACAGCAGGCGCAATCCGCCAATCTCTAGAATGGACTGCAAATTTATTCGTGGGAATACGGTAAGACGCTACTGTATGGAGACGTAATGCTTTCTATAGCTCTTCGATATTTCATCTTCAAACCGCTATTTTCCAAGACTCCGATGCATTTATACCCTTCAAATCATCATCGAGACCGGGAGGTAGTGATCTGGAAATCCTCTAGGCTCTTGTTTGGTTAAATGATTGAATATAATCTGAAGGATAAACGTCCAGATTGTTGAATGATTACGCAATTCAGAGGTATCCCGTCCCTTTGGTGACGGCATGAATAGTTGAGCTATAAAGAAAAGTTTCTTTCGCAATATAAATTGCAAGGGATGGATACACCCCTTAGAATGTGAGAAACAAGAATTACATGTTCAGTGCCTATTACCAGAAGACAGTAATGGCCCTTGGCAGACCCCTGACTCTGAGGAAGCTGCGCCACGGGGATGAAACATCAACATCTGCACCCGAAGACCGCAATCTCTCCTTTCGAGGCCGGCCTTCTTTCACATTAACGCTGCAGAACGCTTTGAATGGTTAAGTTGAGCGATCGTTCGCTTTCTCCTCTTCTGTCTTGTCGATTTGGTCAGACTGAGCTGCATAAGATTTCCCGAACAGGCACCATGTCGCGATCGGGCACCCGGTCAGCGACTTTCACGACCCCTACCAGAGTGTTTGACTTGGCATGGCCCAGTAATCCCGCAATTTCACGGATTGAGAACTCGAATAAGATGGGTTGTCCCCTCCAATTGCATAACTGTTCCATTCTTCAACTTGCAAAATGATGCTTCCAGCTTTCATCGTCTTCCTGGGTTTTGCTCTCCAGGCATCCTCCCTCTCAATCCTTCTCCCCTTCTACAATGACCCAAACACCTCCCTACAAGCCTGGAACGACCTCAACGCTGCCATTACCAAATACTCACAAGTGGAATGGCAAGTAATTGTCAACCCGAACAGTGGGCCAGGTACCACGGGACCCAAGCCGGAAGATCCGGCTTATATTGACGCCGTCTCAACGCTGAACGACCATGACAACGTCATCACTGTAGGCTATGTCAGTACCAGATATGCTAAGCGCCCCTACTCCGAAGTCATTTCTGATATCGACGTCTACGCCAGCTGGGCAGCCTACAGCGACGCGAATCTCACCATCGCTGGCATATTCCTTGACGAAGTCATCGACGAGAGCAAAGCCACAGCAGAGAACGTCAAATTCTACTCTGATGCGTCAGCGCACGTCAAGACAACCCTCAAGTCGGCCGTCAAATCAGTGGTGCTGAACCCAGGCACGCTTGGTCCGGAGCAGCTTTTCGAGTCTTGCAACTTGATGGTAGAGGCGGAGATTCCAGTCTCGAGTTACAAGGGCGCTGCTACGATTGCGACCCTTCCGAGCGAGTATTTGGATCAATCTGCGCTGATTTTGTACGGTGCATCGGCAAGCACGGATGTGGCGGGGTTGGTGCAGACCATGGTGCAGCCAGGTACTGGTGTTGGAGCTGTGTATGTGGATTATGGGGCGTGTACTACGGACGATGGACGGCCGACAGGGTGCTATACGCAATTCAACGGGGAGACTCTAGGGATTTTGGCCGCTGCCATTGAAGGAGCGGAAGACAACAATAGCGCTGTGTGAAGTGTTAGTTACTTGAGCTGTGCTTGTAGATTATTTGAGTAATGTAGAATTTCATCAGCTCTAACATGAGAATACCTTGAAACAGAAAATAATTCCAACTGTCGGCCAATGGTAGCATAGAAGCTTCAAAGTAAGGCAAGCGGGTGGAATGCAGAGGACCATCGATCATCAAGAGAAGCTCGAAAAAGGCACTCGGCGTCTTTGGTAAATAAATGTCCAAAAGCGCAAGTCAAACCACACCATGCCAAAGAAGATTTATGCAATGTTTGCAGGAGGCGAAATGTACTCGACTGGCAGGGATCGAAAACCTTCTTCCCAACTAAAGCGCCCCTCGGTCTCCGGTAATGGACGAAAGAAGGTCATAGGCCGTCGCTCCACCGTGCGGCCGCTTTCGTGGCTGCTGACTTTCTGCTGGACCAAATTATGAAATTCGGTTGCTATCGTACTTTTCTCATTCATCTTTGGCACAGACCAACCGATTTAGCGATGTTAGTCATCGTCAAGTCGTCGTCGACAACCTGATCGATTGGAACTCAGGAGACATCGCGTGTATTTCTAGGGTCTTTGCGGCTTGCCGTTTAGCTTTCCTCTTCCGTTACTGCTTCCCTCGAGCTCGTTCGGCCTGTCGGGGTGTTTTTAAGTTCTCATTATCTCGACTTGGTGCACTCTGGGTTTGATCGCCGCTCGTGAGACGCGCCAGGTCATAATTGTCCTTTCTTTTGGGAACATGGTGCAAGACGCTACAAGCTGTCGGGTGGTCCGGGTTGTTCTTGAAGTTCAACCCTGTTTGTTCCTTATGCTTCTTATACTTGGAGATATCAATGAAGGGCCATTTCATACCATGAGAGAGTGTATGAAATGGTAACAAATTTCCCTCTTTCAACATCTCTGTTTTAAATGCCCTGATACGAGCGCTGCGTATATCTTTGGGAAGACCCCGGATCATGAAGGCTTTACCGATGAACTTGTAGAACTTCCGGTGGGATATGCTTGTCATTATAAATGTCATAAAGTGCCCCGTAATCTCGATGAGATACAGAGCAGCAATACATGGCTTGATCAGGTGTGGAAGATCTATGAGAGAGCAGCGGCATCCCGCGAAGTTGGGTTCTTTTGCAATCTTAGATTGTTCCGACTGTGGCTCCAGCTTACTAGCTTTAGGAGCTAGGCTGGATGATGCATTCTTGCTAACTTTGTCTTTGCCTGCGTTCTTATGATTTTTCATTTCTATTGCTCAGCTTTAGTTCGTAATAGACTTTCACAGGATAAGAGTTGAGCAAAACAATACCGAGGTCTTCTGACAGCTAGTTTGTTCTTTTACAACATCGTAGGCCCCGACTTACCATATTACACAGACACTTCGATGGAAGAGTGAACAAGGCTGAGGATACTTGGCACTGATTTGAGGCCAGTATTGTCAGCCAACCGGTCCTTTGCCGAGTGAGCTAGTATAATAGTATCTAACTCAGGCTGTTTCCTTACTGGCCCAGACCGCCAGAGGGGAGGGGTGATTGTCCAAAGAGACAGGGCTACATAATACGCGTTCGTGATGACAAATATCGACTTCTGGGTCAGCTTGGAATCGCAGCAACTCCCTACAGCTATACTCGGCTTAAAAATGGTGCACTTGTCTATTAGCTTTGATTCGTGCCATGATAGTCTCGCTCTTCCGTCTAACACAGCGCAATCATATAGTCTAGACTCAGATAGCTCGAAAGATCGATCTGAACTGGTGGTAAAACCAATATGGGAAGATTCGGAGTCGTTCTCTCCATCTTCTGCACAATAACGCACACCAGGCCGATGTCGCAATGCGTTGTCCAATTGATCGTTAGGGTATGCGCATGTTTTGGGCCCAGAGCCTCGATAGTAGCTTCGGAGAGATCCTGAGCTGCTCTGAAAGGCCCACGTACAGTACGTCCATGTCGACAAAGCTTGCTGGATCTGTTCGCATCTGGCTATACAATAAATATACAGTGTCCAGATCGCTTGGAGACTGAGTACGATCTTAGCCATAAGGCTGGAATAACCAAACACGTAGTCGGAGGTCGGCATGCACTGAGATAGATTCGTCAAGTCGGGATCGGGAGGGGCTTTACTGGCATAGCACAGGGCAGTCTTGAATGAGGAGCCGTAGGCAAATGTTTCATCTGTGAAATTGTACTGATGGCCTTGGAAACTGAAGGTGGTGTAGATATGTAGAGTGTTCTCACAAGGATAACTGCAAGGCTTTTGCGGATCGCCCAATCGATTTTGTACAGGATTTACGAGATGGATTGACACTTAAACTTGTTAGACAGGTGATCTTGCATTTAAAAGACAGTCGGTAATCCTTTGGTCTTTACTTACTATTGAGGAGGTCTGCGAACTTAGGGCAGTCTGTTTGCTATGATACAACGCGATGATCGTCTAGTGGACTAATAGAAGTGTCTCGATCATTGACCGTTATGTCATATTCTGACAAGCGAGGCCAATTTATGACGCTCCCGTTCTTCTGTCCAATCATTTCTCCCTCGGTTATGTCAAAGCAGCTGGTCAAGGCTCCGGAGTCAGCGGTGACCACAGCACCATCAGGCATACGGTAGCCAATCACAGAAGTTTTGACATAACCTCCAGTTGCAGAGATTAGAACCTGAAAAGCAAGCACATAGGTTGTAGAAATTGCAAACCATGTCAGGAAAGTCTTGCCACGCCAGCCCTTGAGCCGGCAGACCTCTTTCATCGCCTGCCAAACTGCAAAGATGGACGTGGTGGAGAAGATCAAAGTAAAGTGCAGTTGGAAGGGAACCGGCGCTTGCTCCAAAAGACGAGTCAAGCCATCCATGAATGGGATATATAATATTAGGCTCATGAGAAGCCTTCCACCCTGACCGACGAATAGCTGCCAGACAATATCAATGGCTTTACCATTCCTGAAGCTCATGCGACGGCCGCCTCGGAGATCGATCGTGAACGCAGATTCTACGGTATGAGGCTTCTCCGTTGCTGAATCACATGAGATGTCACTTGCGACCGTGCCAGAAAGACCAATGGAGGGTTTGAGACGACTTATTTGAGAAGCCAAGATACTCAGGCCCAAGGTAAGAGTGATGGCGAGAATTCCCAGTAGGATTCTCCGCGTCCTTGCATTGGCCAACACAAGCACTTAGCTGGCAAAGTTGATGAAGTGCCATCGTTATGGTCAGCGCCTTTCGTCACTTCGCATTCAGCGAATTGTTCTTCTTTGGTATGAAAGCCAGGCGATTCGTCCGAGTCTGGCTCCGTTGCCGTCTGATGGTAACGTGGAGCAGCATGAGGCATGTCGAGGTTGTCACAACACCATGCTCCTATTGTCTATCGTCACGACCTCAAACGTTTGTTCACGTTATGAAGTTAAGATGTGATTTGCACAGACGTCAGATTTGCAAATTGCTATGATTGGTGCGGAAGGCGTGCAAAGTCCAGTGCTCACCCGTTGATCCTGCAGGATCGCCAACATGACGATTATCTGCGTGATAGATATCATGAAGAAGTCTACCTAGGTAAGAAGAGTATCAACAAAGATGGCTGAATAAATGAGGAATGAAGTATAATTCTGGGGTTCGGAAATTTCTATCTGAATAGGTAGGTTTTTAGGGGCTATCTCCAGGGGGAACTAATCTTTAAACCCGAGAGCTTTTTAGAGAACTGTTGGCCCCCGGAAAGGCGCCACCCACTACTACGCATGTTTCAGAATGGCTAGATAATTTCCGAAATGTCCAATTGGACCATCAGCTCTTCCTCACAAGATTTAAGCCCCTGTTGATCACTCGCCAGGGTCGGGGGAAGCCATGAATGGTTTGAAGGTTGGCTGGCGGAAACCTTTATTCAATGCTGCATCAACCTTGCTACCCGAAAGCTAGCGAAGTCCGACCTCGAGAAATTGAGCACAAAAACATCAATAGCACACCCCTCACAAATGTGATTCATTCAGTTCTGTCAGACAAGGAGTTTCGTCATGCCTCTTCCGACTCGCGTATCGCAGAGTGCTCTCTCTCCGTATGGTCCCAAGTCAGAATCCCCGCATTCTCGTCTGCTTATCTTCATACAACACATCAAAGTACGTGAAACTGGAGAGAGAGACTGGCGATCACGGGTCGCATAGCAACTGCAGCGCACAACAAAGACCTTGGAGGAACGATGTCACACGAAAAGGCTGTGGGTATGAGTTGTAGTCCAAAGCCATGGGTGTCTCAGCCTGACAGGGGATCAGTTGGCATGCCAGCTTCATCATTATGCGCTTGCAAGATACCAGCTCCTTGCATTCGACTTTAACGGTTTGAGCGGTGGATCATCATGACAATCGTGGAAGAGTCGAAGTCCCAAGTTGCAGACAAGTGAGTGTTCTTGCGGGTCTTAGCTGCGGCGCACAGAGCCAAGGTAATACCTCCTTACGGAGTAAACAAAGCTGACGCACCGGCACGGCCCCAGATGAAGGTAAGGCGACATGTTGTGACGCTTATGGCTATACCCAGTGTGCATCTAGCGTTCCTAATCCAGAGTTGTACGTGTCACTTTACCCTCATTGAATCAGGCGAGCTCCAGTTTCGGCAAAGGTATGTGGGTCCAGGTGCGGGAAGTTTGAATTTTGGCCCCATTAGCCTGATCTTGAAATGAGCGGGGGTTGATTTGAAGGAATTTCTTACTTCATATCGAAAACTTCAATCATGGTGTACTTTGGTGATCTATCGACACTTTTTCGGTATGATAGAATGGACACGGAAACACTGCTTGCTCATGAACGTGCTCGTCACTCTAATTCCAACCACCCCTTTCACCCTCCGTTTGGTACCTCGACTAGTAACGCGACCTCTACGCCTCGAATGATCGACGTTCGCAAAAGGCGTCGTCAATTGCCAGGATGGAATCGAATACTTAGCCAATTCAAGGGAAGTGAAAGCGCGGAAGACCAATGTGCGGTTGGCCAGCCAGGATGGTGGCAGCACCAGATGCTGGTCGACCGCAGTCTTAGATCGATGGCTATATTGACAACAGTGCTTGCATTTATCATGGTTGTCGTAAGTGTGACCTACCTGAAAGCACTCGTGCAACGTGCAAACAAGGCATCTACATCGATCGGAGTAGGGCGAGTAGACCGTTGTGAGAACTTTCAAGGGGAAATAACGGCATGTGCCCACAAATCGCTATATCTGGGCGTCAAATGCTGACGTTGTTAGTTCATTGAGTTGGTCATCAACATAATAGCAACCGCCATATTGGGCATGTCAAACACGTATCAACAGCTCGTCACGTCGCTTAATGTCAATGAAATCGGACAGGCACTATCCAAGTATGGCGATTGTCGAGTGGGGACTAACTCTCCAATGTTGATCAACAACAAAGCCAAAGGCAAGTTGGGTGCTTGGTCTGCTTGGCTCCTCTTGATCGCCACTTCATTGGTAAGTTGACTTCGAGAATCTATACATTCGCAGCTGTTCTAATTGCCATTGTTGTAGCCAATCCATCTTCTCGCGAATTCGGTTGTTGGACCTTCCATACATTTGCACTTACCCGTAGATATTCGATATACCAAGACTAATAACGCGACTCAAATTCAGGAGTCCCAGAACAGCTCGAGTATCGGACTTGAACCCTGCTGGATGGCATTTCGATGCGGGACATTTGCTCCTCAGCTTGACGTGTCACTTTCTGAGACCGGAGCTGTGGTGCAAGGAACAGAGTTGAGGGCACTGATGTCCTACAAATCTGTCGAAGTTCTCTATGCAGAGGGAGCATGCTCCAAGTATTTCAATAGCACTTCCCCCCATGAATATAAAGGTATCTACTCCAATGAGCTAAACATTAGCGACTGCACGGCCGCGGCGAGTGTGTCATGCGATGGTGTTGGCGAGGTAGAACAGAGGTGTCGACTTAGCATCCGCATGTCTGCGGTTTTGACTCTCTCTGCCTGTCTTGTTGTTAAGGCTTGCTACATGATTATTATCAACGTCAGAGCCTATCGACAAAAGAAGACACAATGTCTGACTTACGGAGACGTGATCGTAGCTTCGGCAATGGTTCCTGATATCACGATACAAAATGAGTGTATGGTGAGCGCAGGCGATGCTTGTAGACATCATACGATACATACCTGCCACAAGCACTGCAAAAGCAAAGACCCGTCTCCAAGTGGCGATGGTCTAGGCCACTGTCAGAAATGCAGAAGATTCAACGAGCTTGATATGGCTGCGAACTTGCCTCAACCGTGCATCGCAACCAAGTACAAGAAATCTTTAGTGGCAAGCCTAGGGTCCACGGCACTGACTCAAATGGTAATCCTGTCGATCTGCTCTACCTCTATGATAGGGGGGTCTATAGTCTTAGCAGTCCTGATAGGAGCTTTCTCCAGGCACTTCAAAGACGACTGCAATTCGTTAGCCCTTACGCAAAGTGGATTTGAACGGTGCTCAAAGGGCGTGTCACACTGGATCAACATAAACTTTGGCTCATTTGGAGGATTCAAGAGCAGCGCAAATGCAGGCGCACTGCCAAAGGACCAAGCGATGAGCGAGTTAGTTGCATTTGTGATCTCGAACGGTGCACAACTACTGAACTCGATCTTGTATCTGCTGCTCATCTACAACTTCACTCTCATTAGCATGGAACACGAGTGGGGGAACTTTGAAAAACAACGCAAGAGGCTCCGCTGCACCATCGTTCGTGGACGGTCTTTCAAGCAGTCGTACTTATTGCAGCTCCCAAAAAAGGTGATCTATCCACTCATGACCTACAGCTCTATAATGCATTGGCAACTGGGTCAGGCCATCTCAACGAGGGAGACCATCTGGACGGCCGACACGAATCCAGATGTGCCTTGGGAACAGTCTCAGTACTCGGTTTGTGCAATTTCCAGTTTTAATAAGCACTCCCAGTGTCTCTGGTTTCCTCATCATAAATAACTTCTCCTATCCTTGCTATTGCCCCCCCAACACCCACTGATAGTGAATTTCTTAAAGACCCTCTCAGCTGACACTCTACCTACTAGATAGTCTATGGAACTTACGCTGTCTGGCTAGCAACCATCCTGATGGCGGGAATGACAGGCTTATGCTGGTGGGGCCTCACCTACACGAGGGAAGGCTTCATGCCACAGATGTACGGCTCCATCCGCGTCTGCTGCGCAGCCAGCACAGAACTCGCTGCAGCAAAGGAGCTCGTTACGACAGACACCACAAGCAAAGCCACTACAGGACGAGAGTCAATGGGGTCGATATCAATGCGAAGTATGAACAGTGTGTCTAGTACGAGAGACCTGACGAGGAGTTCGAGACTGGATGATTTCAGTGACGAAGGAATAAAGTGGGGGGATTGTAAGTGAACTTTTCCAGTTCTGCTTTCTTCTTATTTTGCTTCCATTCGGAGAGCACATTCTCCTCATCCAGTTTCTTTCCTCTTCACCGTTCTCGCTGGGCTTATTGGTGATGTAAGGTGCTAATCAATATTTTCCTAGTGGGCATGGGATCTAGGTTCAGGCATGCAGGGTTTTCAACAGGCGAAGTCCAGGACACTGTACCTGCGGAGCTATATACTTAAGATAGGACTGAACGGTCCGGGTGCCTAACCGAGCAGCGTTCTCCCAATAGAACATACCATTACGTCCCGATCAAGATCATCAGCTACTCAATGATCTCTGAACTTGTGAATGAGGTAATGTGGACGCAAAACCATACCGAGAAGATGGAAGGCGCGATAAAAGCCAGCGTATCCACTTAGGATCACCAAAGTATGATCATTGCAGAAAACAGTACGCAAACTGCCAAGGCGATTCAACAGCATGGCGCGGTTGTACGGAGAATCGTAAACCACCAGACGCGCGTGACCGAGTTGGCTCCCACCAATACGTCCGCAGCACTTTACGAATGCCGAGCACACACATCCAAGAGCAAGGTTTTGGAGCATCGAAAGCATTGCTTCATCAGACCCGTGTTATTCGAGGCTGCTTCAATCGGTATCACAATGGCAATATACGGGTACAGCTTCCGGCTTCCAAAAATGTTAAAAGCTACACAGGCACAATCTACGTTTCATTGAACATGATGACCCAAGTCTTACAACGTCGGGCCCCATTATTGAGCCTGCAACGAACAAGAGAAGCAAACAATACGAGAGCACTGGGGCCCTGCGAAATGCAAGCAGCGGAATGCCAACCATGGGGTTGCAAAATCAGGCTGGGATGGAATCTTGAGTGGTGTGTTTCAGATACCGTCCGCTGTTCTCCAGATTGCAGCTTCAGCAGCTGTTGGTACCGTAGAGTGCACGGCGATGTGAGATACGCTTAAGGCATTGCTGTCTTTGATCATAGATCCTCAGCCGCAAGTAAAACATTCTCAGCAGATTTTTGATCTTGCATTTTGACGAGGTGGAGTCAATTGTGCACAACACATCACGTTCCATCTGCTCCATGACGGAGCAAGACAAGACTAGCTATTGATATAGGAGTCTTGGGATCATGTCAACCTCCTCTGTAAGTGCAAGAGTAGACTTGAGTGTAGTTGAAGCCTGGGCCAGAATCTTTAGCCGCAAAGTCAATGTACCCCACAAGCCCAGCTGAAGACATCGAGGTTCTAGATCATGTGGACAGGCTGAGCGAACCGGCCAAAGGGCGGTGAAAGGGAAGCTCGAGCACGCCATCCCGCCTAGATTCTAATTCTGACCGTGAGTCTCGAATGTGTGTTCTTTGGTGGGGCCTGCATTAATTGCATATGGGCAAAAGTTCCGGCGGGCCGCTGCGTTTAGCATGAACAGGTTGCTGGTAAAAACTTGGCAAGAATTTTTCTTCCCCCCCCCCATCATGCACCCCCCAAAGAACAGTCAAAACTCGATATTATTAAATAAAACTTAATTCATCCAAAAACTTGAATCAAACATTGAAACTTTGATACTAAAACCTATCAATATAAATGTATATTCAGAGTTTCAGGAATAGTTGGGGAATTCAATTTTTTGGTAGGAAAATTTGAGATTTTTTTACCAAAATCTTGAAATCTTAAACTCCTGAAAACTTTTCAAATTCAACTTTTTCTATATGCATTTGTATACAAAAAATGTAGTGTTTAGTCTAAGCTTTTGAATGAACCAGATATTATTCAATAATAATGACTTTTGAACGAATGCATGTCAGGGGGGGGGGGAAGAAAAATTATGCCAAGCTTTTACCAGCAACTTGTTCATGCTAAGTGCGGAGAATTCTGCTTAGCTGCACAAGGCTGCCTGAATGACGAACGATATCCCTGAAGATCCTCGGGCTAGTCGTCAAGCTTTTTCAGTATGTCTCGTTTCGGCAGTACACTAATGCACGTTGATCACGTGGGATAAGACTCGTTTAGCTGGGCTTTGCCAAGTCTCCATCTTCCGGCAGTCGGGTGTGCACCGTTGCTGCAACTAAGGAAGCCACAGATACTGGAGGGACATAGTACTGGTCCTCCGCTTTGTTCCACGGACTTATGGGAAGACGGTTCGTTTGGGGGGTCATGATCAACCAATAAACCCGCGAGGGGCTTGACGATATACCTATGTTAACATGTGTTCTCCAAGGCTTTCAGCTTCTTGGCCTGACGCCACGCGACGGTCAGTCACAGAGAATATGCAACAAGCCGAATAGTTTCCAGCCAGCCACATCATGCACTTATTTATCAAAAAGTTCCAGAACTGGTTCTAGATCATGATGGGCAACGTGGGATGCATTCAGGCGTTAGCCAATGGGCGTATACTAGACAGGCATTTAATGCCGGGGATTCCCCCCACCAAGATTCTCTCTAGTTACAGCATCATCAGAGAACAATCATAGCTTTGCACATCAAGCCAATATGGTATCCAGTGAATGGAATAAGTACCTAGCCAATGGAGTCCAAGTAACTCCTAGCGGTACGTTTTACCACACACGTAGTACGGACAGGTCTGATTTCTAGCAGAAGAAGTTCCTATCCGTCAAGACTTCCGTGATCTCACGAAGGAGCAAAAATTCCTTTATCTCGAAGGTCTCAAAGAGTTCCATCACGTCAAGACAGATGACCCTTTGTCGTATTACCAGATTGCCGGTAAGTCAACAGCTGCTGGAGTTGCCATAGCTGACTTCGCAGGTATCCATGGACTTCCATATCAGACATGGCCCAAGGAAGACTGGAACACTGATATCCCTGGAGGGGGTGGTGGATTTTGCACTCACTCCTCGATTCTGTTCCTGACCTGGCATCGCCCATACCTAGCATTATTTGAGGTTTGTGAACTGCATATTTTCATGCACGCGAGCTGAGACTAGTAGTCCACGTTGTTCAAACATGTTCAAAATGTCGCCAACAGGATCGATCCCAAACATGCTGACAAGCAAAAGTATATGGATCTTGCAAAGAAGTTCCGAATGCCGTTCTGGGACTGGGCACGGAAGACCACGCAGATCTTTCCAAGAGAAGCATTGGATAAGAACTATCGTGTGACAGGGCCGCCTTTGTTGAACCAAGAGAAAGTTTCCTGGAATCGGGACTACAATCCCTTGTACGCGTTCGATTTCGAACCAAATACACCAAGCAACATTACCGTAAGTCTCCTTTGAATCCTTTCTCTACATCGTGCAATAGTTCGCAGATAGCTGCTCTGCAGATCGTCGTTTGATCTCCGTCGCAATGACTCTGGCCCAACAACAGTCTCTATCCTACCACTTGTGATCTGCTAACAGTTTGCGCAGAATCCGAGAAACAGGGCGCCCAGGCCTTTCCGAGCCACTGTCCGACATCCTGGCTCGAGATCTCCAGATACAGACCTTCAAAGCATGCTCCTGGACTTTTATCAGAATCCAGACGATCTCCCTGTCCCTCAAACCTGGGACGGAAAACCTATCTTCTTACCAGAGAACAACTTGACTGAACGCACAGCTTGGATTCTTCAAGCTTATAAAACCTTTCCAGCCATGAGCAATAATGCGCTCAGGCAGGGTAAGACAGCTGACACATATGGAGATAGGACAAACTGGGGGAGTTTGGAGGATATCCACAATGCCGTGCACGGTTTGGTTGGCAATGGAGGCCATATGAACTTCCCGGAAGTGTCCGCTTTCGACCCAATTTTCTGGCTTCGTTAGTATCCCCACCGTTTTCCTGATCTCTCTAACTTGATCTAGATCATACGTAAGGTTTCTTTCCAAAGTATGGTAAAAAAGCCTGACCCTGCAATAGAAACATTGATCGGCTCTATGATATTTGGCAGGCTTTACACGAAGACGATAAGAAACGCGAGACATTTGTTTTGCCAAGAGCTGCTGGAGACAGGAATTGGACGAGCACACCTAAGAAGGAAGAGACAATTGACAGTCCTCTTTACCCATTCCGCTCAGCAGCTGTCGATAAAGACTGGTACAAATCAAAGACCATTCGAAGTACCAAAGAGTTCGGATACACGTACCTTGAGACAAAAGGGTTGAGCTATCCCACTACAGAAGCTGACCAGAAGAAGGTTCTTAAATTGGTCGGAGAAATGTATGATTCTCTGCCCAGGTTCATCCAGCAAAGCAAGCGCCGAGTCCCTACCGCAGGACAAGATCTTCTTCCGCGAGCACACATTGCAGCGCAAATCGATAGCGGAATCGCTCCTGCCGCAGTCGCATCCATGTCAGCTTTGACAGAAACTTTGCCGGATTCACAACGGCTGTTGAATATCTCGCTCGAACCAAAGAAACCTTTGCTGCGCGATCTGGCCCCGGACAACAAATATCTCGAATGGATGACGAACATCAAGGCTGAAAAGCACACGTTAGGAGGAGCCTACTCCGTCCACGTTTTCTTAGGTCCTCCAGATGATGAGAGCAATGCCGCCCTGTGGCCAGCCGCCCCTACCCATG
Source organism: Bacidia rubella (assembly GCA_032158265.1). Lineage (NCBI taxonomy): Eukaryota > Fungi > Ascomycota > Lecanoromycetes > Lecanorales > Ramalinaceae > Bacidia > Bacidia rubella. The sequence goes on along the minus strand of JAVTIF010000012.1, from coordinate 1,286,585 downwards.
TGGGAACATTTGCGCCCTTCGGTCAATCGGCGACCACTGACTGTGGGAAATGTCAGACTGACCAGCTCGATCACTTACAGATAACTGGACAGATCCCATTGACAATCGCGCTCGTCGAGAGATATCTGGCAGGAGTTGTGTCTGGCTTGCAAGTAGAGGACGTGAGGGCATACTTGACTAAAGAGCTGCACTGGAGGGTGGTGAAGGCACGTTGCTCCAGGCCATGGTCAACCAAAGACATATATCGCTGACTATCATGCAGGCTGACGGTAATATTGTCAACAACCAGAGCGAAATTGATGGGCTGGAGATTTCGGTCGTCTCTAACGAGGTTACTCTGCCGGAGAATGAGGATGATCTTCCAATCTACGCCCCAACAGTCACGGTTTACCCTGAGATCACGACGAACCGCCAAGGCGGTGGAAGAGGGAATGGCACTGGGTTGGCTGTCGGTTGAGAGCCTGCAACAAGCTGAGACGGTTGTGCGAGGGTGTAGAGGAGGATCCTCGGCAAAATAGGGGCAACAGGGAGCTCAAATAGGCTAGCGCACTTTGAGTGGAAATGAGCTATGACGTACACCTAGTGTCTCGTCCTTTCCTCCACCGTCTTTCCCATCTTCAACATCTCGATCCATACTTTGGTTTATTTGACCGCAGCACTGATTCGCATGTCTCGCCCGCGTACCATAGGCTTGGGAAGTTGGGTGTAAGACCGATAGGGCGTTCGTACCCCACCACCGAAAATTCCGCTCTCCAGGGGATCATGAACCTGCACTAACTGCTTTTGACTGGCTGAACCTTTTCTGTCATTGACATTGTGACAGATTGCATTAGATTGACAGTTGTCGAATCGCGATAAATGGGGAGAAGCCATTGTCCTTGACAGAGTAAGCCGTCCCCAGCTCCGCTCTAAAGCTATTACACCGAGCCCCGCTTCTGGTGCCGAAAATGGAAAGGACGCAATGCGCCCAGGCGCCACGTTCCATTGGCATCCCACTTTCAGCTACTTCAGCCTCGTTTCTCAGCCAGCCACTGTACGACTGGCGTTCGTCGTTCACTCAGAGTGCTGAAAATCGCTCATAGAACGTTTGGTCTCGCGGGACGATAGACGCAGCTAGACAGGGTATGGTGACCACACCACGATCCATTCACCCTCGCATGGGCGTGGGATGATCCCATGATGCATGTTCTGGACGCTTTGATACCATCCTTGCCTTGTCCGACACTACTATTTCGCGAACAAGGCGCTCGGACTCCTCGTAGTCGTCCAATAGCTGGTAGAGTGAAAAGCCAAACGTCCCCTTCCTGGCGATTGGCAGCGGAGACTCCAATCCAGACCTCTCCTGTTCGCACATTGTGATTATGGGGTTCTGTGACTGGCACCAGCGGCCGATCCTTTGTGTCACCTCAAGCGGCTGAAAATCCTCATAAAGGCCATGCTGCACCACCGGTCTTGCGTTCTCCCTTATTTCCCATGCGAATACTTCATTAAGGACTGAGAGAGTTTGCTCTTGTGCATCCTGTGAACATGCGTGTCGTTGAGCGCATCTGGGGCACAGTGACCTCGATCTTTGGGATCGTGTCACTGTCGCCGTTACAAGATGGCCTTGATAGCCAGCAGCCTCTACCAATAGTGCACCAAGAAGTCCTACCGCCGAATACTCTCGAAGGACCAAGCTTTCATCCACCAGGGGCTCCGAAGACTGATGCATTCCAATGCCAGTACCCAGAGATGGTTGGCTGGGAGCCATGCTCAACGGAACTTGACCGAAAGTGCTGGCTCAGACGCCAATCCGATGGTAAACAATATGACATCTACAGTAATTACGAGAACGAAGCACCGACCGGAATATTGCGGTCTTATTCGCTTGAGCTGCAGGATAGCTATTTCGATGCCGACGGCTTGACATTCAATGCGGCCAAGCTCTTCAACAACACCTATCCTGGACCTTGGCTCGAAGCGTGTTGGGGAGATACGTAAGTACTGCGATCCGGGGAAGAACAGCGGGGTCATCAGTGTTGATATGGAACATACAGCATCGAAGTCAACGTGACGAACAAATTGAAGCACAACGGAACCTCGATTCACTGGCATGTAAGTGACATTCTGCCTCCCAGCAGTACGCGTCTACTGCAAGGGGACGAAACTTAGTGTCCTGCTACTTGACGGTGTACCCTCGGTCCTCCCTCAAGTTCGTTCTAATGTAAGCGGGACTATAGGGCATTCGACAAGACCGGACCATGCACATGGACGGTGTCAACGGTGTCACGCAGTGTCCGATTGCCACGGACGATTACTATGTATACAAGTTCAAAATCACGCAATATGGAAGTTCTTGGTACCACAGCCACTATTCAGTCCAGTACGCAGATGGCGCCGTAGGGCCCATGACGTTGCATGGGCCATCATCACTTGAATACGACGCAGCAATCAGTCCTCCCTTAATCATGACTGATTGGGGGCACAATTCCGCCTTTCTCGCTTTGACACAGGGTTTGAGAGATCCTGACATCCTTTTGAATGGTCACGGAAACATAACCAACTACAACAATACGACTCCGAACACGACTACCATACAGAGTCCTTACCATATCACATTCGACGAGCCCCAACGTGGCAAGCGAAACAAAAAATATCTCTTACGAGTAATCAACACCTCCTTCGACACCACGTTCATTTTCAGCATCGATCATCACAGGCTCCAGATCGTGAGTGCTGACTTCGTCCCAATCACACCCTACACAAGCACCTCGGTCCTAGTAGGCATCGGACAACGATATAATGTCATAGTAGAGGCGAACCCAGAGGTCTACGATAAGAAGGACTCTCTTCCTAGCGATGGCAACTACTGGATACGCACATACATAGCCCCCTGCAGGGGAGGCAGTAATAATTGCAATGGGCCGAAGGACGCCTCATGTGGTTACGAAAGGACCGGTATACTGCGCTACAACAGCTCGAGCACTGCAACTCCTGCCAGCCGGCCTTGGCAAGGGATTCCCCTAAATTGTGCAGATGAAAATTATACAGACCTGCATCCTGTGCTACCCTGGAAAGTGGATCCTCCAAGTAATGGTCTTGGTAACAGATATGGCGAGCAATTCGGTCTGCGCTTTAGCCCAGATCCAGCTAAATTTCCACTTGCCATGTGGTCGCTTTCGAAGGACATGACAGGCACCCACCCTCTGCGGGTGAATTACTCTGACCCAACGTTCTTTCACCTTGATCATACGGGCGAATGGCCTCCGTTGTGGAGAGTAGTGCCTGAAAATGGCACTAGCAAAGACTGGGTGAGTCATAGCTACCGGCTTTCTACTGGGAAAGCCATTGTCTAACGTGGTATTTCATAGATATATATAGTGGTCGCAGGCAACGCAAACGGCCAAGTCGGTGCTCATCCAGTAAGTACACCCAAGGCGCCCTAAAGCCGCACGCTTCACCATCCTATTCTAACCTAAATCTTGATAGATCCATCTCCACGGCCACGATTTCGCCATTCTGGAGCAGGCTTATAACAAAACCTTCAAGCCTGACAATATGTCTCTCACCCTCGCGAATCCTCCGCGGCGCGACGTAGTCCTCTTGCCTCGAAACGGCTACGTCGTCATTGCCTTCAAGGCCGACAACCCTGGCGCCTGGCTTGTCCACTGCCACATCGCCTTCCATATTTCCGAGGGACTGGGCATGCAGATTATGGAGAACCAATGGGATGCAGCAGCCATATGGCCGAAACCAAATAACGGTGCCATTGTGGAGGCAGAGAGAGTTTGCAATAATTGGAGAGATTGGCAGAGGGATGAGAATCATTGGGCGCCCCCGGGTGCAAATTGCGGGCAGAAGGATAAGGAGATGTGTTTTCAGGATGATTCGGGAGTCTGAAATGAGTAATCCAATGAAGTACGTAGTTGAATGTCCCCTGAGGATCGAGCGAGATGGCAGATTGTATACTACTGGGTACCAGATGTAGGAACAGAAGGCTGTTGAGTCGGTAACTGCTTTTGGCTCTTATCTCCTGCCTCAAGTGCTGGGCATGTTTTCACGTAGGTGAGGGAAAATTTCGGATCCATGTTCAAGCGCACCTCATCTGCTTAGGCTCTCTGCTTCCTCTGCATTTTCTTGATATGACAAATGGATAGGTGAACTCACTTAGCATGTATTGAATCAGGGCTTTGATAAGGCTTTGGAGCCATTTCGTGAGTGCCTTCTGTTGAGTCTGGCTTGAGGTTGGACCGAAAAAAGGTATCACGTGCCGCTGGATATTGAACATTGCAAATGACGACATTGGAAGGTAAAGATTTTTGAACAACACACCGTATATACAACGACTAAAGAGTAGAATTTGGTATGTCGTCTACGAGGATTGAAATGCAAGTAGATTATCCAGTGTACCATTTCAGGGATCAAAACCACCATCCGTACCTTTTCACACCGAATGCAGCCTAAGGCACGAGATCGAGCTAATGCAATGACATGCATATTACAGCGCATCATCATTGGCGAAGCCTGGTAAGGCTGTCTCTTGGCTTTCAGAACCTCAAAGTACGGCTGAAGCTCCGTCTCGAAGTCAGGCTGAGTTGACATCAATCTACCTGTCTGACTTTCTTCGTGCTTGTCGAGAGCTACCCAAGTCATGATCCACATCATATGTCTCTCATACCTGGAACGCACCACTATTCTACCGCCATCCTTCAGCCAGCACAACAAGGTGTGAATATCGATGGATGGCATCTCAGGCGCAGCCAGCCTGATCACTGTCCTTGGCTTCGCGCTGAGCTCTACTCGAGCGATATATGAAGTCGTATCTGGTATCAAGAATGGCGGCAAGTTTATCCAGCGGATGACAGTTGCTTTACAAGATCTATCGAAAATCCTACAGCAAATCACAGAATGCACGGACCGGTTCTTTCTCGCAGCCAACCTGGACGAGACGGTCACAAAATGTGCCGAAGATTTGAAAGCATTGGAGAAAGAGCTGGCAAAACTATGTACAATAGGTGACAGTAAAGTGGCAAAGCAATGGAAGACGATCAAGACGTTGTTCAAGGAGCGTGATTTGGAAAGGATGTCGAGCCTCATACGGCAGCATATCACTGCTTTGTCTCTACAAATGCAGGTCATCGAAGGGTAGTCACTCCTGTAGGGACTGAGAAGAGAATGCGTGCTGAGTTTTGCGTCAGGAAAAGAGGATCCTCCCACACGCTGAGCCTGGACAGAATTGAAGCGCTGTCGAGCAGCCACAAGGCGTTGAGTGAAAGCAGTATTAATACCATAACAAAAACAAATGCAACCATGGATGAAATCAAGGATAGCGTTCAGGCTTTGGAACTGACCGCAACATCGATGCAGCAGAGGACCCTGCTAGCGCTTGAGCAATTGGGCAATAGCAGGCAGCATATACCCGGCCTATCAAATGAACAATACGAAGCGCTGAATGATAATTGCAATGCGATACTCGAGATGCTGAAAAATCAGCCTACGACAAAGACTGGAAAATCTAGTGTCGGGAGTTCTCTTCATGAAGGCGACGATTCTAGAGCAATGAATATGGGCGCTGAACAGCGCGGTACTGCAGGCAAGGACAATCGCCTTCAAGATGTCCTTGATCAACTTCGTGGCCTGACCGAAGAGGAAGGGAAAACGTTGTTCTGCGAGGAATCAGACGCAATCTTACATAAACTCCATGTTGTCTTGGATCTCTTGCTCGATGTCGAAAAGAAGGACTGTCAGGAGAATAGAAAAGGCAAACGATTGAGGCCATCCCATGAGGAAGACGATGCAAAAGACAAGCTGCTCTACCAGCGTGAAATCAAGCGAATAAAAGGCTTCATTAGCGCTTCGCAATGTGTTGCCATCAACGAGAAAGGTCAGTATAAGACACGTCTAGATCATTTACTGGTACTGCCTATTCACCTAGGTATGTTTTGTGCTGATCAGATGTGCCTGAGCAGCTTCTCGACCTCCAACTGTTGCGGCTGCGAAGTATAGAAAGCAGAACCTAAGCTACCAACGTTCCTCACACAGTGGCACAATCACACTTCGCGCATCTCGCAAGTATCGAAGAGTTAGTCCAGCTGCGCATGATCATAAGCAGGACGAATCGAAGGATATGCTTGAATGGCTAGAGGCATATCTATCCTTCTTACCAAACAACACGCAGAACCCGTGGTTCGCGGTGACTTTCCAACAGAGCTTGTCTTACGAAGGTTCTTTTCTCAAAAAACCAATGTTGTCTGTTTCCGCTTTACTACCTGCTGATTCCAGGTCTTTCGCTTCATTAAGCGAGGAAATTTGGATGGCTTGATACAGGCATTGACCTTGAGAAAAGCCTCACTCACCGATCGCGATCTGCAAGGTCGTTGCTTGTTGAATGTGAGCCTCGACTACCATGATCTCTGTGAAACTCTGCTAACTAAATCATTCATAGCACGCCGTCTCTGAGGTGCAGCCAGATATCTGTAAGTTCCTTATCGAGGGAGGGGCAGATGTAGACTTTGTTGAGCTAAAGCAAGATAGCATCATGGCGTAAGTTACCGAACGAGCAGCGGTGCATTGTCTCCTGCATCTTTTAACGTCTCCAGAATGCACTCGCTCAATTTTTGCGCTCCATCCTGCCAAAACACGGGATACTGTTCATCAAAGATCAGATGCATGACCTTACTTCTAGAAACCGGCGCTGATCCAACATACAAACACGATCAATCGGAACCATTTGCTGAAGTACAGCTTAGGTTCGGTACTGCGGTATGACTTTTGATTCTTTAACGGACTGCCAGTGCTAATCGAAGTAAAGGAGTCCTTGAAGCCACTTTTGAATCACAGTTTACCCTTCATTGAGACGTGTGAACGCATATCTGCAGATCGTTGGGTATATCATCACCTTGACTCACCATGTTGGACGTATGAAAGTATTGCTTTGCTCCTCCGCAAACAGGAAAAAGGGGGATTACACAAACAAAATCTCACAGAGTGCCTTCATTATGCCGCTTTGGGATCACAGTTTGCATCTCAAGATGATATCAGAGACGCCCTAATCCTTTTAGTCAGGCAAGGTGCTGATATACATGGGACTGATGATATTGGGTTTTCAGTCTCGCAGATTGCATGTCACAAAGTGACTGAATGGTGCGATGGCTCAAGATTTGGAGAATATCAGTTTAGAACGAATCATGACCTGCGCCTGAAAGAGATCTGGATGGAGGTACTACATACCTGTGGTTATAACGCAGAAGAAGTCATCTCGACCAATTTCCAAGAGGAGCAATATATCGATGACGATGATTACCGCACCTCAGATGATTGTGAGGAGTCTGACGCAACTGCATCTGACTACTCTGACGGTCCTATTTGCGAATTTTGCGCAGATGGTGGGATGCAATGCAGGTGCGATAATGAGCCTATATTGGACCAGAACACTGCTGGACTTCCACACCCAGACGACCGGGCGCTCTTAGGAGGGGATGCCAAGGTTTGGAGAAGCTGACTGTTGGTATGAGAACTGTGCCGTTCCAGTCATAAACAGGAGCTGTTCATAAACGGAGGGGGGTCCTGTTCATAAACTAAGGCCTCAGTTTCTCAACATTCATGTTCCAAACATGAATAATCGACTGTTTGCGACTGGAACAGCTTGTTCATAAACAGTTCCATTTCTTGAGGTATGTTCATAAACACCTTGTTCCAATGACAAACTTTTGCCAAGAATTCTACAAAATGATCAACTTTAAAGAGGCTCTTGACCACTACTGGAAGTAATCAGAAGTCAGGACTTCAACTATAGTGTTATGACCCTCAGATGATCCAATTGGTACTTTTAAATCTTCATGGTTATGGAAGACCAAATAGTGCAAATTACTGTTTATGAGTTGAACAGCTGTTCATAAACTGATGACGTTGTTTGTGAACGGAGCTGTTTGTGTGTGGAACGGAACAGAACACTGATACTAATGCTGGTCCTGGTTTATGACATTTTTACGCTGTTCAGAAACTGATGCTCAAAAGTTCAAAATGGCAGAAGAAGACTCGGTTCTACCTGTCGGATTTGTTAAGCGAATGATCTAACTCATTGTTTGTCAGCTAATTTAACCTTGCTGCTGCGATCTAGACTCTGCCAAGAGAGACGGCCCCTGAGCCCCTGAATCTAAGCTGACTAGTGCTTACTATCAGCTCTTGCTCGGCACCACAAGGTGACTTCAGGCTCCTCCCCTCTTTCCGCACTATCACACGCGAAACAGCAATGTGGAATATTAATTGTTCACAGAATGTAAAATCATAAGCAAGAAGCTGCAGGACGTTGGAAGACTGACCTCATTGTTCGCATTGCCACACCAAAAAGACCGGATTGAAGTACAGTTTTGTGTAAGCTAGAAGGGGTGCATTTTCTAAAATGAATACCATCTTGACGCTTGCCTTGGCTCCTCTAGCCTGGCAGTGCTGCTGCTTGTACAGTCTCTTCAACAACTACCGGTGGGCATCAAAAGTCGGCATTCCTCTTGTCGTAACACTCATCAGCCCAGATAATCAGATATGGATCGCGCTCCAGACGGCTTTCCCGTCAATCTTCAGAAGGATTGATTTCCGACTGTTGCCACTGTTACGGTACAGTCGCTTGGGATGGGAATTTCATGACCGCTATAAGACCCATGAGAAACTCGGAGATACCTATATGCTGGTCACCCCCGCCAAGAATTGGCTGTATGTTGGCGAGGCTGTTGCTTCCTATGAAATATTCTCTCGAAGCCGCGATTTTGGAAGGCCCACTTGGATGCTGGGTGAGCCTTGTCCTCTAAATTGTGATATGCCATTGACCGTTGTAGCTATGCTGGACGTGTTTGGACCTAGCGTCTCCACTGTAAGTGTCTCATAAACACTCTCTGATCGTATAGTCTGACTGGACGATTCATAGGTAGGCTACAGCGACTGGCAGCGGCATAGGAAGCTTACAGCAACACCTTTCAATGAGCAGAAGAGCACGCTCGTGTGGGCAGAGTCTCTTCGCCAAGCAGACGACATGCTGCATTCTTGGCTAGCACAGGACTCTAAAGGCTTCACATGTACTTCAGACGATGTAAGAACACTGGCTCTGGATGTTCTGGCATTTGCTGGCTTTCAAAAGTCGTATTCGTGGCGCCCGACCACGGAGGGCCCAGAATCAGATCAGCCTATAACTTACAGAGACTCCTTGTCACTGATTCTGCAAAACGTATTGACCATTGTGGTTCTCACCCCAAAATTCTTCCAATTGCCCTATCTCCCGCGTAAGTTGCATAGGATAGGTCTAGCCATCAAGGAATTCAAGAGCTACATGCTCTCACAGATTGCAGAGGAGAAGAATCTTGAAGCACAAGGCCACTCCGGGTCCGGCACCCTTGTCAGCAATCTTGTTCGCGCGTCCTCTGAAGCCAAGTCATCTCACGTTAAGCCCCTTACTACAGAAGAAATCCTCGGTAACATCTTCGTCTTTAACTTTGCTGGTCATGACACCACAGCAATATCCACCAACTACGCCATGATGCTCCTCACAGCGCGTCCTGACATCCAGGAGTGGATTTCGGAGGAGCTAAGCTTCTACCTTAACAAATCTGAGGCGGGTGACTGGCAGTATGAGATCGTATTTCCAAAGCTAAATCGCTGTCTAGCAGTCCTAGTAAGTTTCATGATTCCATCAATTTACCGGCACTAACTCTACTCTTTCAGCTCGAGACACTCCGTCTCTACAGCCCGCTTCCAGGCGTCCCAAAATATGCCGAGTCCCCGCAAACCCTGACAGTCAACGGCAAGAATATCTTCATTCCTGCAGATACTCTTGTAGTTCCTGTTCAGCAAACTCTTCACACCCATCCACGCTACTGGGGCAAGGATTCTCTGGAATGGAATCCTAAGCGGTGGATCGTCTCAGCCTCAACTTCCCAATCCGAACCATCTTCGACCGATCTGGGTGCCATGCTTGCAGATGAGAAAATCATGGAAACGCAGAAAGGTGTCTTCAATGCATGGGCAGAGGGTGTGAGAAGTTGTCCCGGCAGGAAGTTTGCGCAAGTGGAATTTGTGGCTGTTATGGCGAAGCTTTTCCGGGATAATACTGTTGAGCCTGTGGCCAAAGACGGAGAGAATAGTGTCGAGGCACGAGAAAGAGTGATGGGCGTGGTGAAGAATAGTAATGTGAATTTGCTGTTGGAGATGGAAGATCCGAGGAGCGTGGCTGTTAGGTGGCGGAAGAGGTGAGGTTGGCATCGTTGTCGTTTCCCGACTAATAATTCTCATTCCATGCGTGATGAACTTGATCAGCGTAAGTGTTTGTTGATTGACGCTCCGAGGGTGACATCCATTCGAGCCACATCCGTAAAGTGAGTCGTAGGCATCTCAAGGCAATTCCAATGCCTTCACAGATGTCATTGAGGCAAGAAAATATTAAAACATAGATCATTGCGTCCATTGATAAACACATCATAGTCTTCATTTATTAACAGCCATCCTCACCACAACACCTGTCAATTTAATCCTCATACTGTCCTTAGCTCAAGAGAATCTACATTCCTAAGCTGATGTCGCTTCTGTCTATTCTCTTTAACAGCAGTCTGAAGATATGACGGCCAATGCAGGTGACCACAAATATGGAGACGAGCTGTCCGTAGACGAAATCAAAGATGACAGAAAGACTTCAGTTACCCTGACGCAGAAGCCTGTCAGCAAATTCGAGATCAAGAGGCCACTTATCTCGCACTGCTGTCTCTACCAAGCATTGGAAAATAGTCGAATCGGATGCGTTGGCTCGAGTCATCCAGAAAGTCAATATGAGCATTGAACTAAGATGAGGCAAGTTCTTTGATTCATGCTGAAATAGCACTGGTTCTTCAGTATCACCCGAGCTCATCCCTCACCAGTACATAACTCTGTTGCAAGTACTCCAGACCCAAAAAAGGGGCTTTCTTACTTTATCAACAGCAATAACAAAGGGTATTATGAGAATTGGCTCTTTCAACAGCGCTTAATATTCCGGCCAACATTTACTCATTTTAGTAAGGTGAAAACGAATGTCCCAGCTGTTTCAATATATATGATGCTCGGCGTCGACGCCTTCTCTGTCCAGTATCGAGCTCCAACAACGCGGACAGCGTCCCCAACGCACAGTATGAAGACCCCATATGGTATTTTTTTTGCGGATTGTTAGCAGAGTCCAAACTGCTTGAAAGAGTGCTTTCTATACCAGAAAATCTTTGACTTGCCCTAGCTACCCTCCACGTAGTTGTCGTCAAGATGAGGGATGGCAATATAACGTTCTAATCAATGGATCTCGACATAATCATTTAGACGTTTCAGCTCTAAAGTCTTTATTATGCAGTGGGAGAGCATCTTGCTGTGCTATGAAACGCAGAGATACGAAGTCGTAAACATGCCGCATAGAGATGAAAAACCTGACTGTTTTTGGTCTTACATTCAGATTTGTGGGCTCTTTCTAATCTCAGTAGCTTACTCGTTACCTTCTCCGGTCCTGCTGCTGACTCTCCCATGTCCTGTCACAATCCTATATCATGTGCACCATAACTAATTCACACGGAGGTGAGCCTTGAGAAGGCTCTCGAAGCTTTAAAGCCCTCTAAGAAACCCTCCCTTTCTAGCCGATATTTAGCATGTTGTGTTTGACCCACTTGTTGACTATGTTTATTCCGACGAGCTTAAAGCCTGGAACTTTCGTCCAAGTAAGCAAAGTGGATGCAGCAACGTCAAGTCTCGTCGTGGTCTTGGTGTCGTAGCATCAAAGCAGACGTAGCATTGGACCGCCTTTACCATGTCATTCATAGTGATGGCAATGCAATTCAACCCAGACAAGTCTGCTGACTATGTACAAGCCAAGTGTATACTTCAGCATCCAAGCTTCGCTCGAATTGGTGCCGACCTTCTCGCCAGTGCCCAGCAGCTCAGTTTTGATGCTGAGCTAGATCTGAGAACGAGGCAGTCGGATAATCTGGGCACAGTTCATATCACTACAATGAACAAAAGCCTACTACAGCAACTCTACGTCGTTGACAATGATTATCAGTTCATTGTTAATAGTTGATGAGTGCGACTCCGCACATACTAATAACGTCCAATCCCGCACACTGTATAGGCAGCGAAATCGCCTTGAGGACAGTGGCTTCTGAGGGTAACACTGATGGTAGATCGGCGTTGTTGAAGACGTTGTCGAATCAAAGAGAGCGCGAAATGTGTCATAATGGTAATATTGGCGAGGCTTGAGGGGGTGATGAGGCATCGTCTACAAGATGAATGAAGAGCACATGGTGGGTCTATCTCGATGGACATGCATCTGTGATGATGAACTTTGAATGTGGCCCATCAAGGCGCCAAGCAACACCTCCGAGGCTGCCATCGATAGAATAGATCGTGCAATTATCGTATCTGCATATGGGATAGTAGCAAATCCGTGAGGAGATTACGCTGTTAACACAACTCAATCTATTTTGGGCAAAGAGTCGCGGACCAATTACGTTGTCGGTTGTACAAATCATCTAGCCGCTCTGGTCGAATTCAGCTCTGTCCTACCAGCAAGCAGTCTAGTGAGAAGCATTCGAATTCGAGCAGTCTCCATCTGTACGACTCAAGGAATGGCTTCTTTTAGATGCTGTACAGCGGACACAGTCTTGTACGACCCGTGATCTCTTTCCGCTGAACCAATCGGGAGGACATGCGTCTCAACACCCATTCTTCTCGAAACAAACCAAACACCGTACATCTCCTCCACTTAGACCTGGCTAGTCAAATTAATGTTTCATTCAGTGTGTATCCTCTTCATTCATCCCAAACTATCTTCAAGGCAAAGAAAGCTTTTCTTTCCGATCCATTCTCTTCTCTAGAGTATTATCAAATCTACAAAGCTGGGCAATGAGTACTATGGACCCAGCAATTCCGATGAAAGGCGAAGATCCACGCCGTCGGCGTTGTACAGTACCCATGAAAATTCTCGTTCTAGGGTATCCGAGAACAGGAACATCTTGTGCGAGGCCCTTGCAAAACACAACTATAGATCTAACTTCCACCAGCATTACGAGCAGCTCTTGACCAGCTCGGTTTCGGACCGTGCTACCATATGGGAAAATGCATGGAGTATCCTCGCGACTGTGAAATGTGGATGGAAGCGTTTGAGGCCAAATATGATGGTGTTGGGAGCTTTGGGCAGGAACAGTGGGATCAGCTCTTGGGTCACTACAGCGTAAGTGAGCCTCTTATCTTGGAAACCCTCAGATCACTGTAGAGTTGACCGCTACGAAAAAGTGCGTCGCCGATGTTCCAGCTAGTGCTTTTGGCCCTGAGCTCATGTCCGCCTACCCTGATGCCAAAATTATACTGACAAACCGCGACGTGGAAACATGGCACCGATCCTTCTCGAAAACGCTTTCCCAATCGAGGTGGTCTTGGACAAACGAGGTCCTACAGCATTTTGACTGGGCCACGGCGCTTGTTCATGGTCTTCGCAAAAAGTATTGGCAATGTGTTTTTGCGGACGATTTTGAAAACAATGGAGAAATTGCTATGGCAGTCCATTATGAGCAGATTCGGACATTGGCGAGGGCACAAGGGCGTGAACTGTTGGAGATGGAACTCGGTGATACATGGGAGCCGCTGTGTTGCTTCCTGAATGTGGAAATGCCGTCTTCGCCGTATCCTGTGACGAATGATGGAAGAAATTGGATGATGCAAGCGAGAGGGCGGGCTCGAGTGAGAATCCATGCTGTCGTTGTCAGGTTCTTGAGGGTAGCAGCTCCGCTAGCCATTATAGTCCTAGGAGTCTGGATAGCTATGGTGTATTCCTAGGATACCGAAAGGGAACACTGCAACGAATTAACATGGAATTACATCGGTCGGAGGTCTCAAACAGCCTTTAAAGAGTATCAGACAGCTGTATCATAATAATACGGACTGGAGGCCAGTGGCATCAATAGCGACATTTTGCCAATGAGGCGTATTTGTACAACGTGAGGTCTCAATCTGGTAATGGGCGAGTTCTAGATACGAACACCCAACGGTTTGCGAACGGGATAGTCTTCTTATGTACTGAGGGGTCTGCTTGCTAATAGACCTGTTGGTGCGTGTGGAATGGAACAGAGTAGCTTCACAAGCGGCATGCTTATACATGAACTTCATGAAACGACCTCTTGTAGATAGCTGAATGTGATCGGAGAATGATAAGTGTGCTGATATGGAGATGTGCGGTGGCTGCTACTTGCGCTCGGTTGGAACATCGAGGTTCCTTTTGAGAATAATAGGTAGACAAAGACGTGACGAGCCAAATGTTCACTGTAGCTTATTGCTTGGACGAGTTTCTTGGCTGCATGGTGTCTTCTTCCATTTCAAGACCAAGACTGCAATACTTGTTGAATTCCATACAAGGTTGGCACTCGTAAGCATTTCATAGCTTTCACATCCTTCCATTGTTGATGCGAATGTGCCTCCTTTGCAGACTTTCGTCTGTATATCCTCAAAGACAGCCATCGTAATTCCGTGCCCGCTTTTCTGACGATCTCAAGCTCAGACACGAGGAGCAATGTCGTACTGTTCGTCATACCCACCTGTCCCCATTGGATGTTTTCGGGCTTTTCGAGTAACATCCCTAGTGTCTGACGGAACGAGATGTTCCGATATCCAATATTCCCATCATTAGTCTTTGATCTCTTTCTTCGCTAATAAAGTGGTTGATAGGCGCTAGGTGCCCGAAGGAAATATTGGAAATGGATGGGGGTTAACCAAAGCCAATCGATTACAAAAGTTGTGGACTCTTCAAGCGTGCTGACTACAAAAGCTTTCGGTGCTACAGCGTAAAGGGAGCCTGACATGATTGTATGCGTGGCATTTTGGGAAGACCATGTGTATTTGTCTAGAATTCACCCAACACAACTCACCTACTGCTATGGCCACATAGAAGATGCTAATGTTATGAGTTACCCAAAATCTGAAAGATAGAGGCGAAGAGGCGACCGCTGTACAACATTTGCCTTTTGACGAAGAAGAGTACAAAGTCACAGGACACCCACAAGTAGTAAGCATTACGCAACCCCAGCCAACGCCCAAACACACGATTGACACCTTGAAAAGCGCCTTTATCGCGATTATCCAGTTTTCTGACAGTCACTGCCCGAAGACCCAATCTCAACCCATTCCTGCTTCCGATTGATCGGTCCGGTCATACCATTCGGCTGCGGAGTGCCAAAGCCATAGAAATCCTCTTGTTTGCTTCCACTGCAATAGTCCATGACAGCTCTGGCATGCTCCACAGCTTTCTGAGCGGTCAAGCAAAAGTAACCTTGCTCCTACATGTCTCATCAGTGAACCGTTTAACAGCACGAAGGGCTGGGTCAGAAACATACATAAGTCTGCAGCCAAACGGAAGCCCAGTTGTGCCCACATGTCCCCGCCGACCTGGACCCAGCCTTTGTTTGCGTTCTCCTCTCCATCGGGGTTGTAAGCACAGTATTCGCGTGTGTCGAGAGACAGGAGATAAAGGAAATCTTCGGCGTCCTGGCGAGAGATCTTGTTGGTGCCTCCACTTTTGTTCTTCTTACCTGCGGAGGGGTCGGTGCATCTCAACGAACTCGTGTATCTCTTCATGAGGTCATTTTGAGGTAGACCAAGCTATATCACGGCATCCTAGGGTTAGTGAAAACCCTTCACGAGAGATTCTTGAACAAGACAGGTTTGCTTACAGCGCCTGAGAAGAGAGCCAGGGTCATTAAGCTGAGCGTGGGGAGATGCATCTTGAATGTAGGTGTTTTGGTGCTTTGCCGAAAATAAGGGACGCAGTAGAAGGGACTGTTGGGGATGCTAGTGACTGAAATGTGACATGGAGCATGATCTGGTGGCAGACACGCGCAGGTATATATACCTGTGCATCACGCAACATTTCACTTCACCTGAGCCTTCCTTTGGCGCGTCTATTTTTGGAGACATGCTGAGATCATCAAGCTAAATCTGGGCGGCTAGGACCCATATTGACAGCTATTTGATGTCTTTATAGATGGATATTCTGTATTTGGTGGTCTCTACTGGCTTTGTTAGTGAAACAAACCCATCGTGGGGTCAGCGATGTTGGTATTAGGGAGCTATTCGTGGGGTTGTACAACAGCGCACCACAAGCAGTGGACTAGCCGCCGGTCACGGGGTCATCTAACATGGACCTTGAAGCATGCTTTGGATGACGAACCACTGCTCTTGGGCGCTTGATTGTGGAAAGGCTGAGTGGCTTGCTGGACCATAGGCATATGAAGCCAGGTAGCCAACGATCAGTCGGAGCTTGAAGGTTCACACAGAAGGATGTTTCCCTGTCTTTTGCGGATCTGAACACCGAAGGATTCAGACTGTTTCAACAAAGGTCTGTCCGTCAGCGTCGGCCCGCAGCTGAGGAGCCTATTCTCAGTGGTAATAAGCCAAGCCTTGTGCCATATCACAAGCGAAGCTCAGCCTCGAAGGATTTCCTTCACGTAAGCACACTCACGAAGCCTTGCAGACGTCCCTAATAAGCGAGGCCTAAATGAGGTCAAGGAGTCCAGCGCTTAACGCTTTCGAGCAAGCCGTTCTCGAATGTTTGAAACGATGTGCTGACATGCCCAATATGGGTAGGCTGAAACCTCCGGACTTGTTACTCTTATTTCGTTGAGGATTTCCGCTTTGTGGCTATGACTTTGCTATCGATTGACTTTTTCGTGGAAATTCCTGTTCTTCACACTTTGGTGGCCAACAAGACAGCGGCTGACTAGAGCAAGAACAACACTAAGCCGAAGAAGCTGACCCCATGAAGATCCACAAAGAAGATGGTCGACCGAGAAGCCTAGGAGACTCACCACACCGAGTGTCTATATCTTTGAAACAACCCCCTTAATTACCGGGTGTCGCTTGTCCCCAAGTCTAGTTTAAATACACAATAACCAAGTATAAGTAATAGGAGCTTGTGACAAACATTGACAGGAGCTTCGAGTCCTGGTGAGAGACCTTGAAGGAAACCATCGAAGCCCGTCCGTTTTGGTAAGCAGTTTAACGAGATTCATGGTGTCAATGAAGGAGTAAAGCAGAATGATAAAGGCATGACTTTTATTGCCCCGGATTCTTACCCCAACCTCCTATAAGCCGGCGTACATTCCAATCTCCCCGTCTTGACAATCTCGAACCCCCCTCCTGCCTCCTCAAACATATCTCTCACCTGACTTTCCCAGCCATACTCTTCCGTCTCCACCTTTTCAGCCTCGATCTCTCGAACCCACAACGAAACGCTCTTGAGTTGCAAACCCATTCCTCTGATCTCCATTCCCTTCACCTGGATGTCTGTATGTTCGCCCCCTTCCTTCCTACAGCACGCCGCCAAAATGAACAAATTGTCCCTTAGACTCGCAAGTCTGTGATCCCCGAAGTTGCTCTCGCTGAAGGTGTCAGAGCCGGGCAGCTGTAACTGCAAGGTCTTCAAGTTGGGTGGAAGCCTGCGAATGTGCTGAAGTCCTGCCAGATAGTCCCAGTAAAGGAAGGATGCTGGAACTGCAAGGCTTTCAATTGACTTCAGGTAAGACAGATCGAGCGAGCGGTAGACGGTATCTGTCATTGCTGAATTTGATGGGATAGAGAGAATGAGCGTCTCAAGATACCACTGCTGGCACATACTTTGTATTTGAATCATGTGCATGACCTGATCAAGCGAGGATTGTGACGGACGAGGCAGCTCAATGGTCAGGGAGGTCAGCGAACTGAGAGAACCGAGCGTGTATCTGAACAACTCGGGCAAGTGGCTCGATGACACCTGCGGGTGGGTAACGCGGAGGTCGTGAATGTTGTTGTTTGCTAGATGCCCGTAGAAGTCTTGTATGCGCTGAAAATACTGTCTTGGCGTTGATGACGGACAGCGCAGCCCCGTGATATGTAAGCGCTTGACGTAAGGATTGAACGCGGTCGAAAAAAGAAGTCGCTCTATTACTTTTCTATGGTGATGAGGCTTCATAGCGTGGAGATTGATAGCGAGAGAACATACACTTGTCGACTGATTATTTTGTAAATTCGAAGTCAATGCTCTGGTCACCGCATCCAGAATTTCACTGTTGCTTGCAGGCTCATGGTCTGAGGATATTCCGAATTTTGGGATAAGCTGGCGCCAAAGCACAGGCTGCACAGCTTGCCGATACCGACGATTAATGCAGAGGAGGTTGAGAAGGCTGCCTCTTGGTAAGAAGCGAAGAATCATACCAAAGACTTCAAGCGGTACAAGGTCAGCCATGAGATGTGGTGAAGAATGTCGTGGCGGATCTGCCATATTTGGAGATCGAATAATGTTGACGAAGCCAGCCCTTATGGCAATGTGAAATGGGATTGGCCTTTCGCTATTTGGATCTTTTGGGTTACGGCTTCTCTGTGTCGTTTTCGAGAGGTGCAAAAGTGATTACATAGAAAAGTGACCAGACCTTTGTGAAGCTCAAGACTTAACAAAGCAAGATAGCAAGAACGTTTAAAAAAGCCACCCTAACGTCTCCAAAACTTTGTACCCTTGAGGCGGGCTATGAACGCATTTGAGGGAGGACGAGGCAGGCGCAACCAAGCCAGCAGAGATAGCCAGCCCGTAATTATATATCTGGGGACTGACAAGTGCAAGACCGCCATGTGCAAAGCTGACGTAATCCTGTCACGCTATGTTCAGTAATCTAGTAAATGTAGGTTGGTTTAATAGATTAGTTCACACCTGCATTATACGTGCAGTCTCATTCGTCTCATTAGTCGTACAAATCTGCAAGGGCGACCTTTGTCAGCTCCCTAGGTACCTTTTCCACCCATTTCGAACCAGGATTCTCCTCCCATCCTCTCCTTCGCCCAGAATAAATTTCTCCCATCTGCCATCTCTGCCGGCGCCAATGACCAGAATTGTGTAGTCATCTTTCCAGCCGAGAACACCTTTTCGAGGCTTTCCACCATATAAGCCTGGTATAGGGGTTGAGTTTGAACTGCCAAAGACGACATTCGGTATATCGTCCACCTCGAAATGAGCAGAAGCTACAGAATAGACATCCGAGAAAACTCGTGGCATCAATGGAATTTTCCCAAGCAGGCCCCACTTCTGGCGGGCATTCTCTTCATTCGTAGTGTCATTGGTGAAACTGTTAGAGTTGCGATGTGGTCTACCACGGCTCATTGAGCTGTTTCGAGAGCTAGATGTGCCAGGAAGATCGAAGATGTGTAATGTTGCTTTATCGGAAGTGACGGCAAGATGTTTACTATTTGGTGAGATGGCGATGGAGAAGACATATGCATGGTCAACACCACGACGTAGCTCACCTGTGCGCGCGGAGTTGCTTGTAGAGAATGTGCGGACTAGAGTCCCCGTCTCGCTAGCTGTCGCCAAGATTTCTCCGTCGGGACTCAGCTCCATGGCCCGAAGAGCTGTGCTGTGTGCGGGTATTATGCTGACATTGCCGGTAGAGATTTCTACCATTTGCACCTGGCCGATTGATCGACCAGGAAACGTAATGATCTTCGAGCCAAGGCAGCAAAGACCGAAAGGGTTGTCTGCTGTCTCGAAGACCGATAGCTTTTCGGGAGGTGATGAGAAGGCATAGACATGGACGCTGTTCTGCAGTGCGACGATAATACGTGACCGTGACAGTCGTACTCGAAGGACTGGAGAGTGGAATTCCAATGTAATGACCGCTTGCTGCTTGTTATCATCCCATATTATAACCTGTAATTTCCGTCAGCCTCAAAATGACCTTCAGCGGCGATCGAGGTCCACGTTCGTACCGACCTTGTTTTGTGGGAATTTTGGTTGTCTTCCTCCTCCCACGAGAGCAATGTAATTGGCTCTTCCGAGCATCTCAGCCGCTCCGATGCCGGCGTTGAAGTCTCGGGATACTTTGAGCTCGCATGGCTCAGAGTTGAAGACGCAAAAGCCAGTATCTAGGCCGACGGAGAAGCAACTTGCATCTTGGTTGAATGAAACGGCGAGGGAGACGGGGCCTTCAGAATCGGCTATCGCTGGACGGGTGTTCATGTTGGACGGTGGTGTACGTAAACACGCAGACGAGATCTGTGCGTTGACGATGGAGGCATGCTGTTCCTTCTGTGACTCTTAGACCTTCAAGCCCAAAGCGTTGAGGTTGCGCATAGGCATTGTCATGCGGAAGGGAAGGGACCAGTGGTTTAATTTGACGCAACGCTAAGGCCCTCCGCAAAATGATCTTGCCAAGACCGCCCCCTTTCGCAGCTTCAATTTTCTGAAACTAGCCAGCAACGACATCTACACCATCAAGTCGACAGCATTGACGTGAACGCGCACACTTCCACCTCTGTCCAAATACATCGTCTCCCTGCTAATTCAATATGTCTTCCAACCTTGCTTCTGTATGTCCCTTCTTGACACCTGGCTTGATGGAGTACAATCCGAAGACTGATTGCATTTTTGTATAGATCAAGACGCGCAGGAAGAAGAATGTTAAGAAAGGTATCCAGTTCTGCATGATGGTCTGTGGAGCTTCGGGAACAGGTACTATATGGTCAGAAGAGCAATTGCACAACGGTGTCTGACTGCATACTAGGGCGCACTACTTTCGTAAACACATTATGCGGGAAACAAGTCCTAAAAGAAAAGGATGCGGATGATGCGGTCAATGCTCATCTTGAAGAAGGTGTCAGAATCAAGCCTATTACTGTCGGTCAGTATCTGTTGGCTTTTAAGTGTCCACCGGGACTTTGACTGACCATACCCCAGAACTCGAGTTGGACGAAGAAGGCACACGCATATCGTTGACAATCGTCGACACACCCGGATTTGGTGATCAAATCGACAACGAAGCGAGGTGAGATGACGCGCCTGATACCATGGATTCGACCTAACATCTGATTGTAGCTTCGCGGAAATTGTCGGACATCTCGAGCGCCAATATGACGACATTCTCGCTGAGGAGTCGCGCATTAAGCGTAACCCTCGATTCAGGGATAACCGCGTACACGCCCTTCTCTACTTCATCACTCCCACTGGCCATGGGTATGTTGCCCACAGGTGCTATTCACACTACCTTGCTAACAGTGGCACAGTCTTCGCGAACTCGACATTGAGTTAATGAGGCGCCTATCTCCGCGCGTCAACGTTATTCCTGTCATCGGTAAAGCAGACTCTCTGACCCCCGCCGAACTAGCAGAATCGAAGAAGTTGGTCATGGAAGATATCGAGCATTATCGCATACCAGTCTACAACTTCCCCTACGATATCGAAGAAGACGACGAAGACACCGTGGAGGAGAACGCTGAGCTACGTGGTCTGATGCCTTTCGCGATCGTAGGGTCCGAAGAGGTAGTGGAGATCGGTGGGCGAAGAGTCAGAGCGCGACAGTATCCATGGGGCGTGGTGGAAGTCGAGAATCCTCGTCACTCCGACTTCTTGGCTATCAAAAGTGCACTACTGCACAGTCATCTGGCCGATCTGAAAGAAATTACCCACGACTTCCTTTATGAAAATTACCGAACAGAGAAACTGAGCAAGAGCGTCGAGGGTGGTGCAACAGCGTGAGTAGCTGTCTTCAAAAAAATCTCCCGTACTCAGGATATGCTGACGAAACTTCACTGCAGTGACCAATCCATGAATCCCGAGGACTTGGCCTCCCAATCCGTCCGTCTGAAGGAAGAGCAGCTCCGACGTGAAGAGGAAAAACTCCGAGAGATTGAAATCAAGGTGCAACGAGAGATCAACGAGAAGAGACAGGAGCTCTTGGCACGTGAGAGCCAGTTGAGAGAAGCTGAAGGACGCATGACAAGAGAGACCAGTGTAGCTGTTGATGACACGAATGGCTTGGCATAAGCCATTGATCACAAGCAATGGGGAGGCGGCGTGCGAAAAGTTGAGGAGAGCGATTGGCGTTTGCAGTGCTAGTCAAAGAAGACTGTCCGGTTGGACAGAGGTAATATATTCATCTGTGTCTAGCTTGACTTTACCTGTATCTTAGCTGGCATCTCGCACAGCTAACAAGCATTGATAATCTCGGCTGCTTCCACCCTGCGAGAGGGCACACTATCTCTCAGTTCTTATTCCATCCAACTGCCTCAGTCTGCTGGAATCTGGCCGTTTGACCACACATGGTCCAGCATTCGGTGCTGGAGTGTGCCTAAAGACTGGTCAAACAGCCTCGGCTGAACGGTAGTAGTATTGTGAGGCCTTTTTTCGAATCGAGGCCGCCATATGGCATGCCATAGAGCGGCGGAATAGTCCTGTAGAATCTTTTGATGCTTGCTGGTTGTGATTGCTGCTCAAGGGCTTCTAGACCGGCTTCTCCGTCGATGCCGTGGCCGCTCCCGCCTTCTACTATCGTCGCTCTCGCTTCTGCTTCTCCCACGTCCACTCCGCCTGCGGTCTCGCTCCCTCCTATCTCGATCATCAATCCTTACACCGCCGCTCACACTCCTCTCCTGCTTCACATGGCCATTCTCCCTTCGGCCTCCATCCTCGATCTTCACCCTCCCATCTTCACTTCCTTCCCTCATCCTATGATGCCGCCTATGATGATGCCTATGCTTCCTTCCCTCCTTCTCCTTGCTCCTCTCCAACTTCCTCACAGCCCTCGCAACCTCCTCCTTCTTCTGCTCTACCAAATACCCCTTCATAGGATCATCATCATCATGCTCCTTAATCAGCTTCCTCAACTCCCCCTCCTCCTTCAACATCTCCCTCCCCATCTCCACCTCCCCATCCACTTCCTCGCTCCCCTCCCCATCTCCACCACCACCATTAACCCCCTCATCCCTCAACTCCCGTCTCGCCTTCTCCTCCTCATCAACATCATCCCTCTCCTTATAATACGCATGATCGACCTTCAACACCCTCCTCACAACCGTGGCGCCATTCAAATTATCGACCGCAAGATCCGTGCTGCGCTGGTCTTCGTACTTCAACCACGCGAAGCCGCGGGATTTTCCGGAGTCTTTGTCGCGTGCGAGGTTGAGGTAGGTGGGGGAGCCGAATTGTGAGAAGATTGTGAGGATGTCGCCTTCGGAGAGGGTGAAGGGGAGGCCGGAGATGTGGATGTAAGCCGTTGAGCGGTAGTCGGTGTGCCAGGATGCTGAGGGGGGACTGGAGGGAGGGAGAGATTAGTGGGGTGCGGGAAAGAGAAGGAATTTAGGGAAGAGGTAGGGAGAGGGGAGGGTGAGCTTACACGACGTTCTCGAGCTCGAGCTTGTTCAGGCGCTCGATTTCGCGGATGGTGTTCATGATTGCGAGGAGAGCAGATGGGTTACGCAATTATCATCGTAAGAATCTTAGAGATAGCATCATGGAATGTGGTGAAGGCGCTAGCTATGCTGGCCATTTGTTCTTGTTGATACCATACTCCACGATCGATTCCAATATTTGATATCACGTGACTCTTCCTCATTCGGGACTAGCGGATTGCAAGAGCCTCAAATCAGTGGATCCACTACGTCCCCTTGTATTTAGATATTTGACTTTTTCACTATTACAAAAGATGCACACGCGACCTTCAATGTTTTCACAATTACAACAGTACGTAAAACACGTCTGTATGTGCTGTTGCTTTCAGACTTCGAAGCATAAGATCAAATTCCTTAACCCTTGACATTCTGCACATTAACCAGTGATATGAATAAGTCTGCTCTCCGAATGTTCCTTACAAGCTGTTAAGGCTCTGTCTGGACCATGAAGTCGGTGGACTCCGGACAGTCCGCAGTCTCGCGACAACCTTCAACCTCTGCTCGGCCATTCTAGATCGAGAAATAAAGGCAGTCTACCACCAAAATCTGGTAATGAACAGTCTGAACGGCCGATACCACAGAAGTCTTTATACTGTAGATTGATGTTGCCTCAACAAACGACCGTGGCTCTGCTATTTACTCTGGCTATGCATGGTGGGTATGATCATTCTGCCCAGTTTTGTATCGATTCCACCGAGTATATAGGCGATCCGGTCTGTTGATGAGTCAAACCACAACCTAATGTCAGGGATTGGTATTTTACTGTCTTGCTCATATCAATGGGAGTCTACAAAGACTCATGTGCGGGTTCGGGCAAGATTTTGCGGCTCATATTCGTGCTGCTCACGTCGAGCTGTAATACTTATGAGCAAATTTCTTTGTTCCATTCACGATCTTGAGAATCAAGTTTGAAAGCTGCTACGGACAGCCTGTCATCCCCGGAAGCGTTGCTTTTGCTATTGGTGGGCAATTTCAATTGCCCATATCAGACCAGTCATCCTTTCTCGGACATCCACTTCCTAAGAATTTGCTAATGCGAAACTTGACAATCTATCCCACTCTTTTCTTCATGTTGACTTCGGCGTAGAGACCCTCTGTTAATGGCATAGTGTCAAGTACTTGGGTAGAGAACAAGAGTCAGTGATGGTCTGAGCCAGTGGATTACTGCTTGATGAATCGATTTCTAGTATCATGTGACTCATACTGGCCTTTCTCGGTATGCCATAGCTTATCCTCCATAATTTGCCCATTTCAGACTCGATGTCTGACTCTCTGTCACATCACACGCCCGTTCGACGCAACGCAAACTAGTTCACTAGTATCGAGTACGCAGGTACATCCCATCTGTTTCACTGGCTGGAGATTGCGTAATTTCCTCAAGCAATTTGTCATGTAATACTCTCCCACCAAATCCGACCCTAAAGTGGTTGCTTTCAAGTCATCCTCATGTAGATGAAACAAAGCCTCGTGGAGTGAGCATGGCATTTTGATGTTATCCCAGGGTCTTCCCTCTCTATAATCTTCATATTGCCAGGAGGTTGGTCACTTCCTTGAATCCTTACTTCTAGAGTTTCTTAAATCCCCAATAGACCCAATTCAAGGACTGAAGCAAGACCAAGATACGTGTTCGCCGTCCCATCTACACAGCAGATCTTCCAGCTACCAGACCTTATCTTGCAAACAGGCACATCTCGTATCTCAGTGCCCCAGCTTACTCAAGTCTCATTTGTACTAGTAGAAATCTTGCACACGGCTGTAATTATCGACATTGGGCCTGATGAATGTCAGACAGGAGGTAGCTGTCTCACGTTATCAGCCAAAAAGGCGATATCCCACTCCACATCCTGGATAGAAAGGCGAAGATGCTGTCCCGAGTGGCCACTTCCGTACTTAGGGAAGAAGGTTGCTTTGAGCCCCTTGCCCTGACTCATGGTCTTGATTGGCTCAACGGTGTAGACGAGGGTGTCAACTGCCTCCAAAGGCGGCAAAAGATCTGTGACTATCTCCAACATCCCCTGAGTACACTCGGTACGAAATTGCTGTACCTTTATTTGGCGCTCTATACGATATGCTCTAGAAGCTTTATGGCCAGTTGCGAAAACCCCACCCCGGGACGTTTTCAAATATTTCCCGCTGTGTCTCGGCATGTTCCAAAAATATAGATTCCAGCTCGAACCCCAACAGGAAACTACTTCGTTGTTCTTCTTGGGTGAGATTGACAGCATTTGCGAGCAGTGAGCGTGGATATCGTCGGGGGTGCATTTAATTCACACCTTCCTGCAAGCGGCAAAGGATCAAAGAGTAAGTAGGTTTGCAGCAGCAGGTTCGCAACGAGGACCACTTCGGGACTATGGTACTGACTGCGCCTTGGGAAAGTGTGTCTGGCTTATTGACATATCTCGCCTATTCACGGTGGTGCCGACGCTGAATTGCTGCTCAATCCTTTCAAGATTCAGCACGTAACAGCTGACCACGAATCTGGTAACAAATCCCGAGAAGGCCGACCAGTTGACACCTCAGAAAGTCAATGGAAGGGTTAGCTGTCACCAAGGTCTCCAGTCTGAGCCTCATTGTGGAAGTTGACTGGAGAGGCTTAGAGACTAACACTTTTTGTGGCATCGTGCGATTTTTTCAACAAGCAGCAGGCTGGGCGGTTTCGTACACCATTATGGCAATTTGCTTGCAAAAGGTATGCCTGCAGGAGTGGTTCATCCATACAGAGAATCGTGCGATGACAATCTAGATCTGTGGAAGAACATGTCTTGGAATTTTATGTTATCTATCACCGACTTTCTTCCGTACCTTAAGGCATCGGGCCGTTTTGCCATCTCATCGCAATTGCGATGAACAGTGGAAAACTGCACCACATAGCAAGTTCTAACTGCAGGCTTAAAGCCTATGTCTTGGCATATTAGTCATGCTTCCGGACACGGATTAGCGCTGTACCTTTAACTAGCGGAGCGCATGATGAAACTACTTGTCGCCTGCCAACCTCAACCTCGTCTTTCTCTACATCCAACTACACATCACCCGCTTCCTCATTTCAATCACCATGGCTGCCAACACTAAATACCAGCCCGCACCCCAGCGTGACTCCTTCGAAGAGTCCTCCTACACCCAAGCGCCACCGTCCTACCAAGCCGAAACCAGCTCCAATGACAATCTACTCGGCGGACCCAGAGGCGAAGATGACAACGTACCAGACGACTTCAAATTCGGCGGTTCCGTCTCAGAAGCTACCTTACCCATCCGAATGCAGTTTGTGAGAAAGGTGTATGCCATCTTGTAAGCCTCTATTATAACCTTCCGCCACCGCCATCCCACCCCTCGCTAACAAAACGCAGGACCGTGCAAATCCTCGCCACAGTAGCCGTCAGCTCCATCTCCTACGTCTCCTCTGGCTACAAAGCATGGATCCAGTCGAACCAGTGGATGATGTGGATATCGCTCTTCGGCGCCATCGGCTTCATGATCCTCACGTTCTGGAAGAGGAAGTCGTACCCCACGAACCTCTTATTCCTCAGCGGCTTCACAGCCCTAGAAGCATACTCCATCTCCGTCATCGTGTCGTTCTACGATACCAGCGTCGTCTTACTAGCCTTGGTCCTCACAGCCGGTATCTTCGTCGCTTTAACGCTGTTTGCTTGCCAGACGAAATATGACTTTACGAATTGGATGCCTTACTTATTCGGCGGGCTCTGGATTCTCATACTCTTTGGCTTCGTGGCGGCATTCTTCCCTTACAATAGTACTGCTGAGCTGATCTACGGTGGCGCGGCGGCGCTGATCTTTTCCGGGTATATCCTGGTCGACACGCAGTTGGTGATGAGGCATTATCATGTTGAGGAGGAAATTGCGGCTGCGATCTCGCTGTATTTGGACATCATCAACCTCTTCCTTGCCATCCTTAGAATCCTCAACAGTCAACAGAACAACTGAGAAGAGATAGAAGGGCCATTGGGGGCAAGAAGGACGGCAGTAATTCACGAGGCATGATCAGAATGGCGTAGGATCATTGGGAGAGGCGTTACTGCTGGGGTTTGTGGCATACATTGGACCTCCTTGTGATGAGCGTGCCGTTGTATTATTTACAGTGAGAACAATGTTAACTCTTGGTGCCTTCTCGCCTCGTTGTATTCCTGCACCTTCTGATCTGGAGCCGTTTAATTTCCCAAATTGCGCCAAAATGTTAAAAGTGCAAGAAAATTGAGGTTTCCAGAAAACCATCGTACTTTGATCCAGTAGTGTTCGCACGCTTGGAGGAATCAAGGTGGCGTCCTAGAATGATGTCTACACTCAAGCATCTTAATACAAGATGAGTTACCCGACCTCCCATGCTTAACATCTCAGCTGATATTGCATAGGCATTCATGTCTTGTTGGTGCAATTAAAATGCGGTCAATCTAACCAAACCCTCCAAGAATCATCCAAATCCATCCAACAATCTACCCTAACTTCTCAACCAACCCCCTCTCCCCACTCTCCTTCACCATCCCCGTAAACGCCCCCTCCCTTTCCCACAAATCTGACGGCGACCCAACCTCCACGACCTCTCCCTGCTCTAACACCACAATACGATCCAAATCAACAACCGTACTCAATTTATGTGCAATAACAATAAGTGTGCAGTCAATACCGAGCTCACTCCTGATACTCTCCTGCACCACGCGATCGGTCTCCATATCGACCGCACTCGTCGCCTCGTCCATGATCAGGATCTTCGGTCTCGTTAGAAGGGCTCTCGCGAGGCAGATGAGCTGGCATTGGCCGAGCGAGATATTGAGACCACCTTCCGCTACGGGTGTGGAGAGCGTGAATGATGTGCGCGTTGTTGCTTCATCACCACCTCTTTCACTCCCACCTCTTCCACCACCGCCGTCGCCGCCCCCACCAGACGAACCAACAGAAGGCGGACTCAATTGCACCCGCTCCAGAACCTCCATCAATTTCCCATCCTCATACGTGCCAAATGGGTCCAGATTACTCCTCAGTTTCCCCAGCCACAATACCGGATGCTGCGGGATGATAGCCATGCGTGCCCTCAGTGTCTTTGATTTCAAGCTGCCAACATCTTACCCATCAACCAAGATTCTTCCCTCGCTTGGTGGGAGGATTTAAAAGTGCACAGTGGTTTGGCTAGACTAGCAATGTTGTTCAACGTTTATATCTTTTAATATCAATAATATACAAAAGCTCTGTATATAAAAGTCGATCTAATCAAGTACCAGAACAAGTCTCTCCGCGAAGATTTAATCCAATTCACATTGATACGCAAGTTATGAAAACCTGAAACTTCTCCTCACTATGCACTTTTTCAAGCTTGCGAGGGTCTCGCTAGATTCCAAAAAACGGAACATCGCGAGTGTTAAACTACTCTTCCCTGCGCGACTCTGTCCGACGATGTCTTCCCTGCTGCCTCCTTCGCAAATAAAATTAATACCTTTTGAGCACAGCAGGTAGATATTCGACCTACAAGACACTCGACCCCTCGACCTCCACCTTCCCCTTCCGTAGGCCAAGATGCCGGAGGTCCAAACCCGTCGTCTCTTTCAACGGGGATATCGTAATACTCGCCAACGCGCTCGAGACTACTCATATCCGTCTCCGCATCGGCACAGCGTCTCAGGATCCAGAAGACCGCTTGGGTGAACCCGAGCGAAAAAGTGAGTCCCAGCCCCGCTAACGACGCTCCCACTTTCGGGTTATAGATCGCGAAGCTCGCAACCAGGAGCAGGAAGAGGGAACCGAGAAACGTGAAATGGATGCCTAGCCAGCGGTTAAATAGCCAGAGATGCCAAGTGCAGCGCGCGTGATCGTCAATCCATACAAACTTTCTGTGTATGTAATCGTCAGATTTCCCGCAAGCGCGTAGACCGCTGAGGATGCACTCGAGCTGCGAGGAAACAGGCGAGTTCTTGACGTTTTGCAAAGGCTGAACGTCGCGGGCGCTGGGCGAGGTAGAGACGCGAGTGGCGGATGCAAATGAGGAGTAAAGGGAAGGAGATGAGGAGGAAGAAAGGGGACACGAGAGCGCCGATCTCCCGCGGGGCTGGAGGTAGCTATGGATTAGAAGGACGAAATCGTTGGCGAGGGGGGGACCGACGACTGTAATGAAGCGGTTGAGTATGCGGCCGGTGGGTACTGTGTCGATCCAGCGGAGGGGTACATGGAGCACGGCTTCGGTCAATTTGTCAGAGAGACGGAGGGAAGCGGTTAGTCCACCCAGGTAGACCCAAAAGAATTCGAAAATGCCGAAGAAGGAGACGAGGAGGGAGATGAGGAGGATGCTGGTTGTGTAGTATGTGTTAAATAAGTACGCGGAGTCAGTGGCTTCATGGTCGAAGGGTGTCATCATTGACTGAAGCTCATAGATGCCGCTTCTTGAGAGAAGTTTCTGAGATACAAGGGCACGATTGGTCTTCATGATGGCAAATGCAGTGTCATCGGTTCACGTTTCAAACCCATCGATTTCGACTGATGAGAGCTGCTTCAAAATTGAGCGCCTGACAAGGTCAGCAAAGCTCAGCAAGGAGACCAGATAGCCTACCCAACGAGAAGGCTGAGGACAGCCCGTCAATAAGTTCCTGACCAGCTACTTACAGCATTGAGATACTTCTTGTATACGCCAAATCTGGTTCTGCCTTTCTCACACACCTCTTCTAGGACACCCTTTTTGGGTTTCCAGTTAGGCCCAAAGCTGCCCCTATTCGTTGCGGGTTCAGGAACTTGAAAATGGCCTGCTTTCGTAAGAGAGTTAGCCCGATCAGAGGCGTGCTGTGGCACATTCAAGAAGTCATCACTGCTTTGACCAACGCCTTCAATGAGCTGTGAGACCTTTCAGACGATAGTGCTGCTTTGATACATAATTGTACAGTGAAGATTTACATTATCTAACCAAGAATATGTTTGTCTACCCTACAATAAAAGACAATATTACTGGCCGATTCCGATTCAGCTTCTGCCAAATCAGAAAGAGTTTTATCTCAGTGTCTCCGAGGTGATTCACCTATCAGATTGAGAAGTCGATTAGAATTTTACCTTCATATTAATCCTTTACTGGCTTCAAGCTTCAAAAAGTAAGACACAAGAATGACATTCGTGGATAAAATGTAGAGGAAAAAACTGTGGCATACTTTTCATTATAAAATTGAACAGTTGTTGTAGAAGGTTCCAGCATCCATTTGACAAGCCTCATTCAGCCTTTCTTGCTCAGCGGCCAACTTCTTCACCACTTATACATAGAAAGAATCACCTCATTCCTTAAAAGCACAAGTAGGGTTGAAGGTTTTTCAATTGGCAATTTCCTTACCACACAAGTAGAATCGCTCCAGCTACCATACATTCAAGGTCGAAAACGTGGACAGCGTCGTAATGCATCATCTCTAGAATGTCGACCCTATCCACACAGCAAGGAATTTTCGTCATTCCTCTACCTTCCACTTTGGAGTATACAGATTGTGGGGGGCCACGATATTCCCGGTTGTTTTCGACCTGCAACCATACCACGTACAACAGAGATGCATAGCCCTTAAGGGTTAAGAAATATTCTTCTGTTATGAGAAACCTCCTTGTCACAAGGCGTCGGGTTTACTCGCAGACTCGACAAGAGAGTAGCCCCTATGCCGAAATGGCGGCAATTCATGCAGCTTCTCAATTGAGCTCTGAGCTAAAGGGATTCCACACCCACAGAGATTTGTATACATGCAGTTGACAGAAAACAATGTGACAGTCGAAGGTTTCTCGGTGCTCCTCTCTCCAGGTGACTGACTTATTCCAACACAACGATGCAACTCTCAGTGAACCAGCGGGATGCATAGGGTTACCGTTATACGTCCGCTTTCAATTCATCACCAATAGTGATTTGTTGTCGATGCTGCACCGAAGGATGTCGTTGCCCGAAAGCGGCAATTTCCGCCATGGAGCCCAGATGAACGTGCCAAGCATTCCCCTGAATCCGAAAAGCTTAAGCAGCTCGAACCGTAAGGTATAATTAGCTTTTCGCCAACGCTCAGACAGCTCATTTTCACCATCCAGTCCCTCATTTGGTATTTCAATCGTCTTATCAACGCACTGCACATCCAGGAGGCAGGAGGGTCTTGGTGACTAGTTTACCTTTCACCATCGTTATCGGCTGTCGAAAGATTGTTTATCTTGCTAGCACACATGGCTCTTTGACCCCTTCCTTGCGACCAGCAACCTCTTTACCAAGCCATTGAATCTTGCACTACTTGAAATGGCACCAACAGATCACCACGTCCCTGATGTGGATCTACATAAACACTCGCTTTTACCAGCAGGAAAACATGCCAACCGTAGGGCAATACAGAACGGCGCCCCTGTACCAGCCAATGGCACATACAGAATGGAAGATGATTGGGAGAGGCCAATTCAAATCACACAGACGAGCACAAAGACTAGAAGACGAAACGAAGGCGCAATTGCGGTGATCTGTCGATGGATTGTAGAGCACCAGATCGGTATGCTGAATCTTCCACATTCTTGCAATAGAACTCTTACCTTATATCTAGGTCTCTCCATCAATGTGCTGCTTCTGCATGCTCTGACCACTATATTCATCCCCCGAGCACGACACACAACTCGGAAGTTTTACCAACTATCCTATTACAATCCCACGTCCGGAAAGTACGCAGCAGGTTGGGATGATCTGTACTTTTCATTATACGCAATTATCGCCCTTACAGGGTTACGCGCCGCTACCATGGATTATGTGCTTGTTCCACTAGCTAGTCTAGCAGGTGTCAAGAAGCCCAAAGAGAACGTGAGGTTTGCCGAACAGGCATGGATTCTAGTCTACGAATCAGTGTTCTGGTCACTGGGAATGGTGCAACAACACCCGATGCCATCAACGACACGAATGCTGACCGTGAATAGTACATAATGTATCACGGCGAGCACTGGCTTAACAACAAAGCACTCTGGACTGGCTGGCCCAGCCGAGAAATAGACGGCGCCATGAAATGGTATTACCTTGTTGAATTCAGTTTCTACCTTCAACAAATTTTCATCGTCAACATCGAAGAAAGAAGGAAAGATCATTGGCAGATGTTTGGACACCATTGCATCACATGCGCGCTGATGTTCTGGAGTTATGGCTACCATCAAACGAGAGTTGGAAACTTGATATTGGTCCTGATGGATTTCGTGGACCTTTTTCTGGCAGTGAGGCCTCACCTTTAACTGTCCTATATACTCGGAAGACTGATGATTATCGCAGTTTGCTAAGATTCTCAAGTACATGAAATACCAGCTCGCGTGCGACATCGCTTTCGGAGTCTTCATGCTGGTCTGGTTTGTTGCGCGACATGTGCTCTACATGATGACGACATATTCGCTCTACAAAGATTCGACTGAACAGACCCAGTATGGATGCTATTCAGGAGGTGCAGAGGACCTCAAGGGCCCCTTAGGTTTCCCGCCTGGGCGAGGGTGGCTTGTCACCCCTTTCACAGATCCAAAGGGTCTCGTGTGCTGGGACGACCGAATAAAGTGGGGCTTCATTTACATGCTCTGTGCATTGCAGGTAATACTCATTGTATGGTTTGGCATGATTATGAGAGTCGCTGTCAAGGTACTGAAGGGCACTGGTGCCGATGATACGCGAAGTGATAATGAAGATGAGGAGGATGAGGATGAGACTATCGAAGTGTCTCTGAACCAGCCGCCTATTCATGAACCACGACACTATCACGAAGAAGAGGTTGGCGTTGAGGACATCAAACTGCATAAACAACGTAGCAGCCCGGTGCGCAGGTATCGAAAGGGCGGCGGCATATCAAGTGGTGTAACTCTTCCGAGTGACCGAAAAGAACTTTTAGGAAGGATTGGCTGTGATGGGGGACATGATTGAGTAAACGTCTAGTAAGAGCATTTGTGAGCAACGCGGAGATACCATCATTAGCGGCAAAAGTCATTAGATATAAGCATGGAGACTATCACAAAGCTTTCGGTATATTCTCGTCTCAATTCTATGTCGTCCAGCGGTCAAGCTTCACGGCCGTGGTGGCTTTGGCTGTGAACCTACTGAATCCCAGTCGCAGCCTAGTTAGGCAATCTTTGCCGAAGAAATTCTGCTAGTTATGGAAGAGCTTCGCAACTATCGTACACCATTCAATCATTTGATTCCACAACAACTCTCTCCCGGAGCGCTTTGCATCAATAGACCTGAATATCTCTACGTCCTGTGGGCTTCAAAGCCAAGTCTCTTCCCTTACCCCACAACCTAGCCTTGATGCCGCCTCGAATACGCCCGCCGCCCTCCCAATCAATCTCCCTTCACACGTCAAACATCTCAATATGCACAAGATGTCGGCTCAGACTACAGCGACGCCATCTATCTTCAACGGCTGCTCTGAAAACGCGCCAACGTCGCGACATGTATCGCTGGTTGAACGGTCCCGGAAAAGTTTTCAGATACCCCCTTCCCAAGTCTACCAACTACATGAATGCCTATAATGAGGCCGGTGGTCTAATACGTGCCAACGGCCTCAAACCTATACAGCAAGATGATCAAAACATGGTCCCTAATGATGCAATGCTACCGAGAGAAGAGGCGTCAGATCTCATGCCATACCCATTGAACCGAGAATTTAGGAGTCAGAAAGTGTTGAGCGAGGAGCTAAAGGATGAGATTTACAAGCGAGTCATAGAGAATGGGCAGGACGTCAGGACAGTCAGTGCTTCATTGGAGGTGGAGATTCGTAGGGTGGCTGCGGTGGTGAGACTGAAGGCTCTGGAGAAGCGGATGGTCGAAGAGGTATGACAGCCTTCTCCAATTTCTTTCTTTACGTTTCTTCATGATGAGACACATGATATTCGATTAGTCTTGAAGACCCCACCGTGGTTACCTAAAAATTACAACTCTCTGACAAGCAGAAAACGCTCCCCACCAATATCATGCGCAAACCGTTCAAGCAGAGTACTGACACCGCTTCAATCAGGACAAACCTCTCGCCGTCCCCTACGCTAAAGCCGTCATGTCCATGCTTCCGCAAACGCCCTTCATACCCCATAGACCGTCTCCGCACGAATCAATTAACGATCTCCCTGTCCACCAAGCCACAACTACACAGATATTCCACCCGACCTCCGAATCTCGACAATTTACCCGCACCGACGCCGGCAAAGTCTTCTCGCGCAATCTGTTTCCTGCAGAAAAGCGGATCCCTCACCCTGAACTTGTAGAGATCCAGACCTGGCACAACGAGGGTCTGCAAAGGGAAGAGGTTGCTGCAAAGCAGAGGAAGAGGATGGAGGATGAAGAAAGGATAAATGCGGCAAGAGAGAAGGCGAGGAAAGCGAAGGAAGAGGCTAGTACGAAGGTTGCTGAAACGAAAAGGAGCGTGTATGTTTTTAAGGAGGTCAGTGTTGAAGAGGCGGGCCAAGATGGGAGAGGACGGAGGGGTGTGGGAGCGAGGTATGGGATGCCGAGTCAGGACCGGAAGAAGGGGCAGGTCAAGATACCTACGCGAGTCTAAGACAATGTACGGTCATAGGGGATGAGTTGGCGCTAACATCAGATCGCCACCTTGCAAATAAAGTTCAAGGAATATTTGACCAGAACACGCCTTCGTGAACCAAACGAGGAATTCGCAAAGCTCTCCGTTGTTACGTGAGGACTACTAGCCCAGTGATTAATCGTGAGCCAGACGCGACTGCGAACTCAGATGCCATACTGACGTTTCAGACCTCAAGATAGACCGGAATCTCAACGCAAGACTATGATCAGAAGGTAGGTCAGCTGAGCGAGCAGAAACTGTGCATTACTTTTTAGCATTTTTCGTTTTTCCGTTCTCTTCGTTTGAAGCCCCATAAAATCGACTTTCCTCTACTCCACGCTTGGTTCAACACTCTACTCTCCATGCAGATCCTTTGATCACAATATCTGAATTTGCCGTGTTCGTGTCATCATGAGCACCACCAGTCAGCCACAGATCTCTCAAGCTACACGCTCGCTCCAGCCTCCATCGCAGGCGGTCCCGAATCGCCCCTCCTAAACAGCCGTCAGCACACAACTTCTTCGCCCGCCCCTCTTCCAATCTACTTACGCCTGCAAAATAAACCTCGGCCACCTCCCATCAACAGCCGTCCCCATCCCCCCCTCCCCCTCCTCCCCTTTTCCCCCGGGGAAACCCCCCACCGGCACATTAACACTCGCCCTACTAACACCCTCCGGCCTTCCCTCCTGCACAGCCTCCGCCAACGCCTCAGCCATCGGCCTAAAGATAAAAACATCGCACTCGCTCCTATCTTTGGGGATGGGCAACACATCTTCCCCCTCCCCCTCGGGCCAGAAAAAGCCAGCTTGACACGTCTCGCCGGCGCTGTTGAAGACCTATCACGGTCAAAAGTCAGCCTTCTTAATCTTCCCGATCGAGGAGAGAAAGACATACCCACCGCCCCCTCGGCGCACCTATCTGCAGTTCCCCATCCTTAAAAGGATTTTCGTGGACGGGCTGGAAGTTCTGGCAGAGCGTGAAGAAGGAGGTTGTGCAGGTGAGGTACCAGTCGGGCGATACGGAGGGGGTGGGGGTGTTCGTATCCAGATAGATGCTGAAGTTTCCGGGTGTGTTTGGGGAGGAGGGGAGGAGAGGGGGGTAGGAGTATGATATGGGGGAGTCGGAGGAAGTGGAGAAGGGGGGCTGGGGGTATGGTGCAGCGAGAGCGAGGTGGAGGAGGAAGGGTAGTATTGGGGGGAGGTAGGTCATGGAGAACATGGTGAGTAAGGTGATTATATGGCCAATGAGGTGAGGATCTCTGTATCTCAACAAGGAATAAAGAGAGATAGGTGGGTAGGTGATAACCTCACTTCAAGACGACGAGGTGTTATAAGCATGAGGCGATGTTGATAATCCCCATGTACATACTTCGCATCTATTGTATACCCATACATCCTCACCCCACCGTATCTATCGCATCGACAGCTAGCTCCCACATCCCACTTCACTCCCCCATTCTATACTATACTTTCCCCATCAATTTGGCGCTGTGGCGCAGCGAATACATTCCACCAGAGCCGCTCACAAGTCCGCCTTACAAGTCTGACAAGCAGCGAGACATGTCTCGTCACCCCAAAATGTCCCATTTCCAGACTCTCAGTATGTTTACTAGATATGCGTGCATAGGGCCCGTGCGGGTAACGGATCCTTCTTTGGCGCTTCTAATAGGCGAGACGAAACATTTTAGCCTTGAGGATCAGATAGTGTCCAAGATTAGATATCAGATGAGCAGGCATGAAGGGGTATATACGCGCTTGCTGTGCATTGTTTTCTCCTTTTGGCGCGAAGGTCTTGATGTGCTACAAATCCTGCGTTTGGGGGTATGTCAGCAACCTCCTACCTATCTATGGGCTTCCTAGTTGATTTCTGGAAGCCGACGACGTGTGAAAACTCATGATGGTGGTGTATGTATGGACAAGCCTCATCAAGGTTCAAAAAGTAGGAAAGAGCCCAGGTTCACAGTACTTAAAAATTGGACAGCAAGCACGAACGAGAAAGAGAGCCTAAGATGAGATGTTTAACATTTATCTCTCCATTGATCAATCAATCGCTCATCTTGTTTCTTCAAATCATGGGCGTCCCATTCCTTCTTGCTTCATTCTTACTTTTGTCCCGCCTTTCTATACAAACAGGTTCCCAAACCAAGCCATGCATGCATGAACGAGACCAAACCGCTTTACACGCTGATGCACACAGACACACACGTACAAATTGAAACGAGACACAAAAAACGCGTGCAAACAAACATCAATCGCTCGCTCCCTGGATCTTGTCCTCGTTTCTTCTGTTCTTGATCGTTCATCCCACCACCCACCCGGCGTAGTCATTGCCAGAATGGCTACGCTCGTGAAGTCTCAAATCTGATCCTTCCTTGACACAAATATCGACTTTTCTTTTTGCTTTTTGTTTTGCTTGCTTTCCGCTACCGTTCTCTGCGGCGCGTGAGCGCCTCCGTGCTTTTCGGTGCTTTTCGGTGCTTTTCGGCACTGCATATATGTCCACCTTATATAAAGACCAGATTCACCTTCCAAAGCATGGGTGCGTTTAAGCGCAGGTAAGCCCTGTCTAAAAAAGCACTTTCTCAGCCATCCAGGGATGGCAGGACCTCACTCGTATTGAAATGGAGAGATGCTCTGGTAGGCAGCATTCGGAAGACTTAGAAGAATGCATGCGTCAAAGTGGGCGGTTGAGATGGCTTGTAGTTCATGGTTTCAAAAGCAACATTCAACCTCCTTTCCTCTCAGCCTCATTGAGCGGCATCGATTCACTGGGAAATTGTTCGGTCCCACTCTTGGACTTGTTCTTCCGATGCTTTTTCGATTGCTGCTGTTGCCATGCATTCATTTGTTGCTGCGACCCAATAGACTTAGGGCTCATCGGTGATATTGGCGTACTCTGTAAAGGCTGATGCGACTGACTCAATGATGTGGTCGGCGCTTGCCTCAACGGACTGGCTCCGTTCACTTTTGGAGTTATGGTGCCATTCGTCTTGGATGAGTCGCTCTTGGCCGGAGAGCCGTTACTCTGTGCCGGAGACCTCTTTGCTTGAACCTCCGCAAATGAGGGAATGCGCAGATCCCATTTTCCGAAGGCTCGCTTCATATTACTTGCTTTTGCCATGTCGGCATCATCTCTTCGTCTGCCGGCCACCGGTGATGGTGTCCTGACTTCTCTCACAGGGGACAACAAGGGTGCGACAGCGTGCGCCTTCTCTATTGAACTCTCAGGGACTGGAACCGGCTGTGTATCACTACGAGGAATCTGATTCGAGGAACGTTGAACTTCCTGTGGAGGATTTGGCTCGGGCTTCATTTTGGCTGGCGGCCGTGCGTAGTCGAGCTCTCCAAATTGAATGTTCAACCCACGACCGTTGCCTGTCCTGCGCTCGTTGTGTTTAACCCCGTTTTCGTGTACAACAGCCTCAGATGGTTGATTTGAGAAACGTCTTGGCGATGGCTCAATAACATGCCTCGTGTCTATTTGTGGACGGCGAAATCTTTCCGGCAGTCGCTGTCCTTGATACAGAAAATGCGCCTGATCAGATGCAAAATCGTCTTCAAACAGTGGATTCTGGAACGACTCCATGTCCCCGGTCGCAGGCGTCTGGTATGGCTGCTCATCTGAGCCTGAAGTTGTTTCGCTGACAGTTGTTGTATGCGAAGATGATTCTACCATTGGCGGGCAGTCTGCCAATTGAAGCGCGTCGGTCCCATTCACGATAATAGGGCCCATTAATCGCGAAGCTGGAGCAGTCCCTGGTACCCTTTCCGATCGTTGCCGTCCATTTGGCCCGTTAGCCTGTGACTGCAAGCTGAAGGCACGGTCCCGGAATGGCATAGCCGCAGAAGGTGATGGCGATCTTGACTGAGATCTCAATCTGTCGGTCACATTAGGAGGAACACCCCGAACTCGAGGGTAGTGATCCTGCGCGAACGCCATCCTTGGCACTCGATAATCATCCCTGCCCATACGCGAGGGTGGTGAATCATTGACCCAATAACCAACGTATTCTTTGGCGATGTTCTCTTCGAACGGCGGTTGCAAAAGATGCCGCCTGGGATCAAGGAAGCCTTGAGTGTCTACATATCGATGACCGTTGGGTCCCTCCATCTGATAGTGAAGACTGTCGTGTTGTAGCTGTTGTTGGTACCGCATGTTCTGATAATGAAGCATTTGTTGGCTATTCTTAGGCATAGGGGGAGCATTCTGGGGTATCACGTTCATTGGCATGGATCGA
The DNA here is from genome assembly GCA_032158265.1 of Bacidia rubella. Taxonomy (NCBI): domain Eukaryota; kingdom Fungi; phylum Ascomycota; class Lecanoromycetes; order Lecanorales; family Ramalinaceae; genus Bacidia; species Bacidia rubella. The sequence continues at coordinate 1,247,624 of JAVTIF010000012.1, read as the reverse complement.
GCGGGCTGAGAGTGAGATCTGACACTTCCAGACGAAGACCCATCAGTGGCACTAGATCGGTGTATGCTGCGTCGGAGATCAGGCTGAGCGGACCTCAGAGACGGAGATGACGGCTGAGTGTGAACATTCTGGGGAGGGGTCCCGGGCACTTGGGGGTACATGTACGGAGCAAATTGAGGACTGCCACGCAGGGGAGCTGAGAGAGGCATCTGTCCTGCCGCCTGGAGCCTTCGAGCCTGCTCTCTTGTAGTGTAAGGACCAGTCGGCGGCGCCTGCCCAACAGCTTGTAGCTCTATATCAGCCTGAATCTGATTTTGGAGTTGCCTAGCTCGAAGCTCGTACTCCTGCTTCTGGAGGGTCTGCATCTCGTCGAAAAGTTTTTGATGAAGTCTCAGATGCTCCATCTGCATTCGTATGACCTCTTCTTGGGAGAGCGGCCGCTCACTGTACACGGCAGGATTGTGTGGTGGTGGGGGGTATTTGTTCGTTGCGGCAGCACTGGAGGCCCTGCGAGATTTCGGCCCACCGGAGCTGTGCCTGCCGCCACGAGTCGCATGGCCTCCTTTAGCCCTTGCGGACTGTGACTGACTGCGGCTTCGTGAAAGCACCGGGGGGGGTTTTGGTGCGGGCTTCTCAAAGATTCTCTCCTCCGCAGGAGGAAAAGAATATTGTTCAAAGCACTTGTCAAATCTTCCCTCTGCTATGAGCTCAAAAGCACGCCGCAGCTCAAGGTGGATTCCACGAAATGAGATATCATCTGCCGTATTGCCCAGGTTTCGCTCAGTGTTGAATGGCTCTTCAACGCAAAGTCGGTTGTTTTGCATCAGATGCCATTTCTTTCCTTCCTTTGAAATCAACCTTCCTTCTCTCACAGATACAACGTTCTTCTCATAATCGATATCATGAGCGTATCGACGGAAGAATTGAAATAAAAGATCACCCAAGGTCTCATTGTTTTTCGAGCCGAAACCACGTAAAGTATCGGTATCGTCATTGAATCCATCGTATTTGCCATCGACGATCGAGCCGGCATTGGTAGCTTTACGATGGAGCGATGGAAGGATCGGTGGATTGCGCGTTTGAAGGAAGTTCAAGATCATACAGATCCAAGCATATGAGCTAAGAGTACCTCCCAGGGCTAAATGAGATCGTCAGTCAAGGTATGGGAGATAGTTGGAACTTCATACCAGCATCATTGAGAATCCGTTGTTTCGTCCAGTGCTTGATTATCATTGCTAGTGGTCTTACTCGATCATCAATCTGAACATAGGTCTTGATCATCCTCGTATTCTCAAGAGCGAGCGTGTTATTGACATTCATGTCACAAGCAAGCTGGATTTCCGGATCCCAAAATTTGACTATTGGAACTTTGGCATGAGGGACACACACCACCTTTTGCATACCGTCTAATACGTTTTTAGTATGGAGTATCGATTATAATAGTCCAGACTCACGATCAGAGAGCGCTTCTGCCAAGGGACATGTCTTCTCCAAACCCTTGAAGGACGTCGTGATGCAGATATCAACTTATGCCCAAATTAGTCTTGCAAGTTTCTATAACATGAATGCTCTTACCATCGGAATCGTTTGTGCAAAGCATATTTCCCGACGAGCCAAACATGTGAACTTGAATACTGTTACCAGGCCATCGCTCGTTCAAGATCCGATCGAGTTTTTGTACGAAGTCTGCTCTTCTCCTATCGCTCTCTTTGGACGGTAGTATTCGGTCGTAGAGCTCCCTCATATCCCCGCTAAGCTTTTCTTCTTCTCTAGGATTCATGAACTTCTTAGGCATAGTCTTGGCTCTGTCCAGCAAATCGCCACCAATCGAGTAAGGTATTCGTCTCCTTGAAAATGCCATCCCAGTTTCAAATCGACATCCGACGAATGAGGGCGCCTTTGAGCGCGTTCGCGAGGGTGGCTCTGCCTGTGAGCGAGGGGATTTTGGCGAGCCATTTCGCAGGTGCTTTGTCGGGGATGGGGATCGCGCACCGAATGAGAGTCTTCTGCTGTGTTGATAGGGGGTTGAGGGAACAGAATTGGAGGGGCGGTTGGTGAGCTGTGATCGAGGAAGAGCAGGCAATTGCTGAGCGATACTGTTCTTTTCCTCCATTGTAGGCATTTCGAGAAAGTGTCACCGGCAGCTGGCCGAGAGTCCTGTTGTGGGTGGGTTTCCGCCCATGGGTCAACAGAATCAGGTTTGGCGCTTGAAGAAGCAGCCAAGCCAAACAAATCGTGATACTAAACTTGTCGTTGGGAGACGTGTATAGTCAGTGAGCAGAGGCGGCGTGGAATAGTGATGGTCGCGACAGATGGTTGTAGAGCAATTGTTGTCAAGTGAGGGACCCAAAGTGGAGACTGAAGGTTTTCGGCTTGACAGACGGCAGTGCAAGCAGCCTGACGGCGGTAGGCCGCAGGATAGGGCGACGATGTGAATGTGTGTCAAGTTTTACTCGAAGCTTGTCTGAGAGGCTGTATTGGTCGTAAGTGACGCTTCCAATGCAAAATTCCAAGCCTTGTGTACGCCAGGGGTCGCAGCCCTAAGGGTTGTTGGTGGGGGGCGAGGATGGGGGCAAGACGGCACAGAAAGCTGCGGTTCTGAAGTTGAGGCGAGTCTAGCGCAATTGGAGGAAGTGAGGTTGAGATGGTATTTGTACAGTGCCTGAAAGGAAGGAGCAATGTAGACAATCTTGACTACCCAAATGAGTGATGGGGGTGCGCTAGTGCTTTGTGACTGCGCTATGCCCTTATTGGCGGAGACAACGCGGAGAGAGGTGGGATTACTGCTGGGCGGCGTGCTACAGTACTCTTACGAATCGCTTACGATGACTGCGTATTCATCGTGGTCCACAGTGTCATCTAGAAAGCTCTCTTGCGATCCGAATGTTCAGCTCCGCGCGGCCTCTAAGTTTGTCTTTTCGTTTCTATCCCTATTCCTCGGCGCCGCCCTGGATGCGGCCCTCATTGTTTCACCAACGCCTTTTCCGAATGGATTGCCTTTCCCGCAATTTTCGATGACAAAGATGTCAGCAAGATTGACGAGCGTATGAGTATGCGAAGTCGCCCAAGCATGCATAACATACGGTCTGTCATTCTGGCTCCGCAAACGCTGGCTGTGCAGCCAGATCTCGAAAGCCACCGTGACATGGTACCGTGTGAAGATGTGACAGACTGGAACAATAAGCTATGATGGTGACTCGGCGCCTGTACAAAGGATTGCAGGCAGGCTGAAGGCGAGCGGCTTCGCGCACGATCTCATTCGCAGCAGGCCTCACCATCAGCTGGTCCAGGAACGTCCACCAATCCCCCGAGGTACTTCCACTCAAGAACGGACATTCGCGTGGACCGCTGTAGAAACATGGCTGGTCGCCAGTCGTAAGCTGTTACAAAGTCTTATACTTCGCAAAGACTTCTAAAGAAATCTCAAGGCTGGAGGACTTGCTACACAATTGATCTGGCTGGGTGAAAGAAAGAAAGAAAATTTGATCTCTGGGTCGGTACCTTGCACTTGTTGTTGGAGACTGCGGGCGGCATCACCCTTAACGCTTAGCGCAATGACGTACTTCCTAGCGCTCGCAAGCCCTCCCACGCGGAGATTAATTGCTTCTAAATCTTCCAAAAGGATCCCATCTTCTGCTACATCATGCACTGAATGGCCTCGCAGAAGACTTGTTAGCCTTAATGAACTTCACGAACAATGACAGCCAACGCATAATAGACTTCCAGTTAGAACAAACTGTGGACAAACGATGCAAAGCTTAGTACTGTACGGTGCAAAGCCCTAACAAAACATTATGGTAAACTCCAGGCTCATAGCCGTACGACATCTCTCTTTTTTCACCATAACAATCTTATTCGTCGCCTGAGAGGAGGCCTACTGCGGCTCAAACAATCGCATTGGGGCGTTCGAACCTGCGCCTGGCAGTGCCAATCCCACTAACGCCTGCCTCCTGGTTCGTTCCCAGCCAGGGCTTTCGAGCCTCACCCAATGCCTTCTTGCCCACAAAATACACAATCAAGCCTCCAATGATGCAAACGAAAGCAATTGGATACATCCAATGAATGTTGAGGTGAAACACCTTCACTCCAATCACAACGCCCCAAAAGTTGCCTGTCAAAAGTGAAATATTGAAAAAGGCAGCAGATGCGAGGCGAAACATGAGTGGCGCTCCTGAATAGAAAATGGTAAGGCACAGCGTATAGCCAACGAGGTATCCTCCGACCTTCCCTTCGTTCCAGTTTGCGGAGCGGAATCCATCGCGGTCGAAGATCCCCGTTTGCGCGCCGCTTATAAACATCCCCCAGAACCCAATCTGCCCCACAACTTCGTATAGCGGGCATTTGCTGACCAGGAACTCCTCCGCCACATTGCTCAAACCGTAGAAGGTAGCCCCGGCAAGAGCGAAAAGATTACCCTTCAGCTGATTGCCTCTGCTAATGCCTCCAGTGGAACTGCCCTGCGTGATGTGGTCAGATCCAAACAAGATCCCCACCCCGCCGATACAGATGAGGATACCGAGGATCTGCGTCCAGTGGTAACGAACGCGCAATGCTACAAAGGAGACGACCACAACAATCACAATAGCCCAAAAGTTGATCAGCTGTGCGCTGAGGATCGTGGTATAGCGGTAGGCCAGTACGAAGAAATAGTTTCCTTCAACATCTAGGAATGACAAAATGAGATACTTCCAACCGTTTTGAACTAGCACGGTCCTAAAGTAACCCTTGATACCGTATTTATACATCGAATACGATGTATAAATAATGTTCAGCAGAAGATAATTCCAGAAAGTCTGGAAAGCCGGGATTGAGAAGGGCTGCTCCGCCAGAAGACTACTGAAAGTGTTCGTACTAGTGATGCAGAGGGCCAGAATCTGTCCCAACAGCAGAACAATCCAAAAGTTCCGGGTTCTCAAGTATGCGAACCATCCTTGCTTGCTCTCGTCAATAGCATCCGCAGAGATCACTGGACGGGCTTCCGCTTTGGCATCATTGACTGCGACCACTTCAGGCGCTGTACTGTCGTTCGAAGCAGCATCAGCCGCAACGATTGGCATGGCACTGTCGATTGCGCTGCTTTTGCCACCATTGGATGCCATTTGAAGTGATTGGGTTATAATATATTGCAAAAAGAGATGAAGTACTCGAACAACGCAAGCCAGTAGGTCTTTTGATCGTTGAGTGGACGCAAAGACCTTGAAGTCGCCCACTATGTGATTGAGATCGAAAACAAGAAAGGTGAAGAAGTACAATGGCTTTGTGCAGCGGAAATTTATGTGGTAGCCCGCACTAGGGGAATTCTAACCCACGCTGCCCCGCGTTTCGGCGGGCTTTTCCATTGGCTTTTTGATAATTGGGCTTGGCGTGGGAGAAGCTCCGAGAGCTGGACTCGTTCTTCTTCCTTCACCACCCTTTCCCGCGGGCAGTAAGGTATGCCAACAATGCGTAGACGTCCATGCGTTGTGTATTGAATCATGATGGAGAGGTTGTCGTGCGGTCTCTTGAACGGCAAGCTGTCACTGCCCTTTCCAGATCACCGCGCTCCGTCACCACTATCCTCTGCTTTCTGGTTTTATCTCCTCCTCTGTACTACTCCGTCACACAATTGCTTCCATGACAATTTGCAGTTAAGCTGTACCCCTCTCATGAATCGAAAAAAAGGATGGTTGAGAGCCGTTCCCCTTGCAGTCTACCCGCGTTTGTCATATAAGTCTCCTTCCTCAGCTCGCCTTTCGCGCCTCGGACTCACGAAGTCCCCTCTCATTTGACTTTCCTGCCGCAAATAGGATGGGTTGTCCATCATCCGCGAAGACATTACTGAATGTGGCGAAAATATATCAACACTGCTCTTAAGTCCATCCCTTTTCATTCAATTGGACGGATAATGCCGATAAATCCGATATCCGATGGAATGAAGTAGTACAGAGGAGTCAACACATAAACAACAGATATCGACCAAATTCCCTCAACAACTTCCACCAAACATTTTCTCATTATTTCAACAATGTCAAACCCCAAGGTCATCCTCATCACGGGCGCCAATACCGGTCTCGGCCTCGAAATCGTAAAATCCCTCTGCCGCTCCAGCACAACCTACGACATCCTCGTCGGCTGCCGCACAGTGTCAAAAGGGCAGGCCGCAATCGAAGAAGCCAAGCAAGAATATCCGTCAACAAGCTCCACACTCAGCGCCCTACAAGTTGACCTCGAATCCGACGCTTCCATCGAAACAGCCATCGAAACGATCACCACTGAGAAAGGCCACCTCGACATCCTCCTCAACAACGCTGGCGCTTCCTTCGACAAACCCATAGTGAATGGCGACCTGAGCATCCGTGAAGGCTTCAACAAATCCTGGGACGTCAACGTCTCAGGCACTCAAGTCCTAGTCTCGCTCGCTGTGCCTTTGCTGCTAAAATCCAGCGATCCGCGCCTGATCTTCATTACGAGTGGCACGGCCAGCTTGACAGAGACTGAGGATGCCTCGAACGAGACCCTCAAACGTATTAATTCAAGTCCTGATGCCGGATGGCCAAAGAACATGCCTGGCATTCTGGCGACATCGTATCGGAGCACGAAAACGGGGCTTAACATGCTCATGCGTGAGTGGGCTAGGATTCTGAAGAATGATGGGGTCAAGACCTGGGGCGTATCGCCTGGTCTTTTGGCTACAGGCCTTGGAGGCTTTGGGGTGGATAATTTGAAGAGGGTATGACTTCAACCTTGTTTTGACTTTATGGGGCCAACAGCTGATGATTCATAGATGGGAGCGCTCGAGCCACATGTTGGCGCTGATTTCACGGTCGATGTGGTGGAGGGGAAACACGATCACCAGGTTGGGAAGTCGATCAGGAGTCACGCGATCCAGCCGTGGTAGCCACAACTTGCTTAATTTCAGACGAAGGCTCCTTTTAATGCAAAGGTTGCTGCTGCTACTAGCCGCATGCTCGTTTAATAAATAATCACAATCAGGTAGAGCGGTCCGAGATAACAATTAATGGCAAGCTGTTCCACAACCAGATTACAGTAAATAACACTTCATGGTTCTCACCGTCCATTGCAGTCAGACCCTTACCCTTTAGCCATCTCAATTCTCATCCTGCTCTATATGACAGATTTGAGGGCACCGCATGAAGATTAGTGACCAACCCCCCCCCCCTATCATGGCTCGAAACTGACAGTGAAATTCCCAGCTGAAAGATGCTTCTGGCTCACACGACATCACACCAAGACTGTCTAACAGTATGCTTTCGCAAGAGCTCAGTCAGTCCTTCTGGAAACCCCACCACACATACTCGATCCCATCTCACCCCTTAAACCCTCTTACCTCCCTTCCACATATCCAATTTGTCAGATCTCCAATCAAGCCTTCGCGGATATCAATGTAACATGATCCCGAAACATATCGCAGGACGCCTAATTTCATGATGACAACGCTACCATACTTCCACGAGCTTCCCTCAGCAAACTAAGCAGTATCGTGACCACCGACAAGCGTTAAGGGCCAGGCAATCAGGGGGAAGCGGGTTCTGATATGTTTGTCCCGGGTAAGGCGGCACTGATGGCAGGATAATGAGGCACAGATATTGTGGAAGATGCTGGTGGGATGGAAACGCGTCTGAGGGCTTGTAGGAGTTGACGATATCAACGTTGAAGGTATTGTCCTTCCTTGACAGTTCCCAAGGTCGGCAAAATGATGAAAGTTCGAAAAGGGGGTTGAGAATCGCATAATCCTTGAGAGTGTGTATTAAGTTGTTGTGACAAAGGCTATCCTTAATTCTCTGGTTCACTCTGCAGGTGTCCGAAGTTGGAATGGTCGTCTGATCCAGGGTCGTAACATAGATGCACATCACTTCCGTTGGAGCTGTTTTTAGAGACGGCTATGCAGCAAAAGTTGCCAAGCAGTCTCAAGAGCCCTCAAACGACATTGTAAATGCTGGCAATATGTGTTATCATCTGTACGTTCAAATCATGTTTGCAGAAGATCTCGCCGAGATCTCAGACTGTATTGTAGGACTCGTCGGAATCGAAGGCGTAATTCTCCCACGGACACTGTTCATACTAAGGATGAGATTCCCGCTTCACCTTTGTGTTCAACTTGCCTCGCTTGCAGGTGGTCGGGAAATGCTGCCGAAGTAATTGCTTAGCCGAGCGTCCACGTCCTTCTTGGTGTAGGACTGAGGATTGGGTGCTCGCATAGTTGGATCACGCGATTGAAAGCGGGTCTTGATATCGTTGTGGCACAAGTCTTGATTGGCTTTTCGCCTATGTGCAGTTCCTTTGGTTCTGTATTGTAGGGTGAACCACTGCCCATGCTGTGGGTGAACCACCAGCTGAACCTGTCTTGCCACGGCATGTCAGCATTTCTTCCAGTTGCCAGGTCCAGTTCGGGATATAGGTCCACAGATGTATGGTCTAGATCCTGCCCCAGAACTTGATCGTTCCAAGTATCACTAGGTCCTTTCTGCTTAATGACGCTCCCGAGGTTCAGTGCCCAGTAAAAAGGCTTCTCGGACTCTGTCCGGGGAATCAATTTGGCAAAAGGAGCATTGCAGAGACGATAACGTTGTGTAACACCGAGCATAATCTTCCTCCAAGATTGCCCTCTGGGATAGTGCTGAGAGTCGCTAGTGGTTTCCCAGCCGTTAAGCACGTGCCGATTACGGAATCTCTGAGACGGATCGTTTCGTCCAGGAAATCGTTTTTAGAGGTATCTCTTTCAAGAAGCTCCGTCACATTGCGGCACTTTCCGAACAGACATACCATTTGGCCTGGGTTCTGAGAATCAAAATCGAATTGAAACCCATGTGAAATTTACTGCACCTTTTGCTAGACATCCTGGTACAATTGCTTGCATATTTGAGAACAAGGACCCTCTTGTTTGCACTTGAAACCCGCAACTAGGTTGCAAGGAAAAAGAAGCCCCTATAACATGTCGCAAGAAACTTGATAACTGGCGTAACTCAGACACAAAAATCATTCTGATTCCCTTTTAAGGAGATCTGTCTTGCTAAGGCAAGAGACTCTTCTGTGTCTCTTTAGATGCAAGAATATGCACGTAAAAAGTTTGATAGACGGATTTTTTATACGAAATCCGTGGTCGTCATAAAACGGACCCCAAAAGCATATTATATCGATTTGATATCAGCCGAGCGTTTTATGTAAAGGGCTAGATCAAGAGTTGGAGCGGTAACGTTGTCAAGCGCTAATATTTCAGAAGGCTTTCATGTGTTCATCCTTGCATGTATATAAAGTGGCTCTGCATTGCCGCCCACCAGGCTTTCTTATACATTGAAATTGGATAATCGACCAGTCAAATACTCGTGACGCCATATACACATCGGCCATGATACTGTTATTGGACGTCAGTAGCATTGAGACACTCGAAATGAGACACCAAACACGTCGCCTGATTCGAGGGCGTAACTCATACTGGTTGACGTTTAGGCTAGCCACAGTTTTACGCTAAAGCGGCCCCTGGTAGCGGCCCGTCAGAGTGCAGTCCAAGCCTGGGGTCTTGCGGACGCAACAATCGTACGGTATGTCTACCGTCCAAGCTTCTGCTCTGCAGTATATCAAGCAAGATTGAATTACCACTGAGGTAATTTGACCCTTCGGATGGAGCACTATCACTCCCTCGACGCTCTGACCGCGCTTGAACAGCGCCTCCGCCGCCTCGAATACTACATACATGGCAACCCCTCTCACAGACTCTTCACAGATCAGACTTCCACCAAAAGCAAAGGTCAGACCTTACGTGTCCGTTTATCGAAGCTTGAAGAAGGCCTCGCGGACCTAACATCACGCTCTCAAACCGCCCGCGAACTTCTCCAAATATGTCAGATGCCCTCATCTTCCACTGTCTTCCTGTTCAGCTACGGTACTGATGTTCGTAGATTCGAAGCACCCGAACCTCTTCATCCCCACTCCCGCCTCCACATCCTCACTCACAACTCGTGAGAAACTTTCCACGATCATTGCCTGTGCGCCGACGTACCAATCCACCGCCGCGCAACTTACGACTCTTAAAGACCTAGCGATACCAGTGACCTCCACCTCTCAACAGCTCATCGCGTTGAAACCGAGGTTAGACAGTTTGGAGCGGATGCAGCAGGAGCAAGAGAGGGAGATGGGAGAGTTGAGGGCACGGAGCGCACGGGTGCTGCAGAGATGGTACGAGGTCAGTGTGCTGGGGGGCAATGAGTGCTGGGTTGAGTGGGAAGGACGGTGCGAGGGGGTTGAGAGGGGCGTCCGCAGAAGAGAGAGGGCATCGGAGCAGGCAAAAGTGGAGGGCAACAAGTACGAAAGCTGATAGCGAAGAGCAACCTTTAACCTTCGGAGATATGACGGCTTGTCAGCTACAGTCCGCGACATGAGGGACTGAACTTGCTTGACAATTCAGACACGCGCATGACTAGGACGCCAGAGTATGCGCTCGGTGAGGCAGACAGTCCAAATTGAGGACAAGTCGCTGAGCAGTCTGATCGACCAGTAGGGGCGGGCCACTAGGAACGAGAATGAGAGACATGCAGGACTCCGCCCTCGACACCGTTGGTATACTTTAAAGCCGCAAGTTCGGCTTGCTGGTTCCTTGAAGCATGTCGGCGCCCTCAAACCTGCATAGCATTCCATACATGCTCTTGCAGAACCCAGTTGTCTTCACAGCGAATGATAGCTCTATATCCGACCGTTTAAGCAAGCAGCCCCCTTGAGGCTGCATGAGAAAGGTTGGGGATGTTTAAGGCTATTTGGTAGGCGTAAAATTAGGCTAGGCTAGCCGGCAATGTACATTTGCCAAGAAGCAACGGCGGAGTCTAGGCACTAAGATACCCTAGAGCAAGCCTAGAGAGGGACGGGAAGCAGCTGGAGCGAATCCAGAATTTGCTTGTTGGTTGATGCGCAATTCCCCTCTTTCAGCCCTTCCAATTTATTACTCGTACTATCTATCATTAATGCCCCATTCCCTCTTCGCAGTTCACTCCTCAACCATACATCATTAACGCCCTACAACACGCCGCAGATGGAAGCATCGTGCCTCCAGGTACTGGCCTGAGAGTGCTTGAGGCTAATCTTAGGAACCTGAGGCGGCGCGCGTGGGACTTCTGAAACCCGACGACGGAAGAGCCCCCTTGGGCCTGTCGCAAGTCTCAGCCAACAACCACCTTCACCTCGACCTCGTCTCGAACATTCACCTTTCAACACCGAAACATTTGTCTTGCTATAATCAAACACACGCTCTCTTCACGCTGTACGACTTCGCTCATTATAGTCTTTTCTGGTGTTGCTGGCTTGACATATCATTGTCTGACGACTCCCGCTTCTTCGAACAATAACAACTGCAAATCCGTCGATCTTTTCACCCCTCTCCTGCGGCGCAGGTTACGACACCGAGAAATTGCAAGCACTCTTTGACACGCTGCGATAGCTGTAACTTACGACATATTGCTTGATATCCCTGATCAATACCTTCATATCTTGTACCAAATTTTGTCGGAAGAGTGGGCGCGCAAGAAGTACTTTACAAACACAAAGCAAGAGACACTGTATTTCGTGGCTTCATGCACCGATCTGTCAGTTCCTCGCCAACTTTTCGCAAGATGAACGGGAATCTTGAGGGTAATACTGGGAGGAGGAGACGCAAGTTTAGTTTTGGTCAGTCCCATCATGCCACCAACCTCAAAGAAAGATGACTGATGTGGTACAGGGCACATTGTTGGAGATCCTTTTGCACTTGCGACGATATCAATAGCATATGTATGTCGGATCATTCTTTCATAGTGACCAATTACTGACTGTAAACAGCTTGCATGGCTTATAACATTTATCGCGTCTGTGATTGCCGACATCAAAGGAGACTTTCCCAACTTTGCCTGGTGGGCCATTGCATATCTGCTATGTGTGATTGTTGGTGTGTTTGTGATAGTAGGAGCAGATGCCACGCAAACATATCAAGTTGCTGTATGAAGCACCTTAGAGTCAGATCCTCACATCACCAGCTGACGCATACGCAGGTCGTTGGGTTCTTAGCAGCAGGCTTGACATATGCGACAGCTATAGTCAACACGCTAGTATATTCTTCTGATGGTGCCAAGGAGGCATCAGCGGCTGGTTTTATTCTTCTATCTATGGTCATGGTACATACACCCCAACCCAGCTTTTGACCATTCGTAGCTAATTTCATCAGATTGTATGGATTTTCTACTTCGGCTCCAACCCGCAAGCAACGCATCGTGGATATATCGACTCCTTCGCCTTGCATAAAGAAGGCCGAAATTCAACACGCAACTCACGACCTATGTCTCCAGGGTACGGTCAACGCGACAGGCCAGAAACAACGCTCTCCAACAACCACCAACAGAGAGAACCGCAGATGTATACATCTGCTCAATTAGGAGGCTTCGAGACGAGCTCACCTGTGACGGGCTACCCAGGAGGTCTGCGTGGGCAACAAGACAACTCCTCTCGGAATGGCTTTGGTGGCGGAAAGCGGTCGGTATCACCAAGAGAACGTCAACAATCACCCAGTGTGCCACAAGGTACTGGTGCCGGCTTCGGCGCGCCACCGCAGAGCACAGGTGCGCTTGGTGGAGGTGCTGCACCGCATGAGGATCTTGCGGCGGCAACAGAGTACCCATACCGTGCGAAAGCGATCTACAGCTATGAGGCCAACCCTGATGACGCGAATGAGATAAGTTTCAGCAAGCACGAGATACTCGAGGTCAGCGATGTGAGCGGACGGTGGTGGCAGGCAAAGAAAGAGAATGGAGAGACTGGTATCGGTAAGTTGAACTCTATCCCCAGCGACCTGTTTTCCGTCTCCTCGCAGGAACATGTCGCTAACATGGCTCTATCAGCTCCGTCCAACTATCTCATCCTACTATAACGCCTTTGCTTTTTACTCTTAATGATACCCATCGCTTTCGCGCCTGCGCCTGCCTGCCTCCTTCCTGTGGACGACCTGTCACGACATCTCTAATTACGCCTAATACTCTAAACACGCCGCCTCGGCGCTTCTCACTCCGCGAATTAATCAAACCCCCCACCTACTACATGAATGAAACACTACAAAGTTACAAAGCGACCGACGATTTTGTAAGACAGCAACAGCGTTTGAGATTTTGATAATCTGAAGCTCATGTGGATGAAAGCGAGAAGGGGCTCCTAACTGTTTGCCCGAAATCCGCAATGTTGATCAGGCCAGTTCTTTACAGGCGATAGTGATATAGACCTGCCGTTCCTGATGACCATGTGTTCTTGCTTGCCAATTCTTTCAAGCGAGCTGGACGCAGGGTACAGTGAAGGTAACAAGCAGCGATAACCGATACGATATGAAATTTGTGTACATTAGAATTGAGGAATCGAGACATTGAACAGACTCTATGCGCTTGCAAGGGATCGATGCTCTAACCCGGCTGAAGAATGATCCTTCAAGAGGATCACTACTACAACGTAGTCTGACGTTCTTTACTTCCAAAAACCAAGGGGCAAAGTAACCCAACTTTTCCGGATAGAAAGGTAGTTGTGGTCCCTATAGTCTCTCGACCTGGCAATCACGGTTAGAAATCATTAAACTTCTTATTCAAAGAGCCGAAGATAGCTTTATAATCAAACTACGTCGAGAATAATCCCTCGTTGAATTCATTATGTTTCTTCGAGTATAAACCTAACAAAGATTTCTTGATCCTGCCTCACTCTGTACAACATCGTCAGGCTTTGCAATTGTTTGTAAGTACTCGTCGATTCGGTGATTGCGAGGTCTGCTCTCCAAGGCTTTCCCCCATTCCTGCCCGGCGATCACCACTCCGCAGACATCCGGTGCTTGAACAAATAAACAGTGCCAACGCACTACAACATGAATGGACCCCTCTCAAGCTTCTGGAGACTCACCCCAGCATGTGGCTTCTGTGCCATTTGTATCTGTTCAGCGACCAAGCACCGATGTCCCCCGACCGCCCGCCGGCGAACATGATATCTCACGAAGTGCTTCGGGGCGCTCGCAGCAGAGTCGGCCTTCATCCCCCGGTCGCCAGCCGCAATCGATTTCAAGGCGGCTCAATGCTCCCTCTAGCATAAGGCTCCGAAGAATTGGCTCTCAAAGCGACTTGCGACGCACTGAAGGCAGGGGCAATGGACGCCGCAGGAGTCTCTCGGATCCCCAGCGTCAGCAGAACCTCGGATTGCCCGGAGATGAAATTAGAAGGCAGAGAACGGCGACATCAGAGATGCCCACCGTACAAGAGCATCCTCCCGTGGAGACAGGGAGTCAATTGCACCCAGCGAGTACTCAACCATCCGGTACGGATGGAGCAACATTACAACCCCAACCGATACGGTCAAGATCTCGTCGTGTGAGCAATGCAGCACGATCTGCTCTTAGAATTACACGGGGCTCAAACCCTCCGTCTGCTTCCGATGCGGAAGAACAGGAATACCAGTCGCATGCAATCGACCTTTTGGACGTCGTGGGTAGGTCTCATTCCCTCGGGTTTATTTGACCAACGCTAACTCCTCTATACAGATCCTGAGGTCTCCGCACTGACGACACTGACCAATGTACAGAATTCGCTTTTCGTACCGAACCTTGGAAGATACCTCAACCGAAGACCCACCTACCAGATCTCCCCACGGAAAAGTGAAGAGTCAACCGAGACCGAAAGCTCGAGTGGTGACGAGAATTTGCCAACCATCGAATCGCTACCCACGGATCATAGCCAAGGAGATATAGAAGACGCCACGGAAGGGGGCTTGATGCCCGAATCATCGTCACAACGACGCCGAAGGTTTAGCATATCCTCCAGACTTGACGATGAGCACTATGCAGTCCTGCCTCATCTATTCTCAGTCGACGAATGGGAGCAGGGAGATGTGCAGGCTTTAAACGAACATGTCAGACACCAGCTTCACTCTAGGAGGGCCAGATTCAAGAGGAGTATGAAGGGATTCAGGAAATACGTATCCAAACGTTCGCCCTTCCCAGCATCCCAGTTTCCGCTTCATGCTAACTCGTCGAAAAGCTCTTGGATTCTTCGTGACGCTTTACGCCTTTCTGATCACTATCTTTGGGTTAGTCTGGGTTCTGTTCCTCATTGGTAAGTCTTGAAGAACGCGTTGATCCCCACCCTACAAACAAGCTAATGGACGCGCCCAAGGCTGGATCTCCGCTGGTGAGCGTCAACCATATATCACCAACATCGTTGACAACGTTCTTGTCGCCCTCTTCGCTATAGTGGGTGACGGACTTGCACCCTTTCGCGCTGTGGATACATACCACATGTGCTTTATAGCCCATTACCACCGACTTACGTGGCGACTACGACGAGAGCGAGGCATCGGACCATTGCCTAACGAAAACGACCTTCCAGAAAGGGTTGTATCGGAAAAGCAAATCCCTAATGACTCTCCGCCTACCTCTGCGGACGGTCCTCAGCCGGACGATATGGACGGAAACGACGACATCGAGCCCGCCTATCCACCAAACAAACATCAAATCTCCATGCTTACTCCAACGCAGCAGAGGAAGCTTATCCACCATCAGACCAAGTTCGCCAACTCGCATTCCTTTTACAAACCACACGAAACGACGACTCACCACGCTTTCCCTCTCCGGTTCCTCATCGCCGCTGTTGTCCTGCTCGACTGCCACAGCATTTTCCAGATCATGCTCGGAGCCTTCACATGGGGTTGGAGCTATCATACTCGTCCCAACTGGATCACCGCTGTTATTCTTAGCCTCAGTATCACTGTAAACATCACTGGAGGTATCGTAATATCAATAGGAGGTAAGCGGACTAGGAAGACGGAGGTCATTGAGCAGATGTACAGGCAGGCATTGACCGAGGAGGGGATCAAAAAGGTAAGGAAGAAGCGGAGAAAAGAGCAAAGGAAAGCATTGAGGCAGCAGGTTCAGGATGTGGCGATTGGTAGGAGCATGTGAGTAGATGACACGACAGGTATGCCTCAAAATCCTCTGTTAAGGAGCGCGATGGGTCGAGATAATGCTTTATAGAAGATAGAAAAATTAGATATAATGTGGTAATGACAAATTTCGAGTTCAGATTCCGCCTTGTCACTCTTCTGAACAACCGCCTTGGTGGCCCCTTTTTCAATTTCCCCTGAAGCCAAGCTAGATGAGCACGTGACGAACGCGTCTTCTCCGCACATTCGACGCCAAAGTTGCAATTTCCAACAACCTTTACCCCATGTTCGTTACAAATAGCCTTCGAGGCGTACTTGACTATGTAAACAACATCATGTAGCGACGTGCCATCTTTATTGCAATAGCAATGGCAGACTCAGGCGGTCAATGCAACGCTCTCAACCTATCAGACAAGCAAAGATGCGAGGATGCCGCCACCTCTGTGAACGGTCTCTTCTGCTCGTTCCATTCTCGACAATGTCAAGGTCAGAGCTCTCTCGTCTGAAACGCTCTACAAACCCACTGACTGGCCTCACAGGTCTATATCGAGGCTACAAAAACCGCAATGCGCGGCTTGACAATCTGGACCAAAACCCCCCCTCGTATCTGGCGCAAAGTAGTATTGTACTAGCTAATCAATCTTTCTGGGACCTTAACTCGGAGTAAGATCTCACCGAAGTCAGCAAATACCTGACCCTCAAACACAGTCTGCTCGAGCGCGTGATCCGAGCCCGCAAGCTCCATCACTCGCAATTTTTCTCTATGAATATGGACTACGATCACCAGCATTATCTTGATAACCTCAGCAATCAGAAGTACATAGTCCTCAGAGCAATTGAGAAACTTGAGAGGAGAATCGCCGAGTTCCTGTATCAAAGGCAGGAATGGTTCAATTGGGCGCGAGACGTACAGCAATTTGAGGAAGAGGAGAGGGACACCGAGAAAAAGAAAGTCAAGGCAGAGGCAGCTATGTTTAGACGGCACGAGAAAGAGATTGCAGCACATAGGAAGCAAGCCAAAGACAAGGAGTATGCATCAAAGCAAGAAGCCATCCTGGAGCAGGCCTATCTTGGACGCATGTCAGAGAAAGAGAGGGAAGAGCAGGAAGCAGAATGGGACCCCATCAAAGATGCCATGGAGGATGAGAGAGAGGCTTACGTAGATCTGATCAAGCACTTTCTTTTTCTGTCTGATCATTTAGAGCAGCAAAATTCACTCACCAACGGTTTCGCTCATAGCGCGAATCCATCTTCATTGTCGGAAGTCGTCGCCGATGCCGCGGAGCCATCGCCTGCTGCGCCATCTGCGACAGCGAGCACCACTAAGATGTCCGCAAAAACCAGGAAAAAGAAGAAGCCCACTGCTTCTACAGACAAGAGTGCATCAGCACCGGACAAATCCAGCCATGATACGTGTGGTGAGATAGCCCGACGATTGAAAGAAGGCGTCCAAATGAACCACGCTCCCGGTATGCATGTAGCTGGGACTGTCATGAACCCCTCGGTACCGGACGGCAAGACAGCACCTCTATCTGACGAGGAGATAGAAACAATACTGAAAGATGTGAGTGAAATCAAGATACTCCTCTTCTGCAGATTACTTCTATCGCAAGCAGCGATCCTCCCAGCGGCAGTCCGCGCTAGCAGTGTGGAGGAATTTTTTATGGACCCTGAGGTCACAGATACAGACTTAAGGGATTTGTGCCTCAGACTAGAGAAGCCTAAACCTCAAGAGATTCGTGATGCGTGTGCGGACCTTGGCCGAAAAGAAGAAGAAGATGTTCCCAGCGCTCCAAAAGAGGAAATTGAGCCAGATAGCGAGGACGAAGCACATAAGAAGCACCGCAAGAAACAGAAGGCCTATGGCTTAGAAGGTCCCAAGCATGGTCCGGAATATTGGTGAGTGTCCTTTCGGAATCATTATTCCCCAACATGGAATGAAGTTGAGTACGAAACCTTGTTTGAGGAGTAGCAAGCTCTCTAGACATGTCTCGCGACTCAAACGTTGCTTTTAAGGAATATGGCTGACGAAATTATTGCAAGGTCTTCCGAATTCGAGAATCAAATGAAGGACAAAGACCTCTCTGTTGGTCCGATGCCGGGATCTATGATGAAAGATGTTGGCAACCAGATGATCAATTTCGACCAGATAGACAAAGATGATAAAGTAAAGTCTCGTAAGGTCCGCGTCAAAGTATGTGGGAGGTATATATACCACTACCCAAGTGAGAAAGCTGTTAGCCGTGGTGGGTGGTTACACTTCTGCATTGTTGCAAAAGACAGCAGTTTGAGTGATGCTGTCCAGCTCTGCCGGCATTGGGACGAGTTTTGGGAGCTCAATATCCTCGCAATCTATCAATACTTCCCTGCCGCTAACTGGGCGAAGTGGAAGGGCGACATATTCAAACAGCAGTGGTTGACCCTCGTGAGTCCACTAAATCTAATTGTGAAGGGTCCTGACCAGTATCCAGGGCTTCATTCCGTATTTCCAATTTGACGATGCCCATAAAGTGTCCGAGAGTCATCAGACTGGGTCGCGCGGACAGCAGCTTCCACGACAACATGCTATTCGCGAATTCCGTAACTTCGTCTGCGCACATGTTCGCCGCAACTGCCAGGCAAGTCGTCGATTCCTACAGTACATCTCAATGCGAACAGACAGCGTTCTATGTGTAGTTCGGGACGGAAAGACCGGCAAAGTGCTACACAAGCCTCGAGAGAATAATGCTGAAGAAGACAACGGCCCATGGCTAGCTCGCCAAGAGGCTGGCTTGGGTCGAGCGGCTAAGAATGAATGGACATTACTGCAAGCAGTTGACAGAGCCTTTTTTGAGAAGATAGATAGTCTCCGCGAATGGCGCTTTGGGTTTGACGACTATTTTGACCTGTACGTGTTTGATCTTGTGCCCGGTCAGGACTGCCATAGCTTGTACGGCACCATTGTCACTGTAAGACCCTCCCTGTTCCCGTTTCAATACTTGCAGCTTACGATGACAGTGCCTTATGAAAGCGCACCGATGCCGTATTTCGGCCGACACCATCAAACAATCAGAGCATATTCTTCGTTCGCTAGCCCACAACCCGGACACGTTGAGAACGCGCGACTTTATACCTGGTGAAGACACCAAAAGCATTTGGGATGAGTGCATGGAATCGACATTCCGTTTCATGAACCCGAGTAACCAAGATGTCGAAAAAGATGACCATCAGAACGATTTCTACCAAGAAGCCGATGCTCTGGAGGATGAAGTTCTCTTCCCGCATACTAAAGAAGGTGTAGCAGCTTTCAAAAATAACGCTCTCGACAGATTTGTCAAAACACCGCCGGATTGGGCTCGCTTTATCAATGAAGATAGCACTGACGAAGAGTTTGATGAGTCTGAATCTGAATCTGGGTCTGAGTCTGACCTAGGGGATATTTCACCTCAAAAGCTGGACCAACTGTCATTGCCCACAGGAACGATGGAAGATGACCACTATAGCGATGGCTCAAGTTCAGATGAGGAGCGTCAGGCATCGGAGCTAATGAACGACCCTAAGACGAGAATGGCCACAACCATCGCTTGCACTGATCCAGCTTTCCGTATTTGGACGAAGAACGATGATGGAACATACGTCCCGCTTGCGGAAAGGTTTAGCGAAGCGGTGTTGAGCCAAATGCCGGAGAGCTGGAAACCAGATGTGATGGCCACACGAGGATGGTGGAGCCCTTACGAAGGGCCTCGTGCCCGTGATCCACAAACAGATTTCATGACCTTTATGGATCGAGAGAAGTCGGAGCGTAAGCATGTCTATGAACCAGACTCTCTCTTCGCTGACCTTTCAAAGCATTCAAAGAATCCTGGCATCAAGCAGATATGACGCCAGGGGCTCAAGAGCGTTGGGAGCACCAACACGTCCTCGCCGTCATCGCGAAAACAGCCAACCTCAAAAAAGCGCCCTTCAAGCACTTCGCCGATCTCCGCTTCGTGAACGTCCACCCTGAACGCCACCGCAGAATGTGTGCCGACATGGTCGAAGCCCGCGCGCTGATCTCCGCCTTCTTCCCCTCCGAATTCGACAAAGACAAACTCACATCCCCGACGTCCCGCTTGCACCCCCTCCTAGACCAAGAAACTCGTGCTCGCTCCCTCCCACCCACAACACGCAGTTCCACCAGCACAAAAAACGCCAGAAGTCCTTCTACGCAGCGTACGATGCCCTGGGACTGCCCGAGCAAAAAGCCTACACGGACGCCTTCGACAAGCTCCCTCGTGAGTGGGATAATGTCACTCGCCCCATCGTCGCCACCCTCTTCAAAGCCGGCATCATCCACCCCTGCCCCACCAACGATGTGCCCGGCCAGGCGATCGCAGCGCGCGATCCTGCGTGCACCAACCCAGCGGCTCCGTTGGACATGTTCATCGACTACCGCATCAACCTGCGCGCGCCTTACTATTTCAACGAAGGTTATGCGGAGCCGGCTTCCATTGACGCCCTCTTAGCCAAAGTAAGCAGCTTTGCGCAGCAACACGGTGCGGAGAAGGCTCGATTCACATTTCTTCGGTTGTGGCAAGCCCCGCATTTCTATCCATTGATGCTGGGGCATGATAAGAGGTTGGGCCATGCGTTCACCTATTGTATCGGTAGGGCGTGGGAGTGGAAATTCGTGCCCACGGATATGCCGTATAGTGAGTGGAGCATGCAGTGTTCAGCGCATGCGAGGGTGGAGCCGTATTTGACGAATCGTTCGGACAACTCTGCTGTGAATGTGAATAGAGCGCAAAGGAGGAGGAGAGGAGGGGGTGAGGGGGCCGGGGCTGGGTTGGGTGGTGATAGCGCTAGAAAAGGAAAGGTTTTCACGGAGGGAGAAGGGCCGGAGGGGAATTTGTTGCTGAGGAGGAATTTGTTCTTGCTTTGTGCGAGGGATGAGGAGGAGGCGTTGAGACTTGCTACTGCGTTGGCGTTTGCGGTTACGACGCAGCCGTGGAGGTTGGAGGTGGATCTTTGGGGGAATTTTGTTAATGTTGATGAGGGGTTTGTTAAGGGGACGTTGAGGAGGGAGTGGTTGGAGTAAGAGGATATAGATGTTTGATGCTCTTTCGGGGAATATGGGGGATGGCTAGTTGATGTTGGATATCGAAGAATACTTTGAGCGAGAGGCAAGTTGTTTGTTTTGTACGCGGCGAAGTATTGGATCTAGAGGGATGTACACGGTATCGTACACTTGTATATAAACCCAGCATCCTGTCTCTACTATTGGTGAAACGTAAGTACATATCAGCAAGACGCTCTACCGATCCATCTCCATACATACCAAAACCATCCCTTCCTCACGTCGAATCAAATCAAACCCTTTCACACCCTTGATCTCCTGTCAATCAAACCCCTCCCTCCCTCTCCCTAGATATCCTGAAGCAACTTTCCTACAACTGCATGACATTTCCAATCTCATTCCCAAGATACTGTGACCCATCACACTACCCATAACTACCTCGTAAATCCTCGATATACCACCTGCAGCATAGTGCTCAGTGAAAGTCAAACCATGAAACGACCCTCAACCCTATCTATCCATCAAAGCTCATAATACCCAGGCTTTCCTCCATGCAGAGTCATGATCTCGGCCAAAAATCCATCGAGTGAATCAACGTAAGAGCTGTAACTATTTCCCGCGTTGGATGCGATATGCACGACAAATCTTTCATTGATACGTGAAAGACGGAGGAGATCGAAGATAGGGGGTTTAGGCATGAGGTCAGTAGGGTTTTTGTTAGCTCTGGCGCAGGGTGCGATTTTAAGAGAATGTTGATCGTGCGAATGTCGATGCAGCTTTTGCAGTGAGTTGTACTTTTGTCGAGGGTTCTAAACATAGTTTTACTGAATCGGACATGAAAAGGCGTTGCTTGTGACTTGGGTGAGGGATGGGGATGTACAGAGCATGATTAGAGAAAAAAAGGGTGTTTTGGTGTTAGGTTTCGGACTTGCTGCAGTACAAAAGGGGAATATATCAGAGGGAAAACATCTCACTGTGTCAAGAATATATTGCTTCGATTAATATAGCCTGACCAACGCCCAGTCATGGTTCCGTCATCCCTATAGCGCTTCATTTACAAAATGGTTGTCAGTCAGGAAAATAAGAGGTCTTTTCATGCCACATCTTCCTCCCTCATCTTTTCGTAAATAGCACCCCAAAAGCCTAAAAAGAGAAAAAACAGTTCAACACATGGGTATCCTCCGCGCCAGACCAGTGCTTCTGTAAAAAGAGAAAGGAAAATATAGTGTTTGCCCACCACCTACTCCAATGATGCCTCTCCCTTTTCCTTTGTGGCTTGCTTACTCCTTCAACCCTTCATTGACGATCAACTCCAGCACGATTTGATTCCGCTCCCACTCCGGATGCTGCATACAGATCTTGACCGTGCCGGGGCTGCCAAACGCCCCCATAGTCGGCGTGCCTGGCGCCCCGCTAGCTCTATAATTTTGATTTGGCGGTCCTCCATCATCTAGCAACCTGACATCTTTGCCGCTTATGACTTGTCTCAAACGACCATTGATCGCGTTTCTCACCTCCACATACAGGCCGTAGTAATCCACCAAGATCAGGTACATGGCGCCAACAAGGCAGGCTTGCTTAGCGCGGCCTACATACTCCATGATCACAGAGCGGGACACGTCACCGTGCTTGTTGACGTATACACCGACTTCTTCGTACGCGAGCAGGAACTCCGAGTCGGAGAGCCTGAACATGCCGAGAGGCTTCATGTCGCGGATGCGGGAGGCTATGATGGCCACATCTGGCGCTTTGAGGTCAGGGACCGATATTGGGGTTTTCTTGTCCAGCGTCATGACTTCGATGCCGCCCCTTGCCGTTGCTATGGCTAAGCTGCTGTGGAACAGATTGATGGCATAGGTGTCTGAACCAATATAGAAGTCATCGAAGTCTCGGAAGGATTCGGTGGTGCCAGCCTTCGCAAGACTGCGCATCCCGCCCATGAGGCGGCTACGCATGGAGCTTGTGGAGCTGGCAGAGCCGATCGAGGCGGTGCGTTGGTAGATAGGTTCGAGGACTTTGAAGACGGAGGTAACACCTTCGCGCTTCTTGTAGAAGATTAGTTGGCGGTCTTTCATGCGTCCGTGAGCGAAGAAGCCGATGTCGCGCGCTCCGCTAAGTTTTTGTGGGGCGTGCTGTTGGGAGGAAGCGCTGGCGGTATTGGTGGAAGTGTGAGAGGAAAGGACCGTGTCAAGATGATGGGCAACGAGGGTCTTCTCGGTAAGAATGAGCATGAGGCTGAAGTCTTCGAGGACAGCGATTTGGGTCACGCGTTGTGCTGCAATTATCTAGAAGCCAAGTTAGTCCTGCGCTCTACTCTTACGTGTTGACCTTAGGCTTACTCTAGACCAACCACGAGGATTGGTAGTGTCCGTCATGTAGACACCGTAGTCGGATCCTATTGCGAGCATCTTAATGCCATTAGTATGGTTGAATGTCGTGGCACAATTGACCGTAGCCCTGCAAATAGGGTTCGCACGAGGTGAGCTTTCAAAAGTCTTTTCGACTTCTCTGATCGCTCTATCAAGCGGAGTGCCTCTAATCGGGGTACTCTTGCTTGATGCTATCATACCATCATAAGCGAATGCTGTGTCTGCAATCACACGTAGTCGGAATGGTTCGGCATTCTGCTTGTAAAGTGATGCAGCATGCCGAGTCTTTGCTTCCAGTATCTTCATGCACCATTCTTGTCGAGCTGCTTTAGTTGGGGCGTAGAGAGCAAAGCTGTCGTTGCGACCGAGATGTCTGATTTTGAAGGGCCAGATTAGATTCTCGGCCTTCAGATTATCCAGATTAGTTGATGGAATTAGAGTCTTTGCAGAATTGACAGAGGAAGCTGAATCTACATGACCTAAGGTACCTGGCCCGGTCGTACCATTTGGCAACGATTGTCGACCCGTCCGTGTGTCGGAGGGTATGCCTCCTCTTGGAGCAACAGCAGTGACTGTGCCCATCTTAGACTTGTTGACAGGATCGTCATTCGTGCTTTCAAGTACAAGCAAGTCCATCGGTATAGGCGCCTTGTTTACATCATACTTTTCACCTTTTTCTCCTCCTGTCGGATGTTTCTCCTCAATGACTTTGGCAAGCACGAAGTAATGATCGAACAGAATAGCATGTGCATCGACCCACGTTAGTTTAGTAGACCCTAATCTCTGTAAATCGCCCTGGAAGACAATTTCTCTGCCAAGATGAGTGAGATTCAGGAGCGTTTGGTCCATACCAGTCCGGAGCTTCATCTTGCTATTCAGCATTGCCAAATCCACATGCTTGGACATCTCTTCAACTTTAGCGTCGCACTCCAGGGTCACTTTCTTGATCTCTTCCATTGCAATGCTAAGGTTCCTCTTCTCTTCAGAGTCTCTGCTCATGTGTTTGTGCACGGTAGACAGTAATAGACCGTACCGTTGAAGTCGCGTAATGGGAGCTTTGAGATACGTGTTCCAGTCGAGCCTTTTCGAGCGTTCATTTTCTTGCATCTGATCCAAGAATTGTTTGAACAAGAGATTCCGTCGTGCTTCCTGTTTGATGAGAAATACAGCATTTGGAAAGCTGGCAGCGTAATCTATGTAGGCTGTCCTGGCTTTTCGAATCCACTCCCGGAAGACATCACTGAACCCTATGATCCAAGGACCCTCCTCCTGCTGACGATATTTGAGTTGAGCAAGAAGGTGATCTTCATTGACCTGTTTGATCACATCAACGTTACCAAAGACATCTTTCATGAAATTCTCTTTCCGTTGCGGAGCTACTATGGGAGGCTGCGCCCTAGCAAGTTCGTCCCTGTAGAGCACTCGTAGCACATTAAGTTGGTCAATGTAATTGTCCTCGGTTGTTACAATCTCGTGCAGATTATTTTGCCGCTCAACATCCTTTTTATCCGCTTTCTCAAGATCTTGCTTCTTGAGTTTGTAAAACGTGAACCAATCCTCTTGCTTGCGCTGAGGTTCTAGAACCTGGGTCTGCAAGTTGATCTTCTTCAACGTTCTCATGCAATGATGCGAATAACATCGTCCGGGTAATGGCTCGGAATGTACCCTAGAGGAATAGCAGCCAGTACCAGTAAGCTGGTAGAAGACGCCAGACATCTCTTCCGTCCCAAACTTGACCCATTCTTCGTCCTTCACTAAGGTACCTGAATCAAACATTGCACGGACTGCTTTCGCACCAAGCGCTTCCGCATCGGCTGTATTCATAGTTGGGACTTTGTGAGTAAACAGAGCAACTATACCTTCAACTACAGCACCTTCTTTGAGATCAGCCTCACCTTCAGTCATCTCTTTCAACCAAGCAACGACGGAGCTTAATGCCCATGGTTCCAGACACTTCTTGAACTCGTTTGAAGATAATTTGGCGGGATTGAATTTCCTTCGTTTGGCAAGAGGAATAGAAGGGAGATCTAATTCAGCACTGGGGTATGCGGTTGAATCAGCGAAGGCGTCAGGCGTATAAGAGGAGGCAGACCGATACCCGGACTGCTGTTGCTGAGACATGATTCTTTGGCGGTCGGCATCAGTTTTGGAACGGAGGGGTGGGGCGGTTTGGGGTTGACTGCCACGACTGATGAGTGAGGAAGAGCGGGGCACTGGAGTTCCTCCAGGAGTCAAACTCTGGCTGTAAGCATCGGGCGCCATGGGATAACGCAAGCGACCATGCTCATCATATTGTAGTAGTTTTTCCGGATCCTTGTATGTCCCCGCGGGCATCAATTGTGGGACCGATTGGTCAACTGGAGCTGCAGGTAATGGTCGCCCACTTCTTGGACCGGGGTGAAAGAACATATCTGGCATGCCTTCCTTGGAAGGACTAGGAGTTCTAGAGGGATAGGAACTTTCTGTATCAACCAAAGTCGCTTCATCTCCGTCCTCAAAACTGTGCCGTCTGGGACGAGCAGATGGTTCTGAAAGTCCTCCGGTCCCCCCCGTATCAACACGTGCAGGCGCGAAAGAGTGTTGGTACAAGGGATAATCGTAAGTTTCCGTTCCGACTGGTAGCGTAAAGGCCGAGCTATCGGAACGTCTGGAAGTCCTGTCTTCAGCAAAAGCATGGTTCATGCTTGTGGAGGGGCTAGAGCGCTCGTTGGAGGTGGCCTCATCGCCATAATGATATCCGCCTGGGAAATCTCCTCCGTACGTACTCATGTCCATTGGAACACCGTTTTCGCTGATTCCAGGAGATGGCCGATCACGTGGGGTTGTTCTGTGCGAGTCTTGCGATCTACGAGACTGCTCTTGGCTGTGTTGTCGCGCTAGATCCGCAGCCTCTTGCTCCTCTGCTGAACGCATTGCAGCCAAGCCTGCCTCTGCCTCTGCATCACTATCGTCGCTATAGGCGTCATAATTGACATATTGCCCTTCACCCATCTGGCCAATGTTTCCGTTCACTTGTCCATACAAACTTGAATGCTGCGAAGAAATCTGGGATGACCTCATATCTTGTCTGGTAGGTTGCGGAAGTGGTCTAGAATCACTCTCGCTCCTTCGCGTCCGTGAAGGAGGTGGTCTTCCCATAACAGCGGCCTCAACTTCTTGCATCAGGTCATCATAGCCTTTTTGATCGTCGTTCGCCTCATTTTCGGCTTCGTGATGCCTGAAATAACCATCATCTGCGGAGGGCGCATCGGGAAGCGGTCTTGACTGAGGGTGACGGCCCACAGTGTTGTTTCTTTGTGGTGAGTGCGCAGGGGGCGTTGGTCCTGGAGTCTCAGGTGTCGGAGGCAAAGGCCCATTATTGCTTCCCCCGACAGGCCTCCGATGTATTGAAGGAGATGGCATTCGGATGTTGGCTGGGGAATAGGGCTGCTCATCCGTCAATGTTTGGTTGTGTAGGTATGGAGATGATGCCGAGGAAGATTGTCGATATGCACTTGGAGAGGCGGACGAGGCTTGCTGCTGGGAGGATGCTGAGGAAGGAGTATGCGGCGGAAATGCATCGCGGCCTGGAGAAAAAGGTGGAGCAGGAGGAGCTGGCGGGGTATAGGTTTGATAGGAGGATGTCGACTGTGAAGGGCCAGGAACAGTCGGCTGAGCCGGCCGATAAGGCAGTGACGAGCCTGAGTGAGCAAAGTGTGCGCTAGATGCAGATGGAGGCGATACTCGGCTGGAAATACTATTTCCATAAGGGCGCGGAGGTGGAGGAGGAGGATGGTTGGCATTGTAGGCGGCCTGATTATGCTGTACAGCTTGATGGTAAGCGGCCGGATTGTAAGTTTGATAATTAGAATTAAAGGTTGCGTTGAACGGGGCGCCTGGCTGTGGAGGACTTGGATGCGACTGTGGTGCTCCGTAATGCTGAGGATTGTATGACTGCCCTGGTGGAGGAGCTGGAGCGGTTCCAGACTGTGGATAGTAATTCGATGATGTCGGACTACCATGGGAGGTGGAGCGGTGAAGGTAGGAAGGGCTTTGGGGATTCAGGTGAAGTTCATTATTCGCATTTTCATAGCCTTCATAATACTGGCCCGAGGACGACCTAGGGTCTGTTTGTGCAGAGTCATCACCGGGGTCGAAGCTTGGAATCCGGCGAAGGGGCGCGTTCTGGCCTGCTTGTAAGGATGAAGAAGATTGACCTTGCTGATATGGTGTTCTATGCGCATTTTGATTATAGTGGCTGTATTGGCCTTGCGAGTAATAATGCCCTTGGTTATAGGACATGACTGCTTCTTGTAAATGACCGCCACGCTTCACACCCAGCTCGACTGGGAGCCCAGACCATATAGTCACTGCTTTGCGGCTGAAGCTCGATGGAATGACGAAAGCCGGGGGTTGCAATTTCCTACAACGTGCTTCATGCCAGTGAGGTCGACCTATGGTAGACAAACGGCGATACTTGCGGTTTTGTAGCCTAAGTTTCACCTGGCTTCCTCATCGTTCTGCACGTAAATGCTCTTGGTGCGAGAGAAGCAGTAGGAATGCTGAATCGTAGGGATGCGATCGTCAGGATATCCGCGATGCGAGTCACAATGGCAAGATTGGTAGACTCAAAGCAGCATGGTGAGCGTTGCGACCATATTGCAACTGCGTAAAGCGCTGCGTGACCGTTCGTAATGGAAACCGGTGGTGTCTGATATCTTTATTCGGAGGGTTGGTGGTTTTGATAAGGCTGACTCGACGCCACAATAGGTTGCACAGCCGCGAACGGGATAAAATCACTTTCAAACAAAGTTCCCTCCCAGCAGTTCACGAAACGTGTTACACTTTGCAATAGTATTTCAGTTCAAAGAGTCTAAGATTGGATAAGTGATGCCATATTCATGTGCTGCCTATCCAAATTGTAGCAGGTGGATCTGTACATGCAAAGCCTACTCCAGCTAAAGTCCGGCTCAACATTAATGTTGGGAACCTAAGAAATATTGCCTAAGCCCCTTGTTCATGCTGAACTAACGCCGATATATGGAATCCATCACGCATTCTTCCACGTCCCCCATCCCCCATCTTTATGTGGCTTGCTCAAGCAGCGCTGCCTCTATTTGAGCTCCTGCATGACTTGCTGGAAGTCTTCCAGAACATCGGTGTAATCGACAATGGGCAGAGCCCGATATTCCTCGGAGAGAGCATCGTCGCCAAACACTTCAGTCATATTTGATGACCCGCCACCATTCCAAGCAAGAATCTGTTCAGATTTTAGCAATCACGCCCAAGTAAGTAAGTCACAAAGGATTGGGACTCACGTTCTTAGTGTCTTTCGGCACATCAGTAAGGCTTCCAACAGTACCAATGGCGATGATGGACTCTTTCAATTTCTTTGGCGTGATATCAGCTACAGCAAAGGCAGAGTCCTTCGCGGGCTGCAGAGACAGGAAATAGGCAAGAAGTCCAGCGATGTGAGGAGAGGCCATGGACGTGCCGGAAATCGTCTTTGTCGCATATTTGCTGCCTGTCCACGTCGATAGGATGTTCAAACCAGGAGCGAAAATATCGTTGCATTTCCCGTAGTTGGAAAAGTATGCACGTTCGTCTTCCAGCGTCGAGGCTCCGACAGTCACGGCCTTCACAGCACCAGCAGGAGAATAGTCGCAGGAATCAGCATTGTCGTTTCCGGCCGCGACAGCGAAGTGAAGGCCAGCATCGACTGCAGCGTTGACTGCCAGATCCAGTGTCGTTGATTTGCCTCCACCTAGACTCATATTCGCAGTGCTTCCCTTGAAACCCTTCTTCTTGCCCTTTTTCGCAGCCTCAACGTTGTTTGAGTGCGAAATGGCGGCCCACTCGACGCCTTTCACTACATCAGACATAGACCCAGATCCATTAGAACCCAAGACTTTGACGGCATATACGTTGGCTTTCTTTGCTACGCCAAACTTCTTGCCCGCAATCGTGCCAGAGCAGTGAGTTCCATGGCCATTGCCGTCGTCGTCCACGTCGCCAGAGGGAATGGTTTTACCCCAGTGGGCTCTGCCTTCAAAATCAACATGCTCGACGTGAGTTCCGGTATCGATGACATAGACGTCGACGCCCTCTCCACCATCCTCTGAGTACAGGTACTTGTTGAAGGTGCCGAAACTTAGACCCTTTCGGTGCGATATCCTAGCTAGGCCCCAGGGGGCGTTCTTCTCGATTTCGTTATCCTCCATGGTATGAACAACAGAGTCTTTTTCGATATAAGCTACCTAAAGCAGCGGACAGGTTAGCTAGCTTTACATCGTTTATTATAGGAGGTGAGCAACAACGGAGAGCTAGCATACCTGAGGGTGCTTCCGAACACTCTCAATGACATCTTCATCGAAATGTCCCGAGTAACCTAACATGCCACCTGGGATGTTGTATGTATGCTTTAAGCCCTCGAAGGTAGAAGTGACCAAGCCAGAGAGATCCCGCTTCTTTGCCTTAGAGGCTTCGACTTGAATATGTAGATTCTGAACCCAGTCATGATGCTCTACTGCATCAGTATCTTTAACGTCCTTTTTGAATACTACCATATACGAGTCAGGGATGTGTTCGGAGTTGGAGGTGGCTAGTATGGGAGCTGCGTCATTGTTGGATGGGTCGAAGGAGAGCGGCGAAGCTGAGGCCAACAAAGGCAGCAGCGGGAAAAGACAGAAACTCCTCATGATGAACTAGATTCTCATTCAGTCAGAAAAGAAGGGCTTAGATGGTTAGGTGCTGGTCGAAGGGCAGGAGAGGGATGGACGAGCTGTAGAAGATAAAAGGAAAGGCTGGAGAGATAAGACTTGCGAAATGGTCGCCTGGACGTCTGCCAAGAACTCCCGTGAGACTCAGCCCAGGAACCCCACGCTAAGCGCCGTCACGCAAACTGTCATCATGTGGAGGTAATTTATACTCATGATCATACCGCCTTTGCATTGATAGCTTATATTAAGTACACAAGACTTTGCATATCAACTGCTAAAGAAAATCAAGGGGAGCATTTCAACATAGCTCGTGACTAGAACCAGTTGTTTCGAGCCTAGACCTTAGAAATCCTCAAGTGATGCTTTACACTCACACGAAAGTACACATGCATGTCGTTGGTATGCATAGACAATTCCATGCATATGTACCTGTCACACAGGCGGCTCTCCACAGCCTCATCCAACGTTGCGCACGCGAAGCCCACCATTTTGTGGCGACACATAAGTAGGCTTCCTAGCCGTCCAAACCACATATCTCCACAACCGATACTTCAGCACCTTCGCTCCCTCAATTCCCGCCCAAGTGTTAACGAACGAAGACTGGAGTCCCAGAAAGCTAATGAAGATGAACGGTATGTAAGCCACAATATAGAATAGCCAGACAAGCGGCTTGATGTGCTCCGATATCTCTTCGCACTTGATATCCGTGAAGCCTTGCTTCTCTAGCATAGACCTCACGGCTGGCTCAGTGAATATCTCGTTGGCTGCCATTGAAGCTTCCCTGTTGATGCGTCTCAGATCTGTAAACAGGTTTTGTGGCACGTCTTTGCGCGAAGCATAGTCTTCTGGATGATCGTACTCGTGGCAAGCGATGTGACCACCCGGCTTCAGGATACGGTAGAAGCCCTCGAGCACTTTGGCGGGATCCGTAGCGTGAACGAGTGTCTCCATGGTATATACGCCGTCGAAGTCATTATCCCGTAAGTCCTCCAGATGATGATAGTCCATGCAGTGGACCGTTATATCCTTCTCGTACCCGGCTTTCCTCACATTGCGCTGCGCCTTCTTGACATGATGTTTGACGACATCAAAAGCGAAAACATTTAACCCGTGGCTAGCCATTCGGATCGCCACGTGCCCGACACCGCAGCCTGCGTCGATGACCTTGGAGCCTGGTGGTAGTTGCAGCGATTTATAGAGACTGTCCTCCATCCTCCGAAGAGCCCTGCCTATAGGGAACGGCCACCAGGCGTCCGGCTCATAGTAGCCAAAGTGCCTGGTGTCACCTAAAAAGAGCCGGTACCCAATTCTTGACTCCAGACTGCCATAGTAGTTCTGAAGGGTTGGATTGGCGTTGATTAGTGGCTCTTTCTCGTCACTCATTGCAGGTGTGAAGGCCTTCCGAGGCTTTCGTTCGCTGAAGTCTGGTGGATAAGGGGTTTTTGGTTAGTTTCTATGGATGACTGTGTTTGTGTTGATATGCAAGTCACCTGACCATCACTCTTGCAACTATTTCAAACGAGCATAAAATAACGCAGTGTCAAGCTGCAACGAGAATGCGCCAACAGAGAATCTTCACCGAGAATCTCGCCAAGCGCTTACGCAGGAGTAAACACCGTCTTCCATTGCATTGACAGCCTGTATAAAGGACACATGACTTTGCACAGTAAATGCTGATGAGATACAAGGAGAGCATTTCAACATAGCTTATGACTAGTTGCTCTGAGCATAAGTCTACGTCATTTTGAGCTAGCTCTCTATTTCGAAACAAGTAATGCTTTAGACGCAAAGGGCCGCCTGCTTCGTTGGCTCTCTTATTGTAAAATCTATCTGTCTCTATTACATTGCCCCTAAAGTAGATTGCGTCTAAGGGTAGCAGCTCTTGGAACCCGCCGCCCAGGGCTGACGGCTCAGCGGAAGCCGGTGCCTAGACTAGACAAGCTCGGGGTCCACAGTTCAGCCCTACGTAGGGCTCACCATCTCTTAACGAAGTTATTGTTTCACATGTTGTGATGACCCGCCCAATATCGATGTAGTTCTACGGCAGTCGGTGCATGGGAATCATAGCAGCTACGGATGACGCTGCAAAGGGGCCCACAGCATGCGCAGCCGAGGAGTTAAATCAGCTGCAAGTCCACCTCGCCTCTTCATGATCGACCCTAAGCCACAAGGAGCTGGCACGCGACTAGCCAGCTCTGACAGACCGATCACGAGTGAACGTGGACCTTCATTCGTAGAAAGATGAAATGATTTGCTATTTCTTTGCAAGATACCAGTACAATGGGCCCACGTCGGCGGGCATCAACTGTCAAGGGATCCAATGAAGAACTTGAAGAGCTGTCAGAGCACTTGAAACAATTGTCCGTCACGGTAGAATCCGATGACCATCCGGGTTCATTTGAAAGAGTTGTCGCAGCGGCGCACACTATAAGACAGTGCTTGCTCAATGGCTCTAAAGGTGGACCCCCACAAGATGCCTTTCGATACTTGGGAGGTTTCCAAACACTGTTGGACACCTTGAAACGAGCGTCGCAGAATATCAACGTTTCGGACGTCAACACCGACCATGCTTCGATCTACCTAGAACTGTTCCAAAATTCATTTGAAATATTGACGGCAGCCCTCCGTTCTCACAAAGGCAACAAGAGGTATTTTCGCGAAAGGATAAAGCATGGCGGCTGGTCAGTCCTGGAAGAGGTCCTGGCTTACAATATAACGGCACACCAAGAAGTGCCATCAAAAGTATCAAATCAATTGATAGCTCGTGGTAATGCTTGTCTCCTTGCTTGTGCACTTGATGATGAATCTGCCACGGATCTATTCAGCTCATCGCCCAGCGAAGAACCCCACAAGGAAGAGCTAGCCGATAGTAACACGGAGTTACGCTCGCTGCTAATTAAAAGGAAAGTAGAGGAATTCGATGAACCAGATATAACGCAATCGCTCGCGAAGAAGCTTGGGCCCTCCCCATCGGTCGTCAATGCAGATGCACTCGTAGTCTTGTTTAAACTCTGGAAAACTTTGCAGCAACTCTCATTCGCCGCCAATGAAAGTACAGTCCCGAGCATTCTCGTTCATCTGGCATCTAGTTCTACAAGAAACTTAGTTGCCATGCACGAGACGCCCCTTTTGTCGATCCTGCTTCTGTACCTATGTGAACTGATACCAGAGAGGAAGCATGAGGCCAAGTTGATGAGCTTAGCCACCCGCCTTTTAGATCTAGGAATCCGTAAGCTTGACGACGCTTACCTCTTATTCCGGCATGCCAGGGCCTCACCAGCAATAGCACAGCTTTTATCATCCTCTTTGATGTCCTCCCAAGTGTCATCGTACGTCCATTTCGATCTTTCAATGAATGGATATGTCTCCATTGAGCTCCCTGGCATTGCTCATGCATTCCCGCCAATGTCGAACAGCAACGGCTACACTCTGACAATGTGGTTTCAGGTGGTAAGTTTCGACTCTAAATCACATACTACTTTATTTGGTGCTTTCGATGCCAGTCAATCATGCTTTGTATTAGTTTACGTGGAAAAAGATACCCACCATCTGATCTTGCAAACCTCGATCAAATCCTCTAGGCCTAGCGTTCGATTCAAATCAATCTCCTTCAAGGAAGGCTGCTGGTACCACGTTGCTCTAGTCCACAAAAGACCGAAGACTACTTCTTCCGCCAAGGCGTCTCTCTTTGTGAATGGCGAATTTGTGGAACAAGTAAAATCGCAGTATCCTGCTATACCTGCTAGATTATCTGCCGAGGCTGATGTCAGTGGAACATCTGGTGAAACCCAAGCTAGAAACCCTGTGCAGACTTTTCTGGGAACACCGCAAGACCTTGCCTCTAGACTAGGAAAGAATCTTGTCACTACTCAGTGGCGATTAGCTTCTGCACAACTCTTCTCTGAAACGTTGAGCGATGACCTATTGGCTGTCTACTATAGGCTCGGTCCCAAATACACGGGCAATTACCAAGACTGTCTGGGGTCTTTCCAGACGTACGAAGCCTCAGCACAGTTGAATATTCGGAATGAAAGTCTCCATCCCGGCAAAGAAGAAAGATCAGAACTCGTGCTTGCTATCAGAGCGAAGGCCGGGGACCTCCTGCCTGAGGCTAAAATCCTGCTGAATGTCTCTGCGGCCAGTATTTATGGCGAAATAGATTTGTCTAATATATCTGGTGAGCCAATTTTACAGTCGCTCTCACGCACTGCCTACAGAAGTTTTTACACAGTCACCCAGGGGGGCCGTAATGCCATAGCTTTGAATGGTGCATATCCTGCCATCGATCAAGCATTGCTCAATCAATCCGGATATGCCGTGCTCACGGGTGACCCTACGCGTGTGTCAAAGACACTTATTGATGACGCCACTTGGAGGATCGGTGGGTGTACTCCAGTCTGCCTTGCCTTGGTAGATGGCGCTGAAGATGCCGATACTTTCATCAGTTCACTACGGATATTCTTACTGAGTATCCAGGACAACTGGCGTAACAGTGAGGCTGTCGAGCGAGAGAACGGATTCGGAATCCTTGCGAACATGATCGCCTCCAAGCTCAAGAGGTTTGACTCGGTACATATGTCAAACAGCAAAGCTGGAGCTTGGCAAGATAGTATTGCTTTGTCTTCGCCGTCTATGAGGACACTCCAAATTGTACTTGGGTTCCTTGGCTATTGGGGAGACCAGCCCGAAGACTCTGTGATCAACAATCCACTTGCTTACCGTACATTAATCATTGACTTGGACACATGGCGTAACTCAAATCCGCAAGTACAAAAGCTTTACTACGATCAGATTGTTGTCTTCGCGCACCAAAGTAAATACCATCATTTCAATAACAAACGCCTGACGAGAATGAGTAGGTCGCCCGACGCATGATAATGAGATCTACTAACGAAGCTTTAACGTAGGGATTGCAAAGAAATGGCTTGAAATGCTGAAGTATCAGCCATTCACCACAACAACGTTTGGATATTTCCTGCGCTGTTTTGAAGTTTTACTGAGTAGAAACTTTACTGCTGAGATCATGCGCTCTCTGGCTCTCTTTATCACTTACGCGATATACAACGCCGATCGTAGGCGAGATATTTCGAGAAAGAAGAGCACAAGGCTCAAAGCGGGAACGCCTACCAGGAGGAGGACCATTTCTGCCTCAAGTCCCGCAGACACGACCTCCACCAAAGCTATGAAAACGGACGATGCAGACCCGAGCGAGCTTGGCCTCCCGCAGGTCGCCGTAGGTATGTTGCAGCTATATACTACGCTACTATTCCAACGCAACGATGTTGCTAGTATCCAGAGATTCGCAAAAACTGTGACAAACAAAGTAAGAATCGTGAGAAGCTGATACTGGAGTGGTTTGCTGATTAGCGCAGTGGCTATTGTATCTCCTTGCCGACTCTCAGGATTCAATTGTCATCGAGGCTGTCAAAATCCTTAGCCGACTACTGACACTTAGTGGCCCCAGCTACATGGGTAAATTTGTCGACAAGACCGGTGGCATGACGATATTGCGTTACCGGCTTCAACGCCATTGGCACATGCCAGCTATATGGCTAGCTTGCTTCGCAGTACTTTTTGGCAGAGACGCTACCGAGTTAGACTTTCAAAAATTCGATCTTTTTACGCTAGTTGAAGCTTTTGCTGCACAAAGTAAAATTGAGATCCTTTCTCCTGAGATACTTCCGGTTTTGATGGCTTTACTACGTGAAGGAGTACTGTCCCTCACCAGAGACGAGCCTGATGTGTCCTCGTCTCAGTCCGAAAGAGAGGCACCGAACTCACAGGAAAGTGCCGACGCAGTGGGAGCATCTCACTCAAGGCAACGCTCATTGACTGTTACTTCTGGAACTGCGAAGCCTCGTAGGGCGTCCTATCACTCATGATTACTGGTTTACTGACTTCGACTAGGAACTAGTCCCGATGCAGAGAAATCCTTTGCTGAAAGATCCGCTGTTATACATGCTGTGATTAGGTTTCTGGCCGACATTCACACGAAGTCACGGGCTTTTCGAGACCTGGCTGCAAATTCATCCTACATTCAAGAGCTGTTCATGATACTGTTCCCTGTCGTGGTGAGCGCTAACGCAGTCACAGCAGAGACGGAGTTGAACGCTCGCAACTCTGCATTAACATTCAAGGGAGGAGATGTCGTCATGAAGCCCATTGCCACAAACCAGACGAAGAGTACGCCTGTTGTACGCACTGCGCCTCCGGACGGCGATCCTCGAAGGCTTGATGCGAGACCTCAAGCACCAAAGCGAACATCTTCCTACGTGCTTGTAACGTCACAATCATCGCAGGAAGCACCTAAATTACAGCCCGCAGTCTCACCTAAAAGGTCACGTTCCATTTCAAACGTCAGCAACTCAATAGTACAAGAAATTCTCGAGCTTGTTCTTTCTGTTTTCTGTGACCAAATCTTCACGAGAAAAGAATTTCCAGGCTTGGGCTTGTTTATGAGAGTTCCTCCTGGATTCCAAGAACATCAAGCTTATTTTGAAACTTTCATTTTACGTAACGCTGTTTCTCAAATCAGCAATCATATCAAGCTAAATCAGAAGCTACTATGGGATCCTCGAGTACTCACGAATCTAAGCCGCCTATCAATGCATTTAGCTGAAGCGATCTATGAAGGCTGGTTCATCGATGGAGCTAGTGTCACGTTTGACTTCCTTGCAAGTATCCTGGAATACCTTCAGTTGCCTGATGTGGTCACAATAAAATCTGTCAGACTCTGTAGTGGGACTGTCACTAATATGAGAGCATTGCTGTTTCGTATCATGCTTCTGCGACTCTCTGAGCTTGATGAGGGAGAAGCTCTGCCAGCCCTCAGGGATTTCTTGAACAAGCTAGCTTACTGGCAAACGGCTTTGTTGCCCGCTAACGAGCCGACCGAAGAATTCATAGGCCATTTCTGTTTCCTTTTGCTTACGAGGCTTTCCAGTTCTGACGAGCAAGTAAGAATGGCTGCAGCAAATTTATGGCGTCTGCTGCTTGTTCACAAACATGAGGAAATCTCATCATTCTTGCTACAGACAGGTGCATCCCCAAGCGATCCGCCCATTCATGGGTTCAAGAAGATCATGGAGCTGGACAATGAAACCTTCATTGCATGGTTTGAGGACCATCGGTCGGATGTTGTCAAGTTATTTGCGCCTCTCTCTAAGGCCTGGTCTGCTTTTGTAGGCGAAGAAAACCGCCGGACGGAACATACTGCAAAGGCTCGAATAGCCAAGAGAAGAGAAAGATTGAAGGTTTGGGCTGCTGAAGAATTCAAGGCCGAAGAGGCAACTCAGCGACATGAAACCAGTGGGATCAACTGGCGTTCAAACATATACGGCACTGAGCATTATAAGTGTCAACGGACGCTACAGGATCAGCAAGACAATCGAACGTTCATTATTGCTGCTTGGAAAAGAATGTATCAAGACCTTTGCCGTCCTTGCGGTCTATTCGAGGATGCAGCACTTCCCAGATGGCAGCTAGACCAGACGGAGGGAAGGAACAGGATGCGGATGCGATTCATCCCTGAAGCGAGGGGACCCGAACAAGGTTTCCAGCCGAAGCGTCGCCAGTCTCAGGGTCCCATAAAGCACAGACTTAGTCTAAGCGCATCTTCAACGCCTGCTAGAGGTGCTTCACCTATGCCTAGTCAGACCGAGAACGTGTCTGCGTCGTCGAATCGCCAACCTTTAGAAAACGAACACAAGGAGATAAAACCAACAGCCGTCGATGGCGAGGATCAGCAGAGTGAAGAAGAATTTGAGATAGTAGATGATCCAACAGCGGAGTTGGAAGAGTTTGATGATAAAAATCGCAAGGTCATGAGGAGCATCCAGCGCGGTGATCAAGTGGAGTTTGTTCATAATGCTTCGAGAATTGTAGGTCTGGAGGCTGTCGAAGGGATTCTCATCGTGGGCAAGCAACATCTTTACATACTTGACAACCTTTTCCAAAGGCTTGATGGGGAGATAGTAAATGTTACGAATGCTCCGAACGATGAACGCGATCCTTACTTACAGATGATATCTGGCCAGAAGAAATCGCAAACAGAAAGCGCGCCATCTAAAACAGATTTTGATTCTAGACACTGGTCATGGGATGAGATACTAAGCATCTCCAAGAGACGCTTTCTCTTCCGCGATGTGGCCATCGAGATATTCTTTGTTGATGGGCGAAGCTATCTACTGACCTCACGAGATCCCCTGTCACGAGACGAACTCTATCAAAGGCTACTTGCAAAGGCCCCAATATCTGCTGCAAATGGTACTACTTCGAGTGAACAGGAGAACTGGAGAGCTGACTCAATCCGCAATACCGAAGAAATGAACCAGTCTCTAGGTGCTCGATTTACTAACGTCTTTGCTCATCAAGCTTCAAACCCAGCGACAAAAAAATGGGCCAAGGGAGAGATGTCAAATTTCCATTATCTGATGTTAGTAAACACCATGGCAGGTCGTACGTTCAACGATCTGACGCAGTACCCTGTATTCCCATGGGTGCTTGCGGACTATACCAGCGAGGAATTGGATCTCTCCGATCCAAGGAGTTTCCGCGACTTGAGTAAACCGATGGGTTGCCAAACACTTGAAAGGCAGGCTGACTTCAAAGATCGCTACCAGTCCTTTGCTGAAATGGGTGATGAGAATGCGCCTCCTTTTCATTATGGTACTCACTACTCCTCAGCAATGATTGTTACGTCATACCTGATCCGATTGCAGCCTTTTGTACATTCTTATTTACTATTACAGGGAGGATACTTCGATCACCCAGACCGTCTCTTCTACTCTATCGGAAAAGCTTGGAATTCAGCTTCGAGAACGAATATGACTGATGTTCGAGAGCTCATACCAGAGTTCTACTATCTGCCAGAATTTCTTTCTAATGTGAACAGTTTCGACTTTGGTGAACGACAAGGAGGAGAGAACATTAGTAACGTCGGTCTCCCGCCGTGGGCAAAAGGTGATCCCAAAGTATTCATCGCCAAGCATCGAGAGGCCCTTGAGAGTGACTATGTCAGCCAAAATCTCCATGGATGGATCGATCTCATTTTTGGGCACAAGCAACGCGGCGATGCTGCGCTTGAGGCAACAAATGTTTTCCATCATCTTTCGTACCATGGCGCTAAAGACCTAGATACTATTTTTGACCCTGTTGAGCGTCTTGCTACGATTGGTATCATACACAATTTCGGACAAACACCACACCAGATATTCACCCGCCCTCATGCCACTCGTGAGCTGGTTCAATCGAAACCAAAACGATTGGACACTTCAGCAGAAACCCTGACTCGGCTGCCGTTCCCAGTATTAGGTGAGTATCAGTCTGTCCGCCTTACGCGAAAGCTCATTAGTATCTAGAATCTCAAGCGCGCATCTCTTCCCTGCAATGGTCGACCAAACACGAGAAAGTCCTGCAGTCAGGACCGTTGAGACTCAATATGGGTCCTTCGTTTGACAAATACTTAGAGTGGGGCTTTTTTGACGGAAGCATCAGGTTTTTCATGTCTGATAGTAGAAAGGTCTGTGTTCCCCACTTCTGTGGTTTTAGGAGAACGCTGACCTTACTCAGCTTGTTGGTCTCTTCGAACACGTCCATATTGACTCGATCACAACGGCGCTGTTTGCTGATTCAAGGACCTTGATCACGGCTGGTAACGACTGTACTATTTCCGCCTGGTCAATAATTTCAAGTTCAAAGTTGGTGGATTTACAGCCCAGGAAGACTTTGTTCGGGCACAGGACAGCAATCAACAATCTTGCAGTGTCGAGATCTTTCAGCACGCTCCTTTCGGCTTCTATTGATGGCCAGGTCATCTTGTGGGATCTGAATCGTATGGATCTTGTACGAGTATTAACAATAGGGAAGGCAGTGGAGGTAATTATCATCGGCATATTCATATGGGAGGTAGACTAATGCCTGTGTAGTGTGCCCGCATCAATGATGTCACAGGTCATATCGTCGTATGCAGAGGCAGCGAAGTCTCGCTGTGGACCTTGAATGGCGATCTATTACTAAAGCAAGAAATTCAATCAGAAGGCGATGACACGATCTCATCATGTGCGTTTTACGAAGGAAATGGTCACGAATATCTGGAGCGCCAACTAGTATTTACTGGGCACAGGCGTGGCGTTGTGAATGTGAGTGATGATATACCATAACCAATTCTACCCAGCAAGCTAATTGCGATCCAGGTGTGGAGCATAGAGATTAGGGAAGGCTTCTTCGTGTTGAATCATATCAAGAATTTGCATCATATGGATCAGGCAGGCTTCAATATTGGAGCTGCTATTACTGCAATCCTACCGACGGCGCAAGCTGTCTACACGGGTGACGACGACGGACGAGTGGTATGTGAATTTTCCCTCGACAAATGTCATGGTCAGAATACTGATTTCTCTATAGTACGAATGGGATTGCCTGCAACGACAGTAACATGTCAACGAGAGCACGAAGGATGATATTTTAGCATCAAGGTTCCATAGCTTGTACAATTATATAGATCTTCGAAACTAGATTAATTGGCGGCTGCAATGCTCTGAGCCGTATCTGCTCCATGATAATTTGACTCATGCAGCTTGGTGCGCCTGACTTGCAAACGCAATATCTTGGCATGCGCCAGTCACGTGGCTCTAACGTAAAGTGTACGAATCTCTTTTTCAGGATGCACCGACGGATCACTTTGGCCCCCAGTCGAAATGGCACCTCCACCGGGTTACGTCTTCAGGGACGGTGGTCCACTGCCAGATTGCGATCTCAAAGAGCCTCAAAACCAGACTGTTGGAGGACAGAACAACATGGAACAAGTCACTCGTTCTTCCACGAGCAACAGCTCCAATGCCATGGATACGCCCACCTCTTCTAGCGGTAGAGGATCCACCGCAACAGGCGATGCGCCCACTGACAGTCATGCGCTGGCTAATTCAGACCATGAAGAGAAAGGTGCCGTGCAGCAGAACCAGGAAGATGGCGAAGTCCGCGACATGTACTGGCGCGATCCCAAAGCAAACAAAACGCTCGTTGGTGGACTGCCAAACCAAGAGCTTTGGACACTGGTCAGAAGATTCAATAAGCAAATGTATCATGTCAAAGCGACGAAGGCACCGTTGCTCGCAGGATTGGATGTAAATATCGTGGATGAGGATGAGTTTTCGCCGGATAAGCTGCGCAGCAATGTGGAAAGGCTGTACATGACCGTCATCATCGGATTGATGGGCTTTGGGAAGCATGTTGCGAGACTCAGAAGCTGGCGCGAGCCCAGGAGGACGGGGTGTTTTTGTGCTGTAAGTAACGTGATCCTATGACCGTGAAGGAATTGTACTAACATGTGTACAAGGCATATGCGATCGCTTGGGCCTTCAACTTCTTGATGCCAATGATCTTTACCTCTATGGTCGTGCTTATCGTCTATCCACCATCGCGACCTCTTCTGTTCCCACCAGCTCCACTGGCCCTTGTCAATGGATCCACTGGTGGCGTACAATCTCCAAAAGCCGGTATACTTGGCAGCCATGATAGCGCTACGGGAGCACCAGAGAAGCACCAAGGCGAAGCAGTAGAGGCCGAGGCGCACAATTTTGTCACCGGCATTGGTTCGATTGCTCTGAGTAGCGCAGCAGGCAAGCATGAGCAGGGCGATCCTGAGTCCGATCCTGTCGACAGTAACGTCCCTGATCCAACCAAGATGGCTGCTGCTGGCGCTGAAGCGAAGGTGGCTGCCGGCGGAGGCGAGCCCGATGCGAAGCATGACAAGACGAAGCAACCCATGGAGGACGCGATGTGGAAACAGATGCGACCGATTATGCATGTCATAGGAGACATTGCTGATGGATGGGAGAGATTTGCTAACGCTCTGTCACCCACAAAGCCATTCCCACAAGAGAAACCTCGTCTGACTCTTGCCTCTGCTGTTGCACCTCTGATCGCTGTCTCTCTCTTGACTTCCTCCGCCATATTCATGAAGATGGTCACCGGCGGCATCGGCTTCGCCTTCTTCAGCGACCCCTTGATCTGGCGCGGCCTCGACTTCCTCAACAAAAAGATCCCCGACTGGCCCAAATACTTAGAAATCCGCAACTCGCTCCTCAAAGGCGTACCCACCAACGCCCAACTAACAGTAACCCTCCTCCGCATCGGCGAAGCGAACAAAGCTCCAATTCCCCCACCCCCTCGTTCCGACGATCCTCCCCCCTCCAAGCCCGCCTCCATCAACGGCGACCACGTCACCAACACCCTCGACACCGACCACGAAGAGCTGCACAACGCAATCCACAAATCCGACGCCGACCGCGCCGCCGAAGCCGAGTACGAGCAAACCCACGCCGCGGACGAGAAACACAAACACAAGCACGGCGAGCGCATTATCGGTTTCTTCAAAGGCACCACAAACGCAGGCGTGCAGACGAAATTCGGGGTCGACAAGACGCGCGCGCACGTCCTTGGCTCCACGGACGCGAAAGAGCGGTTGGGCATCCTGCCGCAGAATATGGCGAAGGAGGAGCCCAGTGGGCCGGTGGATTTTAAGTGTCGGTATAAGGGGAGTAAGGGCTGGACGTATATTAGCACGATTGCGGATGTGCCGACTGTGAGTTTCAGCTATGAGGGCACGGATGGGAGTGGGGTGCATGATGAGAAGAAGGCGAAGTGGAGTATGCCTGTCAGCGAGATCGATGGGATCAAGAAGATTGGAGGGTTGGGTTGGAAGGGCAAGATTGTTGTGGGGTGGGCGACGGGGAGGCAGGTTGCGGATGGGATGGAGATTTCGAGGAAGGGGAGCGGTGAGGTTTATAAGATTACGGCTATTCGGTTGAGAGATGAGCTTTTCAATCGGTTGATTGCTATTGGGGGGCAGAAGTGGGAGAGTTGGTGAGGTTTGTGTGGAATCCTATGTTTGGAACGCCGATGTAAGGATTGTTGGGTGCGTGGAGCGGTGTGTAGCGTTTGAGCGGTTCTACGTTGATAAAGAGGGGGATTGATGCGAGCGTTTTCCTATGGTGGTCTTATTCTTATTCCCTCACGTACATACCGTTTCCTTGGATGACGTACATACCTATGATCGACGTTCTATCTTT
The DNA here is from genome assembly GCA_032158265.1 of Bacidia rubella. Lineage (NCBI taxonomy): Eukaryota > Fungi > Ascomycota > Lecanoromycetes > Lecanorales > Ramalinaceae > Bacidia > Bacidia rubella. Next base: position 1,204,537 of record JAVTIF010000012.1, on the reverse strand, counting down.
TCAAAGACCACAATGGCTCATATTGCTTTTTGTCTATGTATAGCTTCTTTTAGATGAACATCTCTGCCGCCTTCAACTGCGTTTGAAGTAGTCTCCTCTCATACGAAGTTTTCCATGCTGTTACGCACCACCGCTCTCCTCATCCCCAGAGGTTGGGGCACAACGTCATCATCTTTTCTCAGTTCAATCCAGCTATGCCCGGCATCCGAGAGATGTGGCGAACTCCCGGAAGTATCTTTCAATCTCTTGGGACTCAAAGAGGAGAGCTTGTCCTTCGCTGACCCGACCTTGAAGCTTTTGAAAGAGCGGAGGGATGGGAAGCGATTTCTGAAGTGGTTGAATACAGTTGCAGTGGCGGGCATGCAGCAGACTGCTATGCCGGCTGTGATTTCGACGTTTCTACAACAGTAGTATGTTAGCACGTTGGTTATTCGGAACAGCAGTGAAGGTAGAAGTGATGTATTGTTGCATTGTGAAACGTCTGATTTGTCAAGGGGGTCACATCACGCAGAAGTTAGGTAGGCAAACTTACGCATAGATGATCGCAGGCACAGAATTCCATGTCACATCACCCTGCCAGCCGTTGGACATCGACGCGCGGAACTGCAAGCCGAGAATGCTCGCTAGACAGGCACTGAAGAATCGAGCAATTAGCTTGCTCATCTACGCAGGAAGTTGGACTCACATGGCGCCAGTCATAAACATGAAGGAAATGGCTATCTTTCTCCTTCTGGGTAACTGAAGTTTCCAGACCGCCGGGAGTGGCAAAACAATCAGATAGAGATCGCTGACAACATTGACGCAACCTGTAGTAATGAAGATGGGTTCTATATTTCGGCACCGAGGAGAAGTCCACACCGTCGTGATGCCGAGCGAAGAGTGATCACCATGAGGCTTTGGCGTGCATACAATAGCGTACACTATCATCACGGAGAAGTAGAAGATGCCAGTGAGAATTGCACCGATCCAAGCACTATAGCGAAGCCAAGTGAAGGGCTGGAAAATTCGTATGAAGAGCACAAAAAGGGACAGCTTGACTAGCCAGATCAATGGACTGTAGATGCTCTGGTAGACGTTCACAAGCTGGGAAGTCTCTTAGATTTAGCATGCGCGAAAGTAGACGCTCTTCTTACCTGCAGTAGCTCAGCCGGCATGTCTTCATATGTGAGGTTCCACACATGGATTCCGTAGGCGTTCTTGCTTTTGACAACTAGAAACATCCATCAGAGAATCATATTGTAATATGACCGATGGCTTACGCGCAAGGCCTAATACCATGTAGATGATCCCGGCCAGCTAGAATCGTCAGTTGCTAAGTTTGTCCGCCTTCACATCACGTGCATACAACGCCGAGTGCACAAGTCACTAGGAATGGGAGGTCAGTATTAACAAGGTCAAGTCATCTGTGCTGAGGAACCCATACCGTCGTCCCATGTTCGCTCCAGAACGGTCATTTTGGCGTACAATCTAGCCACGGCAAACAGTATGATGATAGAGACACAGGCACCAAAACAAGCACTGACAGTGTCTGCACGAGACTCAGGATTGACATAATCAGGAGTCACTCCAGGCGGAGGCGACGTCAAAGGCGTCTTCTCCATTGCTCGATGAGTGAAAACCTTGGTTCTCATTAAAATCACATCAGAAAGAGAGAAGAAGTGAAAGAGCCGTGTCATCCTTTTTGAATATCCATTGGCTCTCTTTCGACCACCAACATTTCTTTTGGGGGTACTGATAAGTGCATCAGACCCCTTAGCACTGGCATGATTGCGTTCACGTAATTCAATGATGATACCCGGCGAGTAATGCAAAGAAAGACATGGGCATTTTCAGCTTATAAGAAACAATAAGAGGCGTATGCAGACGCCGACTCAGCCTTAAGCGACCTCAGCTGTGGGAAAGGATACCCTTTGGACCGGCATCTTGCCCTATGATCTGCCACATACGCAAGCTGACAGGCAGAATGTCTGGCTTCAATTAGGAAAGGGCGTGCCTCGAGGACCGAAATGCTTATGGAAACGAGGCAGGGATTTGAAAAGTTCATTCAGCAAAGAAAGCCATGCCACTCGCTTACGGGCTTGTCATATCTGCACAGGCGCCACCAGACGCATGCAATGGCCTTCGCTAGGAGCTTTAGCCGCGGCCACGGTACGGTAGAGTGCAACGATTGCAGATTGACCGCTCCCTTGGTTGCTCTTATGGCTGCTTAATCGTAGATCGCCATCTGTTACTTCCAGACCGACTTATTGAGTCCCTCTCAGGTTCGCCTCAGAATGATGGCATTGCTTGGTAGGACTCTGGTACTTTCAAGCCTTCTACGGCAATCGTGATGTTACTTCTTGAGTGCCTGAGCGATTCTTGTAGTCGTCTTTGACAGCGAACCGTGCATCAACAACGGAAGAAGATGCCGGCGAGGACAAAGCAGCTGACTTTGTTCGCTTTTCCCACCCGGAGAGCTGGGACATGTTGAACAGGTTTTATAGAATACCCCACGTGGACTGCATTCCATAAAGGAATCGTGATATTCCTAGGTACGGCACTATAGCACAATGCATGTAGTCGTTGAAGGAATTTGTTGGAAGAAAAAGTTGATCACGCCCGGGGTTCCCCGCAACAGCCACCCTGGAACAACCTTAGGGCTGAACCGAAACAGGAAATGGCGACCAAACTTCTTCTTGTTCTGCAACACATTAAATAAGCCGACTAAACGTATGATCGCCAAGCAACAATCAATAATAGTTCTACTGTCCGCTAAGAATTCTCGAAAGAGCGCAAGATGAGCTCAAGCTCAGCAACCGATGTAGAAGAATGGGGCAAATTGACTCCCCGCTCCCGACCAACGAACAATCTATTCGAAAGAGAATACTCGCCCGAACGCCCGATGCCCACACCATCACCACCACCTCAGAACAGACCATCAATCAATCCCGAAGATCGACGAGAAACCGACACCCCAACAAACACAGCGCCCGCTCCCCATCCCAAGACCGTACAAAATACCGCCCCACGCCCGTTAATCAACCCCACTAACCAACCAACATTCGCATCAAAGTACTCCGGCGTCGCGAATCTCCTAGCAAACCTCAATCGACCAGAGGAACAAACCCCCCGAGACCGACTGTACGCGCAACTCCCTGCTGGAGAAAGGCCCGCATACTATGACACCAACATCCCGCAAGCAACCCCCCCATCAACCCGCGGCGGCAAAACCGGTGGTCGTCGCGGCCGAGGCGGCGCTCGCAATCTCAAAGCCACGATCGATCCCGTGACTGGGGAAGCCACGCCCACAGCCGCCCCCGCCCGAGGAAGGTCTGTGAACCGCGGGGGCAGACCGAGGGGGTCGAGAGCGGGTGCGACGACGAACCGGGGTGGAAGGCCGAGGGGGAGTAAGGCAGGTGTTAGTTCGGCGAGCTCGAGACGGACAAGTGGGGCGGCGAAGCGGAAGCGCAAGAATGAGAGTGAGGATGAGAGTAGTGGAGGGGATACGAGCGGGAGCGAGGCGATTAATTTGCCGATGCTGAGTTCGAGCGGAAGGAGGATCACGCAGGCGAGTTCGTTTGTGCCGGGTGTGGTTATTGATTTGGAGGATGAGGTTGCCAGCAAACCGGCGAGTGCGAAAGGGAAGGGGAGGGCAAGCTTGAGTGGGAATGGTGGTGTGAGTGGGGGGTTGGTGTCGTCTATGGCGGGATCGAGCAGGAAGAGGCCGAAGAAGGTGCTGAGTCAGAGTGCGGTTTGCAAGAATTGTGGGAGGGGACATAGTCCGCAGAGTAACCAGATTGTGTTCTGTGATGGATGCAATACGCCGTGGCATCAGTATTGTCATGATCGGCCGATTACTCCGACGGTGATTCTGCATGAGGAGAAGGAGTGGCATTGTGCGGATTGTGCGGTCACTGCTAGTATTGAGAAAGCGACGGAGGGCAGGGTGAGTGCGACTGTGTTGGCGCAGAGTAGTGGGGTGGAGAGGACGTTGAAGTGGCAAAGGGATTATTTGCTGGGCCAGTCGAAGGAGGTGTTGGTGAATTTGCTGCTGAGTTTTAAGGAAGCGAGGGATGAGGATATCCCCTTGTTTGAGTATAATGCTAGTTTTGCGATGCTGAACCCTGTGCCGGTGTTGGAGGGTACGGCGGAGGAGGGGGCGAGGACGGTCGTGCCTGAGGAGGATGAGATTTATGAGGAGCCGTTGCCTTATCCGAAGATGGGGAATGGGTTGGTGGTGCCGAAGGCGGTGGAGGATTGGGAACTCATGGTTGATGAGAGTGTGAGTACTTTCAGTCACTCGTGGCAGGCAGATGGGGTTTGGCATGGTACGCTTGCCACTCAGATCCCGGCGATGGGCATGCAGGGAGGGGGGTTTGCTATAAGTGTAGGTGCGTAAATATCTTGGAGGGGATATGAGGCTGTATTAAGGCTGTATGAATATATGAAGTATAGGATGTGAATACTCCGGTGCGAATATGGGACAAAGCAAAGTGAAAGTGCTTCAGAAATGGGGCAAGATTCGCACTTGATATTAGAAACTGTATTGATTTTGACG